>ONZQ02000001.1:1174002-1392939 GCA_900312665.1 Cephalotrichum gorgonifer
CCATGTCCTGAAGATGAGACCCGAGCGCCTTAAGAAGTTGGGCGTGCTCAAGCTCCATCTCATCATCGCTGCCGTCTTCCGACTCGTCATCTCCTACTTCCTCATCGTCCGACCCCTTGTCGCTGCCGGAATCATCCTCCCCGTCATCGGAATCGTCGCCGGCGTTGATATCCTCCAGTAGTTGACTGTAGCCAGTCATGTCTTCCGAAAACTCAAGCCTCTCGACAAGCACCAGCATCGCCTCGGGGTCGAGCTTGGGAGCGAAGCACTCAAAGACGTGTTTCGCAACGAGCCTCCCAAGAGCCGACGGCCGGTGTACCATTGGCAACAGGACCTTGACGATCAGGATCTGCCACGTCTCCTGTCCCTCCTCGTTCTCGAAAGTCTCAGCAAATGTGTTGACTCCGGCAAGAAGGGTCTCTGCGCCAGTGGCTAGGCTGTAGACCTGGAATAGCGCAACGGCATGGAGCAGGGCAACCGCCTGTAGCACGTCGTCACCCTCGGGAAGAGCCTCCTGCTTCTTCAGGAGCCCCTTGAGCGACTTCAGCGCCTGCTTCTGTTGGCTAGCGACCTCCTCGTTCAGCTCGACGACGGAATCCGGCTTCATGCTCGCCACAGCTTGGCAAATATGATCGAACTTTCCGGTCGCACGGCTGGCCTTTGCAAATGCCGACTCGATCTGAGTCTTGCAGGTAGCCTTGGCCGAGTCGCTCAACCCGTACCTAGATGTGACATCGGCTCCGCCAAATGCTAGGGAGCATAGCTTCTCCATAGCCGCCGAGGAACCACTGCTGGCGAGGTAATACAGGTAGAGGATGTAGGAGTTGCCGGACGCCGATAGCCTGTCCTTGCCACCGCTAAAGAAAAGACGAAGGGATGTTAGAGAGAGTCATGATTTGACAAGGTGGAAATACATACCTGCCCTTCTTAAAGGGAGCTCCGAGTAACGACAAGACAGCCTTCGTATCTTCCGCCCGGGTGTGCTTCATGATCTTTTCGATCGTCTTGCTATGGGTCCTCTGTTCGAAATCGTAGCTTCCGTTGACTCCGAGCAGGCCCTGCAACAGGGGGAGTACACTCTTAGGCTCAGCGGCAGCGACATTTTCTATCACGGCAAGGGTTTCCATTGCAAGAGTGTGCAGATGACGGTCCTTGCGAGCAGCATGGTTCTGGAGGCAAGACATGAAGTTACGTGTGAAGATAGCCGGGGCGAGAGTCTTGTTTGCCGCGATCCCCTGCAGCATCCGCTGGAATATAAGGAAACCACGAGCCTTTTGCAGATCGGTAGCGTTCTTCGCGAAAAGATACTCTATGGGGGAGAGAAATAAATTAGTCACCAAGGCGCAGGGACGATATTACGGATAGAACTCACCTTCCACAACCGGTGTCCAGATCGACATGAATTCCCGAAGGGAATCCTCGCCAATCTTGCCGAAGTAGGTGGCAAGTTTGCCCCAGACAAAGTGCAGTGGAGAAGTCCAGGTGGCCTTGCCATTGTCCGCAGCAGCCGAGGAGTTCTCGTTCAACACCTTCGTAGCACTGTCCTTGAGAAGCCCAGACAGACCAGGCGCGGACTTGTTGGAGACGGGCTTACTCCAAGTCTTGGATTTCAGGCTGGGGTGCTGTTGGAGCGCAGCAACCCATATAGCCAGACTCTCTGCGGACTTTGCGATAGACGTCTCGGAGACGGCATCGAGTGTAAAGCTGGCATCCTTCTCGCCAAGAGTCTGGACGCTGTCGGCAATTATCGAACCACACGCTTGCTGCAGCTGGGAGTTCTTGATTGCGAGCTCGAGCAGCAAGGGAAGAAGCTGGCGCCACCGCTGAGGGTCCTTCGATAGAATGTCTGATTGCACGAGGCACCTGACACCCAAAAGGCGCCCCATATCGTGATCATCTCCCGCGGTGGACTCATTAGCAAGAGTCGTATGGCGTACGAGCGACGAAAGCAGCTCGTCGAACGACAAGCTGGGGTACTTCGAGTCCGTCAACGCTCGCTCGCCAACGAGTGCTGAAAAGACCTTGGATAGAACTCTGAAAGTTCCCTCCCTCGATACAGCATGTCCGGTTGTCAGGGCGGGGAACAGGTGCTGCTCCAGGTGCCTCTTAAATTCCACCTCGGTCAAATACGGCTCCTTGGGTTCCTCGTTTCCAGACTGGCCGACGAGAGCCTTGGATATAACCACCGACGCCCTGAGTTGGAGATCACGAGTCTTATGTCCTAACGCCTGGTAGAGCGCGAGCTCCTGCTGGTGGTCTTCGTAGTCCGGCTGGTCGGGGAAGAGGACGAAGTTGTCGAGGGCCTTGTACATCCCATCGCGAGGGTTCTTTGCGCGCCTCATGCGCTTGGTTGGTACCGCGGGGGCCTCCTCGCCGGAGGCGACACGCTTTTTGGCCATTGCAGTCGATTGTTGGGGGTTGACGGCGGTGTATAGGCGATGTTCCCCAAAAGTGAACTTGCAACGGGAATTTTGATTCTCACTCAGATAAGGGAAAAAAATGTTTCTATCGGCGGATTCTGCCAATGGGTGGGCTTGACCGCCTGTCATTTATGGTAGGCTAGTGTTAATGTACATTTATGCTCGTACCTCGAAGTGGGTGGGGTTTGGCGCAGCCCGTGACGGGTCGGTACCAGCTGTCAACCATGCGAACGGGGGTGGCCCAGAAGCTCCATGGTCTCCATCTGTGGCGAGTTCGTGCTCGTAAAGCCAAGGACGAGTACTTGTGACGATGATAGTAAACCTCTCTGGAGCGCCGGATGGTCCAGCTCGTACAATTCTTCAAGACGGGGGAATGTATTTTAATTGCCTCAAAGCGTGGCGAACGTGCTTGTTCATCACATCTAAGAACCCCATTCCTACACCCTTAACGTAGAATACAAGTACATACCCTCGTAACCTCGCAGGCAAAACGACGCTTCAGACACCCCCTTACTCCTCCTCGTCTTCCGCCTCCTTGGCCAGCCGGATGGCCTCCTCCTTCAGCTCCTCGGGCACCTCGACGTGCCTGCCCTTGGTCGGGCCATCGCGCCCGCTGATCCACGATATCTCAATCTCGTAGTCCTTCGCATTCTCCTCCCCGTGGCTCTTGTGGATGATCCTCGCCGCCTCCTTGACGGCCTGCTCAAGGGTCATGGTCCCCGACGCGAGGTCCAGTTTCTCCAGCTCGGCCTTGGCGGCCTGACGACCCTTGCCCGTCGCCGCGCCATAGTATCCCCAGTATAGCCCAGAGGGCTCAATCATGTACAGGAACGGCCCGCCGTGCTTCTTTCCAGCGACCTTGCCGCCGGCTCCGCATGCGGGGCCAGAGCCGACTTCGCCATCAACGGGAAGCTCTTCCTCCGGGTCGAAGCCAGCGATGATGGCGGTGATGCCGAAGGGTCGTACGTAGGAGTGGCAGGTGTAGGCTTGTAGGTAGGTACCCATGCGGGCGGCGAGGGCATTGGTGGGGATGGGGAATTTGTAAATGTCGCGCCAGGAGACCGCCTCGTCGCGGGCACGATCGACGAAGTGTCCACCGTCAGGAACCATCCCGGAGAAGGCCTTGAGCGGATGGAGAGTTAGTACGATGCCTGAGGGAGCTGGAGAGACCTCCAGCGAGCGGAAAGTAAGTGCGGGGAGAACGTACAACACCGATGTGCCTATCTACCGTTGCGATCCGCTTGTTCGCGTTGGGCTTGAGAAGCTTCGATCCGATCACTTTCTCGACTGCGAGGACGACGCCGTCCTTACACCGGATACCGAGTGACGTTCCCCCATTCTCGACAGCTTTGATGGCGTACTCGACCTGGAAGTTGCGGCCGTCCGGAGAGAAGATGGCGTTGGCTAGATCGTAGCCTGTCCCGATTGAAGTCTGCGACCTGGTGAGCTTGGATGTTCCCTTGCATACGCGACTTGAGGGGACGGGGAGAGTACCATCGTGAGGCTTTAAGGCGGATTCTAGTGATTCTTGAGATTGGGGGAGGGGGGAGGGGGTATCAAGATCTTCGGCTGACTGGCGAGGCAAGAGGTTGGTGGAGAGGTGGGTGCGACTGGGGATGATGATGAAGCTTGAGGCTGCTGTTTGGCGAGCTTCCGATTTGGTAGGCAACGGCAGCTGCGTGTCGAGCTCCCGCCTAGGTCCATGCCAGCTGACAAGCCTCGTGTGGCTGGTCATTATTATGTTTGGGGCTGGGGAATTTCGGCAGAACTTACCAGCCGTCAGCACCTGCATCTCACTCTAAGGTGAATACAAGGATTATTCGGCTGGCGCTTCCTTTCGATCCATCCATGCATTCAAATGATTGCCTGTCTGCATGCATAGACCGTCGGAACCTTCCTTCAATTCGTTTGTCACCTTCTATACCCCAAGGCTTGGCTTCGTCAAAATTAAGTGACGTACATCCTGTGATATTTCGCTTAAATCATTGAAACTACGTCGACCCTTTACTTTTAATGCGCCGGTGTTCCAAACTCATTCATGCAAGTCAAGTGGCATATCCGGGATATATGAGCAGAGCTGTCTGTCGCCTCGGCGTCTCCGCAAACCTCCCTTCTTTAGCTTTCACAGGTACGGCAAGGGATACAGAACTGTTGGGGAAGACTAATCTCCTCCCCGCTACAAAAATCCCCGGGGCGTGCTGCAAGTCTGCCGACTGACTGGCGGCTTGTGGGCTAGGGACGAAACGTCGCAACCTAACGTCCTCGTATGGACACGGACGAGTAAGCCGGCACAAGGGCCGAACGGTGTTTCTTCTTAGGCTGTGGGCTCACGAACGCCCGCCGCCACATTGATACCCGACCGTTCTAACTAGGGTTCGTGTCGGCGATCCATTGGACCCTTCTGGGAGTCTGAATCTTAGTCCTTGGCCAGCCCCTGGACGTGGGCCCCACGTCCCTCCCCCGCATATGCACACAGTAGAGAATATACACAATGTTGTATCTCTTTGTGCTCTTGGCCTCGATGGATCTTGGTCTCCGATGGCCGTGTTTGAATAGTTGCCGACTACTACTGCCCAGGCGCTTCGTTCTGGACAGGAAAAGAAAGAAGGGAATATAATAAAGAAGGCGAGACCGACGCTGAGACTGAGACTGAGACGTGGTTTGGACGGATGGATCATGGATCGCAAGTCCCTTTTGTGGGTTAGTTATTAGCGCGTCATGCGTGAAGAAAGATGGTGGGGAATCGAACATGGGTGGTGGTGTATGCGGTGGTAATCTACCCCTCATCGGGCATGTGCCATAAACCACAGGCGCCGCGATTCGCCCCTGACATCGTAATGTCAAACAACTTTGATATGTGGCAACGAATATACGAGTATACATATATATATGGCTGCCGATTTGAATTCCCAACGCGTGTTATTTCCTACAAGGCACCTACCTACCTACCTACCTACCTACCTACCTACCCACCTGCATTCATTCCCCTGGTCACTTGCGATACTCACAAGAACCTACCGAACAAAACAAATTCCCAACAATACCTGCCCAACCATCTACCAGTGCACCTTAGTGGGCCTTTCTACCCTACTACCCTACCTGTATAAACCCCTCATCGCGTACCGCGCGATATTCTCTTGTCTCTTAGTTACCCCTCCTGCCTTACCGTCGCGTGGTTGTGCTCCCAAAGATCGGCGTCGTTTTGTGCCATCGGATAACATATCCCACTTACAAGTACTGCTTCTCCACCTCTCCCGAGTCGAAAGAAGGAGCGAAGGCCTCTCTTCCTTCCTTCCTTCCTCTCATCCGCTGCCCAAGACTTCGCCTTCCCGCCGTTCTCACACCTTCACACCCAACGCCGATCCACACTCACATGCCCAACATTTACGTAGCATAGTCAATAGAAGCATTCGTTTCCACCTGCTTTCAGACTCCCCTCGTTTCTCCTATCGAACTCGGGAACAAACACGCCTGTCGTGGCATCAAAGAGCCGGGTCAGAACCCGAGTCACTTGCTCTTCTCTTCTTTGTCTTCTCGGAGGACGATCGAGCCAGACTTTCAGCGTCTTTGCCAAGTTTGTTTGAGGACGCTTGCCCTGGTTGAACTGTGAGCAAGAGCGGTACATACAAAGGTATTATTGCCCTTACACCACCAGGAGAGTCTCTGTCGAGTAGAGATATCAGCCTTTCGAGCCCCGACCTTCTCCTTTCTACCATACATGTAGGCTCGACACGGCGAGGTGACCCTACTCTCACATATCACACATACCTGGAGACTCTGGCCAGACGAGCAACTAACAAATGGACAAGATGATGCTGTCGGCTCAACCCGCGCTGCCTATGCAGCCCCAGGAGGACCTCGCGTCTCTCTTCGCCAGGAACCTCGTGCTCAACCCCGAGCTGGCAGCACGCCAGCAGGCACAGGTACAGGAACAGCTACATCTACAGCAGCAAAGGATGGAGATCCAGCAAAACCAGATCGCCAGCCCCATGCCATCCCCCGCTCCTGAACAGCCCGCCGCCGCGCCCATCATCTACAGCATTTCACAGCACTACCACCACTCGACGCATATCCCCCTCCGGCAGCAGGGGCTAGAGCAACAGGCCCCTCCCCGCCGGTCCTCAGAGCCGCCTCAGTCCGAGCAGGAGTCGTGCGAGGGCATGCTCCGCGCCCACGGTATCGACCCGTCCACCCTCGGTCCCTCGCAGACCCAGCTCTTCCGCATCGCAGCCCCTGATCAAAAGGCGCGGCTCGTGGAGCTCTGGAGCATCTTCCCCCCTGCAAACCGTGACGAAAACCCCTCCGTGGCGTGGAACAGCACCACCATGGAGCAGGAGGAGCAGATGGCCCGCATGAGGTACGAACGGCAACAGCAGGAGAACGCCATGAATACCGGCTACGTCACCCTCCAGTCCACCGAGGGGAGGTGGGAGGCGGAGCCGTACATGCAGAGCGGGTACGAGGAACTCATGCGTCGGGAGGAAGAGGAGTCGCGCCTACGTACTGACAGGCCAAAGGACGCGTATTCGCACTTCGGCGTGGCCGTCGGGGGCGCGCGCGAAGAGGCGGCGTGCTCTTACTCGCGAGCCACGGACCCGGTGTACGGGATCGAGAACCGGTATAGCGCGCCCGCGTCCCACGGAACTGTCTCCTGGGAAGGAGTGTCTAGGATACACGCCCCGGCGGGGACGGCGGATGCGATGGATATCATTTAAGTTTGGAAGGGGGTACATGAAAGAGGTGTGATGAGGGGAAATACGTCCCCGGACACGGGGTTTGGCTACGGTCCCAGTTGGACATATCATTACTTTCGTGGCTAGGGTTTGCATGGGTGATCACGATTCGGGTGTGGATATGACGGTTCTTGACGGTGTCACTCTACCTTGGGTGCATCCTAATATCTGGCTGGTGTACATGAGGCACGACGAGACGGGCTTTGGTGAAGGAAATTCCGGGACAGGATGATGGATTCTACGTCACTCTCACGCATTGATAATGGATACTGGCGTCGTCGCACTTGCTCATTTGTATGCTTGCCCCTTTTTTAGATGGAGGATCAACCTTCAGTTTTCTACAGGCACATTCTATATGCAAATCTCCATTTCTTCAACGGACGACAGCCTTCCCGCCTCAGGGCAATATGTGTGTGACGGAAAGCCCGTGGTCACCGTGACAGGGCAGCTCCTACGTGCGGTCTATACAGTGCTTTGCGAGTGTGTAAAATACAGGTCAACCATGTAAATCCCAACCCTCCCCAACTTCCCCCCTCTACTGACCCAGTCTATGCCGATTCTAGACCCCATCCGTTACCTCTTCCTGCCCTTCCGCTTCTTCGCGCCGCTCTGGCCCTGCGCGCCGGTGCTCTTCGCCTTATCAAGCGAGTCGACCGACTTCTCCAGCATCTCAAAGTCCTCGGCATCCGACCCCGTGCTAGGGGTCGCCTGAGGGACGTCGGAGTCGGAGGCTTCCTCGACGGTCTGCTCGACCACCACTTCCGTCTGGGGTTCCTCCTCGGCCTTCGAGCGGAGGAGGCGACCTAGGGTAACCCGGGCGATCCAGGCGGGGAGACGGAAGACGGCCGTGTCGGTAATGGTAGGCTTGATGATTTGGGTGGACTGAAGGGATCATTACGTTAGCCATCTGTGCCACCAATCTTGAATGAAGCACTGAAGTCGGGGGAGAGAAAAAGGGCGGGTTGGGGTTTGACTGGCTGCTTTCGGACAGGGGTGGTTTAAACTCACATCAAGGAGCAACATCTCCACGTTGCCCTCCTCATCCTCTTCCTCGAGGTAGACGTCGCCAAGGGAATCAACGACGAGGACCTTTCCGTTCTCGGCGATGACTCGCTTCCGGGCGCCCGTGGGCCCGCCCTCGGGTTGCTCCTCGGACCTAGGCGCGGAGACGGGCTTCTTCTTCGGCGCCTTCTTCCCCTGCTCGCGGCGGACCTCGCGCTCCTGCATGCGCCTCTCCCTGCGGTTTCTGGGTTGGTACTGCTGCTGCTCGTCGTCCTCGCCGCCGGCGTCGGAGTCGACGGGGGTCCGGACGGCGGCCGGGGTCGGGATCCCGAGGTTGTCGCCCCAGGCGGTCTTCCTCGCGAAGTCGATGTACCTCTCGACGAACTCCCTCTGCCTCTTCCAGCTCATGTACATGGCGAGGTAGTGGAAGCCGCCGCCCATGACGATGAAGACGCCGACCATGGCGGAGCCCAGGCCGGGTCGGTAGCGGTTGTAGTAGTAGTTGGTGCCCTTCCAGACGGGGAAGCCGTTGGAGAGGAAGTGGTCGTACCGGTCCCGGGACGGGCCCCTCAGCATCTCGGCGATGAGCCCCAGCCTCATCTGCTTGTCCGACGCCAGGCGCTGCGCCTTGCGGATGTCGGACTCGGTGGGGGCCTTGGGCACCTTCACGCCGGGCGTCCCGGCCTTGCTGGCCTTGAGCGCCTGGGCGCGCTCGGAGACGAGCTGCTGTCGGACCTTGTCGGGGTGGAGGGAGCGCGACTTCTTGCGGTACGCCTTGGTCACTTCGTCCACGGTCGCGCCGGGCGAGACGTCGAGGATGTCGTAGAAGGTGATGTCCGCGCCTTCTTGCGCAATGATCTCATCGCGGACGCGGAAGATTTCTCGGTCTGGTGCGATGCCCCTTAGTTAGGAGGGTTACTCTTCTTGAGACATGGGGAAAGGGGGGAGGATGCGAAGGGGATCGGGGTAGAGCTACTCACCTTCCTTGGACCATGCTAGTGTTAGAGGCGTTAACAAGGCCAAGAGGCCGACGGATATACTAGAGAACCTCATGATCGCATCGACACGGGTTGTTCGTCGCCCAGCCTTTTCTTAAGTGGAGGAGGGGAAAAAGAAGCCGGGAGCTAATTCGCGTCCTGGGGTAGCCCGGTCTTAAATACGGGGGTGAGGAGTGGGCGAATTGCGGACTCTCGAAACATTAGAGGAGTGGAGGGCGGGAGAGTGGGTGTTCGCGCGCAAAAAAAAAAACGGAGGTGAGGCCAGCTGGCGTGTCAGAGAAATCCACTGACACCCAACACACGTATTGCAGTGACAACATTGCAATCAATCCCACAACTTAAATATCACTTGGTGACTAGAATATGTATTGACTTAGGAAAGGCCAACCACAGTCATGAACTCACAATACTTGCAGGTTTGCACAGTTTACCATAGGTGAAACAAGTGTATTTCTTCTTTTTCTATTTCCTGGCTCTTAATATGTTCTCTGGAAGTCTAGTGATGTTTCTAATCCGAGAACACAGCGGATTGTATAATAGTATTTTTGAAAGTCTTCCTCCCTTTTTTTCTTTCTTTCCCCGGCCGAGTGCATTCAATATCGGGTATCTCAAAGCTGACCGAGCCCCTCAAAAAAGCAAACCATCCGCCCCTCTGTACCATGTATTGTTTTCGCTTTTTCTTGCCCGACTTCCCTCACCTATCCCATCAGTCCTCCTATGCTGATAATGTGATCTATTCCGTCCCACTTTTATACGCCTGAGACTCCAAGCTCCACTTGAAGAGATGCTATATCGAAAGTGTTGTACAGCGATGCCTTGGCGAAATCGATGACCTATGTCATCGTGAAATCCCATTCCTTGAATGCCTCCCTGAACGCAGCAACATCCTTCGTCTCCTCCTCTTCGTCCTGAACACAGTTCTGCCAAACTGCCCGACTTTCCAGTCCCAGTAGCTTCGCCATCACTCGTCGGCCAAGCTGAAGGTCGAACCGCGACTCTGGTTCTAGCGGCATGACGAGACACTTACCCTTAATTTTGTCTTCGCCGTCGTCCGCCCAGATCCAGACGCGGAAGAAGTCCCCAAACTCCACTTCCTCTTCCAAAGTAAGATCTTTCTCTTGGAACTCCGGGTACGAGTGGTTCTCCGCCTCCACCTTGAAGCCGGCCTCCACGAGGCCACTGCGAATCATGTCCACGGGAGTTGCCACAAATTGCCAGTGCAGATGGATGCCGCGGCCCCGAGATATCTCCCAAGTGACGGCCCCGAGCTTGTGACCCGATACTTTGGCAAGCATTGCCTGCAGTGACTCGCGGAACCGCGACATCTCCTTATACGTCTTGACCGACGTGCCCTGGGGGTCAGATACGTCGCCCATGGAAACCGTCGTTGGTGCATGTGCGAGGGGTATGATAATGAAGTGACCCGGGAAGTTGAGTCCCTCTTTCGCAAAGGTATCCGACGCCGGGAGGGGTCCCTTCGCGGTGGCGAGATAACTGTCATCTCCTATCGCACAGCACATGTGCGCAGAGAGGTTAGGATTTGAAAGACAGAAGAAACACTTGTCCGGCCCAGGTGGTGGCTCCTCCCGACGCCGCTTGTGCTTAGAATGCCGGTGGTCCCTGTCATCGTGCTGAAAGCGGCTGTAGGAGCCGTCGTGCGGGCGCTTCTTTTGTCCTCTATCGAGTGAGGCAAAGGGTGACGCGGTTGTCCCAGGAGGGATTTCCACTGACGTGTCGGCTCGTGGAAGGGTAAACGCGTAGATGGCCTTGGCCTTGTTTGCGTTCCCAAAGAGTGCCATTGAAATAAACCGCGTAAAACGTGGGTGCTCCGACTGATCTTTCGCCTCGTGCAAGAACGGCTCCCTTTCCCAGAAGAAGGCCTGTGGAGATGCGCTAAAGTGGTACCTAGGCTTGAGTGACGAACAGAGCATCGCAACCTCCTTGGAGCTTGGTCCAGCCGTGCTGTCTGGGCCGAGGGGAACGTGCGATCCTTTTGTGATCCCAAGGGGCCACATTGTGGTCAAGAGAATATCCGCCGATTGGGCACCTCGTAGACTAGTCGCGTCCTGCGCTGTGTGGAAGGGGAGGTGCTGCTCGGTGGAGAGCCCGGCCACAATCGTTTCGTCGAGCTGGCCGCCCAGCGTCACTATCCTGACTCCCTCGGATGTTTTCGTCACGCTCCTCTTGCCCAGGAAATGAAGGTTCTCGCAAATTTCCTCGTCTTTTTCGATCTTTTCGCAGATTAGAGGCGGAAGGGGTCGGGTCGCAACGGTGAAGTAGGTGGGTAGGGGTATCTTGATATTGCCGTTGAGGAGGGCGGTAGCCTGGTCGTCGCTGCCATCTTCGCCGAATAAGTTGCCGGTGATGAGCACAAGAGAGAAGTTGTTCTTCGCATGGAGTGCACCCACTCTGGCGAATGCAGCCTCGAGCTGTCCGTCCACGCTCCCAAGAACGAGCCTGCAGGCAGTGTTAGTAGTTGACGAGCGCATGGGGATTGTCTTCTACATACACTTTCGGCGCGTCCATGGTGGGAATGACTGGAATTAAGACAAAAATAAGCAGCAGGGTAGTAAGAGGTGAAGGTAATTAAGCGGTTACAACGTTGCGAGGCTGGTAGGGGCAGTTGCTGCCCTCAAGCTCTTCGAGGCGCAAAAATTGGAAGGAACCACCAAGGAAGTAAGATCGCGATGGTGAGCTAAGGAAGCTGTGGTATGGTTTGGGTAGACGTTTCAATGATTGGCTGGATACTGCGACTCTCAATGGGTACGGTGCCTGTGAATCGGAACGATAAGGATGGAGCTAGTGGGTTATCGGTTGTTCCGATATTTAGCCACATAAATTTATTTTTTTGGCGGGGCAGTATAGTCGCAGCGGTGCATCGAGATTTCTGAGAGGAAGGACGGACCGTCTGGACGAGAATTTCCACAAACCTCTCGAGGAGTCGCCAACACCCACGGCATCACAAAGCAGTCTTGCCAAGATGCCAGTAGCATCGTCAGGCCGTATTGTGAAGGCCCAAAAGGGCGCCAAGAATGGCACTCCTCACCAGAAGGCTCACCGCTGGGAGTCTTTCACCACCAAAATCGCAAAACTTCACACCCTCGATCCGCTGAAAAAGGTGCGCCGGCACGACCTCGACGCCGAAGACCTTTCGACCACGACCTCATACCTCCATAATGGCCTACAACTATGGAACGAGCTCAATATATCCGGCGGCTTCGTGTCCTTCAAACGGCAATGTCTGCCCTTGGCGGACAGCTTGCCGCAGATCCTTCACTTCGAGGATCGGATAATGAACTTGTTTGTAGAGCACATTTCACGCCAGGAGAAGGAGAGTTTGGAACCTCTCCTCGACCTGCTAACCGCATTCGCCCGAGATCTCGGTGCCCGCTTCGAGAAGCACTACCCCCAGGCCCTCCAACTGATCGTGGACATCGCGAACAAGCCGCAGGATGTCGAGGTGATTGAGTGGACCTTTACCGCCCTGGCCTTCTTGTTCAAACGCCTGTTCAAGCTCCTAGTCCCCGACCTCCGACCTACCTACGATGTCATATCTCCCCTGCTTGGGAAGACGCCTAAGCGTCCCCCTCACATCGCTCGATTTGCCGCCGAGGCAATGAGCTTTCTCATAAAGAAGGCCGCCGCCCCGAAGCACCGATCAACTGCCCTTCCGCTCATAGTCGAACACACTCGAAAAGATCTCTACGAGGTCCATGGCGCCCGACACTACCTACTCTTCCAAGATGGTCTAATGACAATGTATGCCGAGGCTATAAAAGGAACCGGCGAGACCATCCACTCCACTGGTCCCGATACTTTCACAGCCCTGCTACAGGCCGTCCCGCCGCAGGACCTCAGTCTCACGGAACCGCCACTCTGGACAAACCTTGTTTGTGGTGTGCTCACTAGTCTAATCCACCACTCCAACCGTAACGATCTGTCACTGGTCGCCCAAGCCATTTTCGACCATGCAGAGGCGTCCAAGGAAACCCTGCCCAGTACAGATGCTGCTTACCCTAACGTGCACCTCATCAGGAGTCTTGGTACTCTCGCTGGAGTCCGGAAAGGTTCTCGCGTGAATGACTGGGAGGCGCTCGTTCAAACCCTTACGGATATCCTCACACGTGCCGGAAGCTGGCCTGCGACAACTTCAGATGATGCTAAACAGCAATTCTGGAGCCATGTAGTCGTTAATATGGCGTTGGTTTGGACCTATGCGCCTGTGCATACGCTTACCCCATCCATACTATCGTTCACAAACACCCTCTCCCGAGATCCATTCCGGAGTTGGTACATTCCTTTCTGCGCCTTTTTCTCCAAGTTGGACCCTACGAGGTTTAGGAGCCTCTTTTTGAACAATTTCCAAGGGTTAGTGCAAACGTTGATCATCCGTGTGGCCACTGCTAACTCTTTTCTTCATACAGATTTATTGTTAGCAACTGGTCTGATAACGGAAACGAGGACTTGTTGTGCGTCTATATTGACCAGATGGCACAATCCAACGCAATCCCTTCGAAACACGAGAAGGAAGTATTCAATGTGCCGCGGCAGTGGCAGGATCACATTGTTTCCAAGTTTGAGAGGCTCGAGGTTTCCCCCTTCCCTGAAAGGGGTGTGTACGACAAAGACCCGCAGACGTGGAGGGATCGGTGTCTGCCAAAGTACGCTGCTCTTCTGAAGGTGATCGAGACTGGCGGGGTGCACCCATCCACCGATGCTCGCATTGCAGAGCTCCTACTCAAGAAACTCAAGTTGGCGCTTCGACCCTCGTCCACACTCGCGTCTGATGAAGTGCACTTTATTGTCAGCCAAGGACTCCGCGCTTATCTCAGGATGAGCCTTGCTGGCGGAAGCGTTGACCACAGCCTCGGCCCGCTTCTGAGGGCCGCGGTCCCCCGGTTTTGCCGATCCGTGGGTTTCCTTGAAGCATACCTCACATACATCCAGACCTGCAAAGAGTCGGACTCACTTCAGAAGGAAAGTGGCGGCAGTGAATCGCCATCCTCAGAGGATGACACTGTCCTCGTGTCCCTCATTGGAAATCTTTCTAGCCCGTCTCATGAGCTCCGCCTTTTGTCTCTCAAAGTCCTAACCGAACTTGACGACGCGAGTCGTCAGGCCGAGTCCGTTATAAACACAATGATCGAGGTGGAACAGACACCCCTTGAGCTTGCCCACTGTCGGACAATCGTCATGCACCTGCGGAGACTTGGCCAAGCCTATTCAACCATTGACACCGCCTCCTGGCCCTCCCGTGCCATACCGCCATTCCTGTTTGGCATGCTCACGGTCAAGATGTCCCCTGTCTGGGACGGGGCAGTCGAAGCCCTAGCACAAGTTGTCCAGAACAAAACCGGCGAGGAAGCGGTCTCGGACCTAGCCTTCGACTGGCTCAATGTTCCCTCTCCAAGGTGGGATGGACCTCAGCAGGTCGGCCTCAATCATGGTCGTCGCTTCACCTCCGATTTTGAGTGTAAGAATGTCCAACTTGTGGAAACATGGGCTGACGAGTTTTACGGCGTCATCCGAAACCCCATGGAGACTGCGTTGAAGTCCTTCGACGAGCAGCAATGCACAGTGGACCGGCATTCCCCAAACGCGCGCTCCAAAGCTCTAAAGGCCTTCGCCGCACTCCCAAAGCTTGCGGAGAAGAAGGGTCGACTCTTTGTCCCCGTCTTCCTCTCCTGGGCTGCAGTTGGCGAAGACGACGACGAGGATTCGAACCAAACGGACGACGAAGAACTACAAACTGGCAAGGGGTGGTCTCTTCCGGACAGGAAAGCCATGATTGGAGTTTTCGGCCAGTTTGTCAATTCGAAAGGTCTCTACAACCATGAGAAGGTGTACCAAGCCCTTCTTAAGCAGTTGGAAAACGGTGATCTCGACCTCCAGAAGTTGGCTTTGACAGCCCTCCTCAGCTGGAAGCAAGCCGGTGTCAGGCCGTACCGGGAAAATCTAGAGCACCTGCTCGAGGACAATCGATTCAGAAACGAATTGATCACCCTGTTCCAAGGAGACGAGGAATACATACGGCCTGAACACCGCGACGAGCTTATGCCCATCTTGCTGCGCCTGCTGTATGGCAGAACAATTTCGAAACGAGGCGCGAGTAGCCGCCATGGTCTCCACGCCACCAGACTGGCGGTTCTGCGCAATCTCTCGGCCAAGGACATGGGCGGTTTCCTTGATATTGCTATTGGGGGACTGCGTGGTGTCCAGGTACTCGACAGCTCCGGTCGCGCAAGCTCCAAACTTGACCAGGAGGTCATACCAATCAGGCGCCAAGTGGGTTTCCTGACCATGATGGCCTCCTTTGTTTCCGAAATGGGCGCGGGTGTACTACCATACATGGAGACTCTACTGAACTCGATTCTCTACTGTTTAATATTCGCTTGCCGACAGCTCGAAGGAAGCAATGTCGATCAAGTCGAATCCGAAGAAGTCGAAGATCAACCCAACAATACCTCGCTCCTAAGGGTGTCGAGGACGACGGCAATGAAGTGCCTTATTTCGCTCTTCCGCAATGCACCTGTCTTCGACTGGACCCCGTACACCGACATCATTGTCAAAGAAGTCGTGTCTCCTCGGATTGAGAAGCTGCCAGTCGAGACTTCGCAGGGTGTTTCTGGAATTATGCAGCTGCTGTCAACATGGTCTACGATGCCGCAGGAGGCAATGCTACTCTCGATCGACGACCGCGTAGTCCCTCAGCTTGTCGAATGCCTGGCTGTGGAGAAGGGGAAGCCAGTAGTGAAGGTGTTCGTTCTAGGCATCATTCGCAACCTTGTCGGTCTCGCCAAAGCACCCGTCGAGGAGTCTGTCAACAATGAACTCATCAAGGTGGAACTGCTGAGTCCCGTCTTGGACAAGCTTCTGGAGAATATCACAAATCTCCTGGAGACAAAGAGCATCCCGAACGACCTTCTCGAAACTTGTGTAGAGACGATCATCGAACTCGCCCCCATTGTGGAGAGCTCACAGAGTGTGCAAGGCATCCTCGATCTGTCAACACGATTCCTTGGGCAGCCAGCGCGACGAATCAATCCCAGGACCAAAGGCCGCATCCTACTGGTTGTTGAGCGTTTCGTGGCCTTGCAGGACCCGATATCAAGCCCCTCTTCCTCTCCGGAACTCCTGATGAAAATCCACGAATCGGTGTCCGCCCTCTTCAGTTATTTCAAAGATCGGGAAAACAGGGAATCACTCTGCAGAGTGTACATGGTCCTGGCCACGAAAGACCCATCTCTCTTGGAGTCGGCGGGATTCTGCCGAGAACTCAACTCGTTCCTGGAGGGCCGCATTGATGAGCCAGACTATGACCGGCGTCTGGTTGTTCTCAATGCCATCTCGAAGCCCAGAGATCAGCCACTTACTGCCTGCCAATGGCTTCCCCTCTTGCACAATCTCCTGTTCTTCATTCACGTCGACGAAGAATTCCGCATTTTATCGTCAAACTCTGCGGATGCGCTGCGTCAATACATTGACGATGCCGCTTCTTGTACGGACGCGGAGGTACGAGCTCTCTTCGAGGGCCAGTTGAAGAGTGTCATGATCCCAGCCATCTACAGCGGCGCGAGGGAGGAATCGGACGCCATACGACGCGAGTATCTTCGCGTGATGGGGCGACTCGTGTCCCGTATGACGGAGTGGGCCCCGGTCTCTGATATGTCAGGATTGTTGGACGACGTCGAAGACGACACTGAAGAAGAGGCTGCAGAACCCCAGTTCTTCTTCAATATCCTGAGTCCGGCGTTGTCGAAACAGCTCGAAGCCCTGCGGATCCTCCAACAAGCCAACAAGAAGCGCGAGATGAGCAGTGTGAACCTAGCAAACTTCTTCATTCCCCTCCTGGAACACTTTGTCCTCAATCGTGAGGAGGGCGTTGACGATGGTGGACGTGGTGCGCAAGCCTCCCTAGTCATTGCAGAGCTCGCTTCTTCGTTGGACTGGAAGCAGTATCGATCGGTCATGCAGCGGTACCTGGGTTACATATCCTCGCGGCCAGAGCGCCAAAAGGTGCTCATTCGACTCCTAGGCCAGTTCGTTGACGCGCTTGGGAATGCGCGTGGACCTCTCAAGGAAGAGACAGAGGACGGCACAGGCGGCGTCGAGGGGGAGGCTGCGGAGGTTGCCATGGAGTTGGACGAGCCTCAAGCGACTGAGGAATACCAAGGAAGACTCAAAGCAACTCTTCCGATCGGCGAGACGTTAACGTCCGATATCATAAGCAACTATCTGCCGCCACTCCTGAAGCACCTCCACGAGAAGGACGAATCGGAAGTTAGCTACCGTGTCCCCGTTGGTGTGATCATTGTCAAGCTGCTCAAACTTCTCCCGACCAATGAAATGAGCATGAGGCTCGCATCGGTCCTGAGCGACATCAGCCAGATTCTCCGAAGTAAGGCAGAGGAAGCTCGGGACATGGCCAGAGATACCCTAGTCAAGATCTCACTTATTCTCGGCCCCGAGTACCTCGGGTTTGTCCTCAAGGGCCTGAAGGCCGCGCTGGCAAGGGGTTATCAGCTGCATGTGCTGTCCTACACCGTGCACTCGATTCTGCTCACAGTTATCCCGGAGTTTGGACCAGGAACTATCGACTATTGCCTGCCAATGATCGTCGGAGTCATCATGGACGACATCTTTGGCGCCACCGGCCAGGAGAAGGACGCTGATGGGTACACTACGCAAACGAAGGAGATCAAGAGTAGCAAGAGCCAGGACTCGATGGAACTTATCTCCAAAACAGCCTCCATATCACACTTGGTCGACCTTATCCGACCGATCCAGGCTATTCTTCTCCAGAAGGTCGACCTGAAGATGGTCCGGAAGATTGACACTCTGCTCTCTAGAATCACCTCCGGCCTTCTCCACAATCCGTCGGCCGACACTCGGGATACCCTGATCTTCTGCTACGAAGTGGTCCAAGAAGTATACAACGCACGGACTGCCGAGGTGCAACCGGCACTCGACCCGAGGACAAGGCGATATCTGGTCCAGAAGACGGCGAAGAAGGGCTCCGAGCGAGGGATCGTCAACAAGCACACCTATAAGCTCGTCCGGTTTGCCCTTGACATCCTCCGGACCGTCCTGAAGAGGCATGATGGGCTTCGCAATGCCACTAACATCACGGGCTTCATCCCAATCATCGGAGATGCCGTCATGGATGGCGAATCTGAGGTCAAGGTGGCAGCTTTCAGATTCCTCAGTGTCATCGTCAAGGTGCCCTTCCCATCATCAGATATCACCGGGCTTTACAAGGTTGCTGTGAAGGAAGCCACCAAGAGCATTGCATCCTCAGCAGCCACGACGTCGGAGTTATCGCAGTCAGCCCTCAAGTTTATCTCTGTGGTTCTACGAGACAGGAGAGACGTAGAGGTGAAGGATGCAGCGATCGACATGTTGGTTGGGAAGTTGAAGGATGACCTGACTGATCCCCAGTATCGATCTACCACGTTCAACTTCCTACGATGCGTTCTGGGCCGCAAGGTCGAGACGGCCGCCGTTTACGACATTCTCGACTATGTGGGCACGGTGATGATCACCAACCCCGACAAGGACTCTCGGGATCTTGCCAGGGGAGCATTCTTCCAGTTCCTCCGCGACTATCCGCAGAAGAAGGCCCGGTGGACCAAGAAAATGGATTTCATCATCGCCAACCTCAAGTATGACAGAGAAGGTGGGCGAATCTCCGTCATGGAAGTCATCCACCTCTTGCTACTCAAGTCCGCCGACGACTTCGTTCAGGACATTGCCGCGACTTGCTTCCTCCCTGTCGTTTTCGTCGCTGCGAATGACGACAGTGAGAAGTGCCGCCTGGCGGCTGGTGAGCTTCTCAAGCAAATCTTTGACAAGGCGGACAAGGAACAGACCCAGAAGTTCCTCACTCTCCTCCGCGCGTGGTTGGGCAACGAGGACAACCGTACCGTGTCGATGCTGGCGCTGCAGGTCTTTGGCTTCTACTTTGATGCTAGTGAGCGAGCGTTGAAGAACGAGAAGGACCTGCGGCTGGTTCTGGAGCATGCCACCGCCCTGCTTCGGCCAAACGACTCGGACGAAGAGACCACCAACACAGCCATCGATACGATTCGTACGCTCTCGAATAGGTTCCCAGCCATCATGTCATCGCCCGACCACCAAGACCTATGGACCCTTATCCGACAGTACATGGTCCACAGCGAAAACTCGGTTCGACTCAACACTGTCAGACTGATAGCCTCGTATCTTGTCCACTTTGCGGGTAATGACGCGGTCAACGCTGAAGGCTCTGTTCTCAGGGGTACTCACGGCGCCGAGTTGAAGAGCGCCGACATTGAGGACATTGTCGGTCTCCTCATCAGAATTCTGAGCACGCCAGTAGTATCGGAGGAACTGGCGACGGAAGCAGGCCGGATCATCATATTCCTCGCTCCCCATCTGCCAAAGAATGAGGGCGGTGCCTCCACTGATCCCGCTGGGGACGAGGAAGATGCGGAGGACGAGGTGGAAGAAGCAGAGGAAGGAGAGGAAGCCGAGGTCCCTCATCACAGAAAGAAGGACCTCCACTTCCTCTTCTGGAAGCTCTCATCCATTCTAAGAAAGCAGCGGGCACCCAAGGCGGAAGCCATCAACACCAAGGTGACTGCGATGGAAGTCATGGAGACCCTCTGTCGCCGCATACCCATCGCAGACTTCCGCGACTCCATAAAAGTCATACTCATGCCCCTCTACCATCTCACGGACCAGTCCATCCCGGCACCATCCTCCTTCGACCAGGTCTTCACCACCAAGTACGAGGGCCTCAGGAACCGGGCGGAGATCCTCATGGACTCGCTGCGCAAGACGATTGGGACGGCGGACTACAGCAAGTACCTCCTCGAGATCCGCGAGGAGGTGAGGAAGAGGAGGATGGAGAGGTCGGCGAAGAGGAAGATCGAGGCGGTGACACAGCCGGAGAAGTACGGGCGCGACAAGAGGAAGAAGTTCGAGAGGAAGAAGGACAGGAGGAAGGAGAAGAGCAGTGAGCACAAGGCGGCGAGGCAGGCTTATAAGCGGTGGTAAGGAAGAGGTTGGGGAGGTGTAGTGTATTGTTGAGGCCGAGTAGATGGTCTGGGTAAAGAAAAGATTAAGGCGTTTAGATTTGGATTCCTATACATAATTTGTAAATTTCAAGAGTTTCATACCCATTTTGCCATTTTCCTCTGTAAGTTACTGTTTTCCTAAATGCGAATATGGAATCTATGACATGGAAAGGAGAATCCGAGGTTAACTAATGGAGAGAGCGGCAAACACAAAGCGTCTGAAGGCAGTCTCTTGGAAAGGTCGTTTCTCAGAACGTCTGACCCAGTCCAATCTCAACGAGTCTCGCCATTCCCATAAACGACTCTCCCCCTATCTAAGTGACCTTGGCCATTCATGTAAGTGCTTCCACCTGGGTATCTTTGTATTATATTGTACACTGTGTATATATGTAAGAAGCGTTAAGTAGCGATCATCTCCCCGTCTCTTTCTATTCTGCGATGCCAACAGCCGGGCCGCAGTCTATACAAAAACCAATTCCCACGCCAGATCCCAATGTTATACAGTTGTTACACCCCCTTCTTATCCTCACGCGCCGCCCTCCTCCTGCTTGCCGTCCGGCTTTGCCTCGTCCTTCCCTGTCTCATCTGGCCAAAATTCAATATCCCCATCCTCTCCCAATGTCCCCTTCCTCACGATGCCGCCCTGTTCCCTCACCAGGTCCTCGACGGTGATCTTTCGGTCGCCGAATATACCGAGGTGATCGCTTATGACGTGGCGGTTCTTGCACTCGGGGCAGGAGACGAGGACGGAGCCGTGGTGGTAGCCCTGCTTCGAAATGATATGCTGCGAGCGGGTGGAGCAGGGGCGGCAGGTAAAGGTCAGGGAGTAGGAGTCGGGCTTGGTGGGGGGGCGAGGGGCCGGGGTCCCATCAGAGGAAGAGGAGGAATCGGATATCGAGCGTGTGGGTGACTGTGGTGGCTTGGGGATGTAATGCGCGAGGCGGCTCGTCGATGGTCCCGTGTGGTGGAAGGATGGTGCTATTTGAGGCCGGAGAGGTCTCGTGAGGGTTTGTCGAAAGGGCGACGTGGTGCGCAGGAGGCGGAGGGTGGGCGAGAGTCTGGAAGCCATGGCTGAGGTCGGTGTTGGTATGCGCTAGGCTATTGGGTGGGTTGGAAGCTTCCAGTTGTGAGAGTGAAGACCAAAAAAATTAAATGAATGACGATGCGAAAGAAACATGGCAGCAAACAGGATTGATTACCCAGAGTGAGAGAAAGGCATGGGAGCCAGAGGTGGTCGGCTGACAACACGTGCTATCAGTTGCACAACCAGAATCCTTATCGATAAACCCCACCATTTTTAAGGGTGAAGGAAGGAACGCGGGTCCCTTCTGACCTGTCAACTGTCGTGAACCTACCTCGGATTGTGCTCCCCTCTGCCCTTGAAAACAAGGTGTTCTAGGGCTACCCTTGTCTAAAACTTTCAAGCCCAGTATAAGCTATGATCGTCGATCATAATAGATATATACAAACAACGTACACCGAGTAGCTGAAACTCTTGTTGTGCTGTTGAAGCGGCCTTGAACAACGCACACAAAGAAAAGCCAGGGACGACACTAGGCGCACCCACGATCCACCCAAGGTTGCGAATAGTTAGTACTATAGTTAGGTATGTCATCAATCACCAATTCCTAGCTTCAGAAACTATGATTTGCGCCCACTTTCTCCAGCCACAAGCTTAACCTCCCACCCATTTGCGTAGAGAAACCCTCCGACCCGGTTACACCTCCACATCCGCGCTACGCCTTGGCGCGCAACCTGTGTCTCCCCGGCCGACGACCCCCGACGACCCCCGACCCCCGGCTCCCCCGATTCCCCCCAACCAACCTAATCGGATAGGCTACACCTCAAACTCCTGCCTAGCGGCCCGCGAAGTCGACTACGAGTAGCCCTCGACCTAACCTCACATCGTCCGAACCCCGGCCGATACTGCTGGCACTGCGAGCCCTCGCTCCACATTCACGATGATCTCGGGTCGTGGAGGCGCCGCGAGGGGTAGGATCCGGCCGCCCCGCCGCATGATACGGGTGAGACTTCCTCCCGTTGCTTTTCGCGACTACGCGAGCCGCTCCTTTCCCGGTCCAGGTCCAGGTCCCGGTCCCGGTATTGATCCCCGAAGCTAACCCAAGCTCCTCTCCACAGCCATCCCCGGCCCAGCAGGCCGACACGGACGACTTCGAGTCGTGTTGGGTTACGCTTCGCGATGCCATCTCCGACATCCACCAGAAGAACTGCTCGACGCTGCACTTCGAGCACCTGTACCGGATCGGCTACAAGATCGTCATCAAGAAGAAGGGCCCAGAGCTCTACAGCCGCGTGCAGGACTTTGAGAAGGCTTGGCTGCGGGACCACGTGGTCGTGAAGCTCTTCGACTTCATCAACGCAAACCTCATCAGCGTCCTCCACACGAAATCTACCTCGTCAAACGAACGCCAACAGATGGGGACAGCGTTCCTTCGCGCGCTTCGGGACACGTGGATCGACCACAACACATCCATGAACATGGTGGCCGATATATTGATGTACATGGATAGGACCTACACACAATTGTCAAAATCCCCGTCAATATTCACCACCACCATCGGCCTCTACCGGGACGACATATTGAAGTGCCGCGTAAACGACGCCGTCGTCCTCGACACGCTCATTTCCGTCCTCCTGGACCAGATCGAGATGGAGAGGAACGGCGAGATCGTGGACAGGGTACTCCTGAGGAACTGCATCGCCATGCTCGACGGCCTCTACGAGACGGACGAGGAGGAGGAGAACGAGAAGCTCTACTTCACCCGCTTCGAACCCGCACTTCTCCTAGCCACCGAGCGCTTCTACGGCCTCGAAGCCCAGCGGCTACTCAGCCAGGGCGACTGCCCGGCTTGGATCCACCACACACCCGGCCGGCTCTCGGAGGAAAGCGACCGCTGTCTCATGGCCATCCACTCCGAGTCGCACGACAAGGTGGTAGCCCTTGTCGAGAATAGACTGATAAAAGATCACCTGGACGAGTTCTTGGCTCTGGATACGGGCCTCAGGTGGCTGGTCGACAACGGTAAATTCGATGAGCTCTCGGCCTTGTATTCTCTAGTTAGCCGAGTGGATTCCTCGAAGGCCTCCCTCACGCGCGTGCTGCAGAGCCACGTCGTCGCCCTAGGGCAAGAGATCCAGAAGGTGCTTCAAGCGACCGACTTCTCCGCTCCACCCGCTGTTGACGACAAGGACGGCGACAAGGCCGAGGGGGCTAAGGCGAAGCCCTCCCAGCTCACGGCATCAGCGCAGCAAACGGCGGCCGCGGTGAAATGGGTGGACGACGTTCTCGGCCTAAAGGACAAGGTCGACGAGATATGGTCACAGTGCTTCCAGGAGGACCTGATCATCCAGACAGCTCTGACGAAGAGCTTCACCGAGTTCATCAACTCGTTCGACCGCGCATCGGAATACGTCTCCCTCTTTATCGACGACAGCCTACGGCGAGGCATTCGGGACAAGACGGAGGCTGAAATTGACGTTGTCCTCGAGAAGGCCATCGCGCTGATACGGTACATACTAGACAAGGACATGTTCGAGCGGTACTACCAGAGGCATCTTGCCCGCCGCCTCCTGAACTCCAAGTCGGAGAGTCACGACGTTGAGAAGCAACTGATCGTCCTCATGAAGCAGGAGTTCGGGAACCAGTTTGCCTTCAAGTTTGAAGGCATGTTCAAGGACATGGACACCTCTGCGGATATCACGACTAGCTATCGCGATCACATCCGAGAGTCAACGGATGACGCGGGGCGCGTGGACGTCTCGCTCAGCATTCTTACGACAAACCACTGGCCCTCGGAGGTCATGGGCCGGTCATCACAGCCTGGTAATGGTGGCGCGCCGGCTGTCTGCATATATCCGGAGGAGATCAGCCGTCTGCAGGCAAGCGTGACGGCGTTCTATCTGCAGAGCCGCAACGGTAGGAAGCTCACGTGGGTGAGCGCCCTCGGATCTGCCGACATCAGATGCGTCTTCCCCCCCGTCCCGGGGAAGTCGGGCGCCCTGGCGAAGGAGAGGCGGTACGAGGTCAACGTGCCCACCTACGGTATGATCGTCCTCATGCTCTTCAACGACATCGGCGATAACTCGCTCTCGTTTGAGGACGTGCAGGCGAAGACGAACATCCCGTCGCAGGATCTCGCCCGCACCCTGGCTGCGCTCTCCGTGGCTCCGAAGTGCCGGCTCCTTGTGAAGGAGCCGCCGACCAAGAACGTCAAGCCGGGCGACGTATTCAGATTCAACAACTCCTTCGCGAGCAAGACGATCAAGATCAAGGCCCCGACGATCACGGCCACGTCAAAGGTTGAGGGCGTGGAGGAGAGGAAGGCGACTGAGACCAAGGCGGATCAGACGAGGGCACATGTGATGGACGCGGCCATCGTCCGAATCATGAA
Organism: Cephalotrichum gorgonifer; assembly: GCA_900312665.1. Classification (NCBI taxonomy): domain Eukaryota; kingdom Fungi; phylum Ascomycota; class Sordariomycetes; order Microascales; family Microascaceae; genus Cephalotrichum; species Cephalotrichum gorgonifer. Next base: position 1,198,625 of record ONZQ02000001.1, read on the forward strand.
GTAAGTTCCATCCACCCCCAAATTTTTATTTCAAGTTGCGGGTCGTTGGCTAACAGTGGCGATTAACGTGCAGACAACGAAAGCAATCCACGCACTCCCAGCTTATCAGCGAGGTGCTGTCCCAGCTTGCTGGCCGCTTTAAGCCCGAGATCGCCATGGTGAAGAGGCGGATAGAAGATCTCATTGCGAGGGAGTATCTTGAGCGGGTGGAGGACGAGGCGGCGCCGACGTATCGGTATCTTGCGTAGAGGCCCGGCCGCGGCGGGCGGGCGGGCCCTCTTCCTCGTTATATTCCCTTTTTGCTTTGACTTCACTGTGGCCCGGTGGTAGCCCCCGTTCTTGATATTTGGGTATGCGAGGCGTTGGGAGGGAGGAGTTTGTTTCTTACCCGGTGCATTGTGTCTGCATCTATGGTGCGCGGGAGCTAGAGGAGAGGGGAATGAAAATATAGACTCGCTCTTTCTTTAGCTATCAATTCAAGGCTCGGAGGTATAGTCTACGTTGGGTTCGAGCATTTCGGCGCGTTGTTGGGTGAGCCTGATCGCAGAAATCAAAAACAGGCGGCGAAGAATGTTCCGGTATTAGTGAGCAACTACGGTAAACCCTAGATGAGTTCAAACTTGTTTCTATGCTGCCCATGAAAGGTCTCTCGAAATACTTCTAGAAGCACCCCGACCGGACTTAAGAACGCCCCTTCGTGTATCGCTCTCTAGCCGGGTAATCATTGAGGACGAGGTACAAAGGGGGGGAAGTAGCCTGCGACCTGCGGCCTGTCTATAGGATCAAGTCAAGAGCTATCCGAGCAAAAACAAAGGGACTCGTTTTCGCCTAGCTCTTCCTTCTTCTAAGGAAACAATACCTCGACACCTAGACTTTAGAAAGGGCCATCTATAAAGATGACAGGGACATATGGCACTCTTCGTCTCTATGGCATTCTACATCTCATAGTTCAAGCCTTGCGCCGCTGCTCAAACTGAAGACATGGAGACCATACTCCCGTCGAAGAGAAAGAGGAAGAAGAAAGGAGGCGTAAGGAGACGAGGCTACTTAACTCTCAGCCCCGCTCCACGCCCTCCATGAAAGGATGCCGCCGAGTAGGTCATCTTCTTTCCGCTCTCTGCCTGCTAACCGAAAGGATACCTGAGAACGGAGTCAAAAGCAAGACGGGATGTGTCGCTACGGAGTGATAAGATATAGGTGCAACTACCACGAGGATAGACTCAAGCCCTGCCAGTTCCGCATCCGCTACCCCGCCATATCCTTCTTCCGCCTCCGCTGCCGCCGGCCGCTGATCGACGAGGTGGACGTGCCAAGCCTCTGTCCGGAGTGCGAGTTGCTTGTCCATGGGGAGATGGGACAGCCCCTGCTGCAGCTACACAAGCCCGACGCTGGTCCTAAATCTCAGAGGGCGGCTAGGAAGATGATGTCGCTGAGGCGAAATGTGGTGGGGGCTAGGGAGCGACTGCACCGTTGGGTTGCGGCGAAGATGGTTAGCCCCTCGCCTAGTCCCGAGCCCGAGGGGCCGACCTGGGTGAAGAGGATAAAGGGCGGTAGGCCGGTGATGTGCTGTGTGCCTCCTGGGCCGATACTTTACTCACCGTCTAGTTCCAGTGCCCAGTCTGTCGCCGGCGTGGATAAGAAATCGTGGAGGAAGAAGATGGCGTGGAGTAGGGCGCTACTACACCCAGAGCGCACGCGTCGGGAGCAGGAGACGGAGTGGTGGGCTAATAGGTCGAGTAAATCCCTGGAGATCCCGGGCCAGGGGACGTTCGCGGCGGAGCTACGACACCATCGTGACCCACGAGGCCCCGTAAGTCCACAGCAGTCGGTGGAGTCGACGGCACCACCCCCCACAATGGTCGGGGGGCCCGGGTGTGCTACGGCCACACTGCAGGAACCCGACCGACAGGGAGCGCTCAACTTGGGCGCAAACGCCCCTCGGGATGAACACGCTGAGAACGGAAGGAGGGCGGAGCCAAGTGAATTTATCGGCGATACGGTCACGGATGAGCCAGGGCGCCTTCCCAGCACCATTAACACTTACGACACATCGCCGGCGCCGGCATTGGTACCGGTATCCCGTCGTGTCCACAGGTTGAAGAGGAGGCAGACGATGCACCTCCGTCCGATGGCAGGATCTAGGTCCCCGTCGCCTCCGATGGAGAGCTCCGCTAGGCTGGACATAGCCCCAACCGCGATCAACCAACTCCTGACGCCGGGCCAGCGCTCCGGGATGTACATACCGCCACTCGATTCACGGACAGGAGAGCTGCGGGATGGTCCGCTGCGGGCTGAGCCTTTGACTGCTTGCTACCGGGTCGATGCCCGGCCCAGAATGAGGCAGTACGTCGCCGTCCAACCGGATGATCCCCGCCTCTCATCTCCAAAGCCACCGATTAGCACTTGGCAGAGGTTAAATCAGGTCACTTCCCTTTCCACGCCGAGGCCATGCGTAGCCGCCCGACCCGACGGTGGCAGCGTCTCGTTTCCTGCTACTTGGGGAGGAAAGGCGCGAGTTGGCAGGCGACGGATCATAAATTCGGCTGCTGTCTCCCGAGCTGGTGGCATTCCCATCACGCGGCAGTACCTTGCCTTGCAACCCGATGATATGCACTTCTCATCTCCTAGTTCTCGGGTCATGGAAAAGACATTTCCCGTAGAGAATCTTACCACTCAGGCCTGGGCATCACTGACTGACAAGTTACCTCCCCCCTGTCGTGGAAGCTACAGGGCCCAGATCGCTGCTGCTTGAGGGTGGTATTTTTTTTGGGGGGGGGGGGAAGAGGGAGGATCGGGCTAGGAAGTACTCGGGGCCAGTGTTGTCGCGTAAAATCAAGATCAAAGGCTTATACAACGTGGATACTTTTGTTGTTGAGCTAATGACTGCTTTCTTTTTTCGCTGTGACTCGTTGCATATTTCGCTTTTGCTTTAGCATCTAGAACATGGGGAAAAAACAAATAAAGAACAGAAAAACAAAAAAGACACAGAGCTAGATGGAATTTGCTGAACCAGATTCATTTTCTCCCCGGTCGTCCAAGTCCAATGTACTCTGTAAACGTTGATGACATGAAGTCGTCTCCGAATGCCAGTGACGTCGTCCCTTACATAGTCACGTGCCACCCCTGTCCACCCCGGTCCCTGACAGACGATTGACAAGCAAAGCTCTAATTAGTTATCTGTGGCATAATCGACCATCGTCCGTAGCCGGAGATAACCCAGTAATCCCAACACCCAACAATCCGTCGATTCAATCGATTCACCTTCCCCGACCAACCAGCAGCCCAACCCCGACGGACCGCGACAATGGCTGCGATTGTGAAGGCTATCAACTCCAGGATCAGGTCGAACCCTGTCCTTGACTATGTTTGCTCGACGCGTACGTGTTCCCCTTTCGCCTCGTTTTTTTTTTGCCGCCGTTCGGAGCTGTCGATTTTCGTTTGTCGGGTGGATCCGGAGCTCCGTCACCTTGGGGAAGATTCGGATCCCATGGATGTACAATTGCAGGGTCCGGTCTACAGGCTCACATGTCTTTCACGCTGCTGGGTGATGGGTGACAGGATTGAATCCTTCGTGGAGGGGCTATGTCTTTGTGGAGGGGGGATTTCGGGCTCGAGGCTACTTCGCGAGGCTGGGCGGAAGTTGATACTAACTAACCTACGTCACAGACTTCTGGGGTCCGGCCTCCAACTTTGGGATTCCCCTAGCGGCCATCATGGACACGCAGAAGAGCCCCGAGCTGTAAGCAAATCCTCCCCCCTTCCTCTCCTTGCCCTCGACCCTTCCTCCCTACCCGCCCCTCCAACTTACCGCTGCTTCCTCCCCCCAACTTGACCGGACCCCGTGCCAGCTAACCGACCCCCTTCCAGTATCTCCGGCCAGATGACCGGCGCCCTCTGCATCTACTCCGCCACCTTCATGCGCTACTCCCTCGCCGTGACCCCCAAGAACTACCTCCTCTTCATGTGCCACCTTATCAACGGGTGCGCCCAGGCCACCCAGGGCTACCGGTACCTGGACTATAACTACTGGGGCGGAAAGGAGAAGCTGGCCGCACAGAAGCTAGCGTCGGGTGCGGCGGCGGCAGCGGCACCCGCGGCGAAACCGGAGGCGAAGTGAGGGTAGACTTGGGGGAGAGGGATGCGGGTCAGAGGGGCGAAGGGGGGGAAGGGTGGAGGGGGAGAAAAGATGCTGCTCAGGCCTTTGAGAGCAGGCAATGGAGGCCTGTTTGGCGTGGTGGCTCTTGTACTTGTATATGAAGGGCATGGACATGGCTTACATGGCTTGTGAACAAACAGCAGATGGGGAAGGGCGTAATGCCTGCCACCCTACCCATCAGCTTTGCATGGAGACTCTTTAAACATAGTATTTGGGCTTGGCGTAAACTCAAAGGGGTGACAAGAGGTTAGTGAGGTCTTCTAGAAACAGATAGACTCGTGATTTGCGCTAGACAAATGTAGATGAGGGACGGTTTAGGTGGATGACGGGTGTTGGTTGGAGAGCGCTTGTTCCACATGGGCCTGGCCATGTGGACGCCCTGTCCGAACATGGGTGTTTGTTACCCGTCGGGATATTTATATGCTCGGGTGGGGAGAGCAAACTTATGTTAGGAGACGGGGGCCGGGGGACGGGAGGTGGAAACCTCGATGATTAAACGGTCAGAAACGGCTATCATCTCTTTCCGTTTTCATGGCTCACGACTGCCTCGGTTTATCTAGAGCCGATGTACGAGTACGAGTAAAAGTGGCATGCCGTACGAGTACCTGTTCGGGATATACCCCGGACTTTGGATCTGTCCAAGGCCAGGGAGGGGGCGGGGCCAATACTAGACGGAGAAGGGGTATATGGAGTGTAAGTAGGAGTATACTTCCTTGACTTGTAAAACGTTCAAGACGCCGAGGTATTGTTCTACGTGTAGTCGTAGACAAGCCTCTTCTGTCAAGATTGTACGGAGTACCTGAGCCCCAGATATCCAACCCGCGGTAAGTATAAACGTCCAGGGTTAAGGGATGGAGAAAGGGGCAGCGTCTCGGCAGCGCGCATCTCCATCGAGGTCTCGGGAATGGGCCCGCATTAGCTCGGCTGTTAGGAGCTCGGCTACTAAGAGCTCGAGATGCCGGCCGAGCAGCGGCGGATTCCGGGTGCGCCTCCCCACCCCCGACGGCTTCAGAGGTGCAGGGCAAGGGTACGATGCTCGGCGGCGTGGACCCGATGGCGGGGCCCAGCCCGGCACTTTGGAAAGGGGGGAGTACGAGTAGGCACCGAAACGGGGTCGGGGGTGGGTTCGAATTAGGACGCGAGTATTATTAGGTCCTCCCCCTTAGGCTCTCCCGGTGGTTTGGGATGCGTGCATGTGGACGGACGGGAGGAATCGGGGCTTCGAGACTACAAGACGGGTGTCATTGGTCAGGGGACGTTCCGGCGTCTGGGGTATCATTCTCCGGGAGCCTTTCTCGTTGGTTCGATTGGCCGAGCCTCAACTACCTTCATCCGAGGGGGCTCACTAAGACATTAGACTACCATGACCGCTTCAGGAACCAAGTGTACTCTTGTTCGTACATGTACACCGTCAGCAGTGAGCTTAACGACGATGGTGGTCCGTTACACCCTGACTTGGTGCCTCGGATGTAGCAGCATTCGGTTCGTGGGTTGGGTATTTTTTGTCCCTCTACGAACCGGCAGTTGACAGGTCGGTCCCTACGCCTGACTAACGCGGATCTGCTCGTATACAAGTATTATACATACAGTGGAGCATATGGTAACAAAAAGCAGCACAAGTAGGTGTAAACCCATCGACTCCATCGTTGGCGAGATATCCCCGAGGCGAGACGTGAGGGCCGGCCCGCTCTTTGACAGGGCGAAGTACTCAAACGTTCTCAAATCCCCCAGAAAGATGGAGACTAACTAGCCAGGGAGGGTGGCCGTAGATCATCATCATGCTTTTCTTTCACTCCATCCCTCCTTTATGGGTATCATCATCCCGTAGGCGCTCTCCGACGTCTGATACTTGCATACAAAGTGCATGTCAGGATAAGGGACATGCACGGACGATAACTAGGCGAGCGAATGAACAACCAGTGAGGGACAAGAGAGACGAGAACCTGCGCCGTTGCGGCCGTTGATCGGATAAGCACGCCCAATGTCGGCTCAACCAGCCCTACATTCACTCATGACGCCATGGCAGTGAAAAAAAAAATCTGCCAGGACGAGGACTCACACAGCACGCGCCGTTATGGCTTGTCAAATCAAGCTGTTAGTCACTGAAAATCCTAGGCCGAGGTCGGAGTTCGGTGTATCTGTTTGGCATTACTCGTCATGGTGGGGTATCCCGCAAAACCAGACCAAACAATCACCGTTTTCTGGAAGGAAGGGGGAGTTCCTTTCATGTGTTGTTTCGACTAATCTTCCAGCGGCTCCGATCCGTTTTGCTTGTCGACGAACCCCCGCCGCCGCGGGACGGACAGGGAGGGAGGGGTACTTTTTACCTTCAAGCAATAGGCGGGGTGATTCGGTGTGGTGTGTCTGTGTATGGTGTGTCCAGTGTGTGGGAGGCACATGTATCTGCGACCAATGTGGGGTAGAGCGACCATCAATTGACGAATGGCGGGCGGCTAATGCAATTTAATACCGCAGAGCTTCTTTTTGTTTGCCTGCTTCCAAGAAAAGGAAACGAACGGTCCGCCGTTTTTCCCTGGCGTTGGGTAATGATTTTAGCTCACATGAACAATCTCGCCAACCAGGGGCTCGGGGAGCTCGGACGAGAAAAGAGGAGTCACGCGGAACTTGGGGTGCCAGCCTCAGCTCAGTGATCAGTGATACATCGAGTTTAGCCTTCTGGGGTTATTACCTCACAGATTCGGACGGCTCCGTCGAGATCCAGCAAGCATGGGGCGTGGGAGGGGCGTGTTTTGTGTTCCCTGCTTGATGATGCTTGGTGCGGGAATCGGAAGAGCCGCGGGGTGTGGTGCTGTTCGAGGAATAATGGGAAATGGGAATTGGAAAGAACGGACCCCCGCGCCTGCCGTTTTTTTTTCTCCGCCTCATCCACAGATCACAGGAGGCGCCCCGCCGTATCTTGGGGCGGCTTCTGTATCAACTTTTTGTTGGGTGGGGAGTGTTGTGGTTTCGAGACAGACGACGACGAGTACCAATACATGTACACTGTAGTCTTCTCGCAAGGCAATAAAGGAAATACCTATGACAATATTGTCTCAGGGTTCGGCCTCGGGGACACTGACCGACCCCACTTGGTCGTTGCTCGAACTATTTCTGTCCGTCCCCATATGCTAAAGTAACTACTAGTTAACTACTATTCCCACGGACACAAGTATAAGTACGGGCCTACTTAATCCTACGATCCAACAATTACGAGTTGGTAATAGAGGAGGCGTCCTCACCGGCCTTCCAAGCAACCCAAGCATCCCAAGCCGCGGAGGGCGAGGGATGGCAGCCATTCCTGACCGAAGGAGATGGGATCCTCATCGATTACTTTATAGCTACTCGTATCATTTTCACATCGTTGGCCATATCTTGTGGCGTCTGGAGTACCAGGGTGCCGGAGGTATTACAGATGCCTTGGCCCGAGCAACCAGGTCCGATAGGTGGTGCTTGCTGTTGCAGGGGAGGCTTGCAGCTCACAGGTAGCTCTGGGTTATTCGGGGGTCCGGGGTCCTTGCTTCGTGTTTGAAAGCCTCGTCAATCATTCGTCAGATGCAGCATGCGGGCGGGTGGGCGGGCGCCAAGGATATCGAGTTATCCCTCGAGAATAATGTCCATCCTCCCCACACTATCTACGAGTACGTACGACTATTATCTCTGGCACCAGCAGTTGTAAATCGTACGCGTATACCGTAGGTGAGGGAACGTCAGCAAGGATTGAGTCACCAGACCTTCTTTTCCCCCCAGCCTGCGTGCTTGCCGAGGAGCGCAATCCATGTTGGCAGCTGATTCCCAGTATCTTCTTGCTCGGATTCTACTCTTATCGCCGTATCGCCGATCCTCCCTCAACCACCACTCCTTCCTCCCCTGTCTGAAAGTTTGCCCCTCGTTGCCCCACCACTCACCCTCATACTGGTACACCCCCCTCCTCGTGCTGGCACGCTCAATGGCCCACCCCCCTAGTTCGGTTCGCTTCTCAACCTAGTACGACCCTAATGTCATGATCAGGTACCTAGGTCGTCCACCAAAATGCTCTATTTATCTTTGTACCACGCCGATTACTCGTATAATACATAGTACGTACGAGCATGATAGCTAGCCTTTGTCTGTTGCCTTGTATTCCGTGCCAAGTACTTGTAATATGCAAATTCCTCGCCTCTCTCCCACCCCTGCCACGAGCGCAACCCCACCACCACTGTTCTGTATTGTTACCAACCCATCCACGAAGTGGGGGTTACGGAGTACCTGTTTCACACTCCGTCCGCACCAGTAATCACCGTTGCTCCCTTGACAGCCAATAGCCGTGGCCAATCCACCGTCTCCCCATCCCCGCTACCACCGCCTCCGTTTCAACCCACCACCCCTCCACGCCAGTACATATCTCCTCCAAATCCCAAACCCTCCGAGATCTCATCCTCACCAGCTCATCCATCTTCACACACAACATTCCTAGCCCAAGCCATCCTCACAACAGGATCAGTGGACGACATGGAACTCCCACAGCTGCCCCAGGCAGACCTTACCTTCCACGATGTCTTCGAGGATGAAGAGGAGCTCAAGGAGGCCCAGACCGTCCACCACATCCGAGCCAACTCGAGCATCATGCAGGTGAAGAAGATTCTCGGTACGTCCTTCGTTTCCGCCTCTTCCCTCCCCCCTCAGCCAAGGGCTATCGGTCAAGTTCTGCGACATTCGTTTGAGGGAAGGATATTCTGCTAACAACGACCTTTTTTGCACGTCACAGTTGCCAACCGTGGTGAAATTCGTAAGTGGTGAACCTTAATCCCCAGAGAATCGTGGGAATATTGCTAACAACGAATTTGCAGCCATTCGTGTATGAATCCTAGATCCCACCCGGCCTTTGTTTTGGATTCATGAGGCTTACATCTCTTTTTCCCCAAATCTAGATCTTCCGAACTGTGAGTCAACCTGAAATCCTTCCTATTCAACTCGTCTCCACCAGCCAAGATGGTACCTAGGCTACCAGGGTGGAGTACTGTCTTTGCATCTACGTCCTTTGTCCTGTTTGTTGACAGCAGCTAACCTATCGTTAAGGCCCACGAGCTTTCACTTCACACCATCGCGGTCTTCAGGTAAATATGAGCAATTGCTGGGACTTTTGGGCCCTCAGCTAAGCCTAGTCTGCCGGCCTACTAACATGTTTGTAGTTATGAGGATCGTCTTAGCATGCACAGGCAGAGTTCGTTTTCCCCATCTTATTCAGTGAGATCTAGAATGCCGAGATATTTGATTCACTAACCTTTGTCATATAGAGGCCGATGAAGCCTACGTTATCGGCAAGCGAGGCCAGTATACTCCCGTCGGGGCGTACCTCGCTGGCGATGAGATCATCAAGATCGCCCTCGAGCATGGCGCCAACATGATCCACCCTGGTTTGTCCTCCTTTAGTCTAGCCTCTGACCATCATCTCGGGGCACTTTTACTTTCTCGAGTTGTTTAGCTAATGGCGGAATGTAAAGGTTACGGTTTCCTCTCGGAGAACGCCGAGTTTGCCAAGAAGGTGGAGGACGCCGGCCTCGTCGTAAGTTCATATCTGGAGCGATACCTCGCTTAAGAACCTTTCTAACTCGCATTTCTAGTTCGTCGGCCCTGCTCCCGAGGTTATCACCGCTCTGGGTGACAAGGTGTCAGCTCGCACGCTGGCTATTGCTGCTAACGTGCCCGTTGTTCCCGGAACTGAGGGTGCTGTCGAGAAGTTTGAGGATGTCAAGTCGTTCACCGACCAGTACGGTTTCCCCATCATCATCAAGGCCGCCTATGGAGGTGGTGGCCGAGGTATGAGGGTTGTCCGTGAGGAGGCGGAGCTGAAGGAGGCCTTCGAGCGCGCCACCTCCGAGGCCAGGTCGGCTTTCGGTAACGGCACCGTCTTCGTCGAGAGGTTCCTCGACAAGCCTAAGCACATCGAGGTTCAGTTGCTTGGTGACAACTATGGCAACATCATCCACCTGTATGAGCGTGACTGCTCGGTGCAGCGACGCCACCAGAAGGTCGTCGAGATCGCCCCCGCCAAGGACCTGCCGGCCGATGTTCGTGACGCCATCCTCAGCGATGCTGTCCGCCTGGCGAAGTCGGTTAACTACCGCAACGCTGGTACTGCTGAGTTCCTGGTTGATCAGCAGAACCGATACTACTTCATCGAGATCAACCCCCGTATCCAGGTCGAGCACACTATCACCGAGGAGATTACCGGCATCGACATCGTCGCCGCCCAGATTCAGATTGCCGCCGGTGCTACTCTGCAGCAGCTAGGTCTCTCCCAGGAGACCATCACCACCAGGGGATTCGCCATCCAGTGCCGAATCACCACCGAGGATCCCTCCAAGAACTTCCAGCCCGACACCGGAAAGATTGAGGTCTACCGGTCTGCTGGTGGTAACGGTGTCCGACTTGATGGTGGCAACGGTTTCGCTGGCGCCGTCATCACTCCTCACTACGACTCCATGTTGGTCAAGTGCACTTGCCACGGCTCTTCGTACGAAATCGCTAGGAGGAAGATGCTCCGAGCCCTGGTCGAGTTCCGAATTCGCGGCGTCAAGACCAACATCCCCTTCCTTGCGTCCCTCCTCACCAACCCCACCTTCATCGACGGGAACTGCTGGACCACCTTCATTGATGACACTCCCTCCCTCTTTGACCTCATCGGCAGCCAGAACCGTGCCCAGAAGCTTCTTGCTTACCTCGGTGACGTTGCCGTCAACGGTAGCAGCATCAAGGGCCAGATCGGTGAGCCCAAGTTCAAGGGCGACATCATCGTTCCTGAGCTGCTGGACAGCAACGGTGTCAAGATCAACGTCGATGAGCCCTCCAAGGAGGGTTGGCGCCCGCTCCTCTTGGAGAAGGGCCCGAAGGCCTTCGCCAAGGCGGTCCGCGACTACAAGGGCTGCATGCTCATGGATACCACGTGGCGCGATGCCCATCAGTCCCTGCTCGCCACCCGTGTCCGCACGGTCGATCTTCTAAACATCGCGAAGGAGACGAGCCATGCCCTGGCTAACCTCTACAGTTTGGAATGCTGGGGTGGTGCCACGTTCGATGTTGCCATGCGCTTCCTCTACGAAGATCCTTGGGAGAGGCTCCGACGCATGCGACGCCTAATCCCCAACATTCCCTTCCAGATGCTGCTCCGAGGCGCCAACGGTGTCGCCTACGCCTCGCTTCCCGACAACGCCATCGAGCAGTTCGTCGAGCAGGCCAAGAAGAACGGTGTCGACATCTTCCGAGTATTCGACGCCCTCAACGATATTGACCAGCTCGAGGTTGGTATCAAGGCCGTTCACAAGGCCGGCGGTGTTGTTGAGGGTACCGTGTGCTACAGCGGTGACATGTTGAACCCCTCGAAGAAGTACAACCTCCAGTACTACCTTGACCTCGTCGACAAGCTGGTTAAGCTCGACATCCACGTTCTCGGCATCAAGGATATGGCCGGTGTCCTGAAGCCCCACGCTGCCACCCTCCTGATCGGAGGCATCCGCGAGAGGTACCCCGACCTACCCATCCACGTGCACACTCACGACTCGGCCGGTACCGGTGTCGCGTCGATGGTGGCCTGCGCCAAGGCGGGTGCGGACGTTGTGGATGCCGCCACCGATAGCTTGTCTGGCATGACCTCCCAGCCCAGCATCAACGCCATCATTGCCTCCCTGGAGGGCAGCGAGCTCGACCCTGGCTTCAACCCCCGTCACGTGCGCTCCATCGACCAGTACTGGCAGCAGCTCCGCCTTCTCTACTCACCCTTCGAGGCCCATCTCGCCGGCCCCGACCCCGAGGTGTACGACCACGAGATCCCCGGCGGTCAGCTCACCAACATGATGTTCCAGGCTTCTCAGCTTGGCCTCGGCTCACAGTGGGCGGAGACGAAGAAGGCCTACGAGCAGGCTAACGAGCTCCTTGGCGACATTGTCAAGGTCACGCCCACCTCCAAGGTTGTGGGTGATCTCGCCCAGTTCATGGTGTCCAACAAGCTCAAGCCTGAGGATGTCAAGGCCAGGGCGTCGCAGCTCGACTTCCCCGGCTCGGTACTCGAGTTCCTCGAGGGTATGATGGGACAGCCTTACGGAGGATTCCCCGAGCCTCTCCGCTCCGATGCCCTCCGCGGACGCCGCAAGCTCGATGCCAGGCCCGGTCTGTTCCTCGAGCCTGTCGACTTCGCCAAGGTCAGGCGCGAGCTGGCCAAGAAGTTCGGCGGCAAGCCCACCGACTGCGACGTTGCGTCGTACGTCATGTACCCCAAGGTCTTCGAGGACTACAAGAAGTTCACGATGAGGTTCGGTGACCTCTCGGTTCTTCCTACTAAGTACTTCCTCGCGAAGCCCGAGATTGGCGAGGAGTTCCACGTTGAGCTGGAGAAGGGCAAGGTCCTGATTCTCAAGCTCCTCGCCGTCGGCCCTCTTAGTGAGAACACCGGCCAGCGCGAGGTGTTCTACGAGATGAACGGAGAGGTCCGACAGGTCACCGTCGAGGACAAGCTGGCCGCCGTCGAGAACATCAGCAGGCCTAAGGCTGACGTCGGTGACTCGAGCCAGGTGGGCGCGCCCATGGCCGGTGTGCTGGTTGAGCTGAGGGTCCACGAGGGATCCGAGGTCAAGAAGGGCGACCCCCTCGCCGTTCTCAGCGCCATGAAGATGGTAAGTAAAAAGAAAAGCTCCCGTCGTAACCCCCGACGGACTGATGGCGAAGGAAGTATTTTCGGTATACTAACTTTCAAACCTAGGAAATGGTCATCTCGGCTCCCCACAACGGAAAGGTGGCTGGCCTCCTGGTCAAGGAGGGTGACTCCGTGGACGGATCTGATCTTGTGTGCAAGATCATCAAGTCTTGAATTTGGGTGATTTAGTTTTTGGGACAAATGGATAACACGGCGGGCTTTGGTAAATCGAAATTTGTGGTTAAAAGAAACTTTGGGCTTTTTCTTGTTATTTGGTTGCGGCGGTTAGAATTCCCTTTTGAATGAATGATACGTACTCGTTCAGCATTTTTCTGGTAGAGTTTGTGTGGACATGATGTTAGGAGAGGAGAGCTCTTGAAGAAGTTAGAGACCGTGTCTGTGATGCATTGCCAATTGCCAACAAACGTTATCACACCCAGACACTGATGGAGACAGCCCATGCATGTGTGGAGGAGATCGGAAACATGATACAAGTGTAGATTTGCTTCCTCTTCCTGTTCTTGCCTATACCGCAGGAGAATAAAACAGCTGAGACTTTACTTCCCAGGGCCTTCCGAATAAAATGAACAAAAAAAACACGCACGAGCTACGCCAATTCCAATTCCCCAAACGCCATCCATTCCCCGGCCCCCGGCCCGGCCTCCCCCAATAATACCCTAGTAGTCGTGACAAGAAGAACATTACCATCCCCTGAACTGGTAACGAGAAGAGAACAAGGAGACGGGGTTTAATAAAAAAGAAATGAAAAGAAAACACTGGCTCTCAAGTGTCGACGACTTCGCCCTCCTCTCCGTCCGATAACGACCTCTGCCTCTTCCTCGGCCGCCCTTCCTCGTCGACTTCCGAGTCGGCGTCTTTCCTCTTAGCGGGCGTGTATGACCTCGCCCCATTCGCCGCCTCGCCTCTCTCGGCGGTGGACTCCTTGGCGGCCCCGTCAGAGGCCTTTCCCGCCGCGTGCTCCCCGTTGTGGTGTCTCCGCGGGCTCTCGGAGTTGAGGGGGGTGCCGCCGGAGTGGTGGGGGGGCGTCTGGCTCATGAGGATCTCGCCCCTGCGCCGCGTGCTCTCGAGGAGGAACGGGGGCGACCCGAGGGACGGGTTCTGGCGCCTGAGGGGGTTCTCGCCGTAGAACCTCCTCATGACGTCGATGGCTCGCACGCAGGCGTCCTCGTCCGCGCCGAGGTATCGCCACCAGGGCCTGCCGTCGACGTCGTCGATGGGCTGGGCGGTGTGCGCGCTGGCGAAGAAGATTGCGCTGAGGGCGACGTCCCTGGCGTCCATGAGGAGGGGCAGGGAGGTGAGGCAGGCGTCGTTGCAGAAGGCCCAGGCGGCCTGGCGGAGGGTCTTGTTGTGGGCGGAGCCGAGGGGCTCGAGGAGCTCGAAGAGGCGGCGGTAGGGGGTCTCGATCATGAGGTCGAAGGTAAGGACCTCGAGCATGAGCTCCTCGTTCATGAGGATGCTGTCGCGCCAGCGCCAGTACTCCTTGCTCTGCTCGTCGATCACGAGGCGGGCGTTCTTCTGGGCCACGCGGGCCACGGCGATGATGATGTCCTTTGTCTTCCGGCAGTTCTCCTCCGTCTTGTTCGCTAGGAAGAGGGAAGTCGCGGCGATGTTCTGTTTTGTTTGTGCGAGGGGCACCGCCGGTCAGCTTCTTAGTGGGCAACAGATCAGACCGTTTTGGGCCAGTGGATTCTCCCGAACGCATTGGAGGTGGGGAGAAAAAGGGGGGGGGGGAGGATGAGACAACAAACTCACATAGTGGTGGAGCCCGCTCTTCTCCTCCACCATGCTGAAGCGCATGTAGAACCGGTGGAAGAAGACACCCGCCACCCAGAGCGTGGGCTGAGGAAGGTCGAGCAGGGCGCCGGCCTGATAGATGAAGTTCACGCCCTTCGCGCGACGCAGCCTCTCCTCCGCCCTGGAGATCCCGTCTATGATGGAGGGCGTGCTGACGACCTCGTCCGGGGTGAAGTACCACTGGTTCGGCGGGAGCGCGTTCGGCGTCTGGGGCGCGGTGGGCGCGGGCGACGGGGCTGCGGCGGCGGCGGCTGCGTCATGCCGGGAGCGGGGCCTCGGGGGCGAGGTCCTAGAGGTGTGCGTTGGGGGGGAAGGCGCGGGGGGAGGGACCTCGCGGCGGCGGGAGGGCGATCGCGACGTGTTACGGTTCTGGGGGACGGCGGGCGGCTGGTAGCCTTCCCTCGGAGGGCGGTACTTGTCGATGCTAGCCATGGGGAGCGGACGGCCCGGAGAGAGGTTCGTAAGGGAGCAAGATTATATCGAGGGAAGGGCGGAGATGGACGGTCTAGTCGCGGTCATGGGGGGAATCGAGGGTGCAGATTAACATATAAGGACTCGTTTTGTAAGGTATTATAAAGTGGGTTACAAGCGAATAAGGAGGAATGTAAAAACGAAAGCCTCTAAATGGAAAAAAGAGGCGCTTCGTTCTGGTCCTCCAGTTGCGCATGTCTGGTTCGTCGTCCAATTCTTGATAGTATTATGTAATCATACCCAACGAGTGTCTTGAGGCTGGGTGTCGGGTTGGCAGGTGGACCCACCCGTCAAGACTGTGCAGCATGGAGAACATTGGCTTTGTACAGACAGCGACGACTCTGAACCTGGGCGTTTCCATCTACCTTCTGGTCCATGACCTCGGGTCCTCACCCACACTCAACTAGCCCAGACCGGGGATAGCCTATTACACGTCTCCCCACACCTGTACACTGGGGATGCTCTTCAGGGACGCTCGGTTACGCTGATTTGGCGTGCCGAATAATACCAAAAGCGGCGCCTTGCTGAATGCTTGTACCCTGTATATACGGAGGAGAACCTCGGGAGTTTTTTTAGGGACCGAATGGGAGTACCTACCTGCACGCTCAATGTTCCTCTCAGCTCCAATGATCCACCTCACCTCTCTCCCTACAAGCTACCTAGATTGATTCAAGGTACGTCGGTCCTTAACGGCAAGCATACGGGCGTACGCCAACAAGGGCCGACGACGTCTGTCACCCTCCGTCGTTCTCATGGATCAACGACATCATGTCGGCTCCTTCAAGCCATCCTACCACTCCACTGAAAGGCAGGCTTGTTCCCAGTGCAGGTGGCGCAAGGTGAGTAAATACCAGACGTCTTGCTCTGGTTCTCTTCGTGCTGTGCGGGGGACCCAGCCTGACTGACTTCTTTTCTCTTCTCCTTATGCTCAAGGTCCGCTGTGATAAACGCCGAGGCATGTGTGCGAATTGTGAGCGGTTGAGTATGCCATGTTCCTTCTCGGCGTCCACCGCCTTGACCTTGGATGTTCAGGTGGAGGACGACACCACGCTGCCGATTCACTTGGGCAAGCCACCGCGGCTCCGAGGATCCCGCGCATGTGTCCCTTGCCGAAAGAAGAAGATCAGATGCTCTGCTACCTTACCGGTTTGTAGCGGCTGTCGTCAACGCCCCCGCACATGTATCTACGAACCCCTGAAACCACGTACAAGTACTTCTGTCTGGAATCATGACGGCGGCAAACCAAGCGAGTCGCAGATACCCAGTGCCGATCAACAGAGCCGCTCCAACCCCTTGATGGAGCCTGAACCTGACCCTGGACCCGGACTCGGACCGGAGCCCGAACCCGAACCGGTCTCAGTCCCGGCCACGGCCATATCTTCCTCACCTTTAGCCCGGCCTCACCCACCATCGCCACAGTCACCACATCCCTCATGCCGGATGTCGTATCAAACACGTCACGCAGATAACCCGCCCGACGTTGCCCAGGGAGCATTTCCGGACGAGGTCCTACTGACACTCGTCGACGTCTTCTTCGACTCTATCTACCCCATGCCTTCATATTCCTTTCTCCATCCGCAGACGACAAAGAGGCTATGTCTCAATGGCCGCGTCCGAAATGAACTAATTTCAGCCGTCTGTGCCATCACAGCCCTGTACTTGGGCGGCGGGCACGGAGTCACGGTGGGCACAGACACCGCCTCTGCCTGGATACAGGCTGCAGAGCAGAGCATTTGGCAGCACCTGGAGTGCCCAACCATCCCACGGCTCCAGACCTTGATGCTGGTGATTCACTATCACATGGAGACCAGTCGTTTCCAGAGGGCATTTATGCTCATGGCGACGGCCGCCCGCTTCGCCGCAGCCATGAGCCTGAACCACGAGCGGCCCGATCTTGATCCCGTTGCTCGAGAGGTCCGCCGTCGTATTCTCTGGTCACTCAAGATTATCGAGCGGTACTTCTCCAGTGGTCTGGCCGAATTTGACCTGTTGCCCCTTGAAGTTATCTACATTGATTTTCCGCATTCCGAAAAGGCTTTCACATCAGGGTCTCAAGGGGGAGATGAGCAGGCACGACAGGGTATATATGGGGATTCAGATCACAGTAGCAGTGGAATGAAGAGAGATGACGAGGAAGGCGGCGCCTACAGGCTCCTCGTTCAGCTGGAGTCTGTCAGGAGGGACATCATGAAGCTGACTAGGAGCATTGCCCTTGTCGATAAAGAGTTGCCCTCTCTCAGTGATCTCATCCGCCATCACGAACAAACTCTGACTGCCGTCGAGCCGCCGGCCACGTTACCAGGCGGCGGCGACACACCTGCATCTGCCGAAGAGAAGGCGACGACTGACCCCGACCAAGACCCATGGCTATCTCGACGCGTGCTCGCCCACGTCTCGTGGCATCAGACGCACTGCGATCTCTATCGCATTCTGCTCCCCGGCTATCCCGAAGCGGCGCCGGCTCCAGCGCTGAAAGGTGTGAGCGACATCGCCTTGGCTGCCGCTGAGCAACAGTGTCTGCATCACGCCATGGGCATTCTCCAAATCATCACGGCACTCAACCAGAATAGCACGCGCCAACATCTGCTCGAGTTCGACACCGCCATCTGCGCCTATCACGCCTCGCGACTCGTCCTGTTCATCTCACATTTCGGAAAGGGGGTCGACCGGCCGACCCCGGAGTACGCCGCCAGCCGTGTCGACTTGTGCCTCGCGGCGCTGAAGCGATTCTTCCCGTCTTCCGCGCTGGTGGCTCCGATCATCCAAGAGCTAGGCCAATCGTTGAAGGTATTTACAGAGCAGGAGATGAACCGGCATCACAATCCTCAACCTTGCCGTGTCCGGCCGCCGGGAAATCTACAGACGCCATCGCCGTATGAGACATCTACGTTAGCTGGGGCGCCTCCCTCTTCCCCGGGAGAACAAGTGCACGATCCTCGTCAGCAACACCATCAAGAGCGCCAGCAGCAACAGGATGAAGGCGAGGGCCATGCGTGCATGGAGAAACTATCCGCCGCAGCCCGGACACACCAGCGTTTGGCGATCCATAGTCTGCTCCGAAGGGCCGATTTTGACGGGGATGATGAAGGCGAGGAGGAGATGGCAGCGGGTCGATCGATGTCACTATCCACTACAGAACCTCCACTACCACCTGATGAACTCCAGCACCAGCAGCAGTGGCAATCGCGGGACGGCCCTGCAGGTGCCCGGTCGATGCCGCCCGAGGAGCGCCCGATTCTTACTGATCCTGCCGTGCCATTAGCGACTAGCAGCCACTCCGACGTCCAAGTGGTCCAAGGTACTTTAAGCAATGATAGAATTCACAGGACTAGGGGCTCAGCTGAAGCTAGCAGTACAGGACATTCGGATTTTAACCTAGGGTCGATGCATGAGCTAGACCTCACCGGCAGTCCCTCCCCTGTATCCTTCCAAGATATGGACTTCGCGCCATGGTTGACTGAGGAAACACAGCCGTCATTCTTCGCATGGCGGGGACCACGGGACTGGGACTGGCTTCTGACTCCGAGGGAAACCCCGTCGCTTCCCTAGTCCTAGCTAAACTTGATGATTTTATATAAGCTAGGGGAGCAGCGTTCGGAAAACGAGTGCACTGCATCCAAGCACCTCCCTGATGAGGTACAAAATACTTCTTTATTCTCGTAACTACATAGTTGTCTGTAGCTGCCGAGTCATGTTCTGTACACGGACGAAGTTTTCCCTGCCTTGAGAAGAAGACGAAATGTAAAGACAGAGAGGATATGGGTCTATTCTCAATCTAATCTGCTCAGCGTCCCTTGAAATTTCAATTCTCTATCAATCTCTTCCGCGTCGACAGCCGGAAAGGCAGTTTGATCCTCACCCGAATGACGGGATCGTGACATTCAAGAGCGTCAGGTCCTCCTCCCTAGAACTACTTCCAACCCAGAACGAGTACTCGCCGTGATCGATGTTCCATTGGCCGTCAACGAAGTACCCAAGCTCCCGAACCGGCACCTCGAGGGCGACCCGTTTCGAATCGCCGGGCGTAAGCTCAACCTTTGCAAACCGGATCAACTTCATGACGGGGAACTCGATGGTGGTGTAGCGTGGTCGATAGTACAGCTGGACGACCTCCTTGCCGACTATATTACCCGCGTTCGTCAGGGTCACCGAAACCGACACCACCTTGTGGTTTTGGCGTTTGCGTAGCGAGACCTCCGCGTCTGACATGGAGAAGGTAGTGTAGCTCAGGCCGAAGCCGAACGCAAGCGGCGGCTTGCGAGTCAGCTGCGGCCAATGCCAGTCGTAGGCCAGCGCGCTTCCGAAGCCGCCGACGCCGTCCGATGGCAGCAGGTCGTATGCCACGGGGAAGGCGCCGTTGTGCTGCGGCATAGTGACCGTGAGCTTCCCACTGGGGTTGATATCGCCGAGGAGCGTCTCCACGAGGGCGTCCCCCGTATATTCCCCGGCCAGCCACACGTGGAAGATGGCGCGACAGCGCGACATGGTGGAGTTGTCCAACACGAACACCTGGCCCGCGTTCATGACGAGCACGGTCGGCACACCCGCGTCCAGAACCGCATCCAGGAGCTGTTGCTGCCTCCCCGGGAACCCGAGGTCCGCGTGGGCATAGCCCTCGGTATCAGTGCGCTCGTTGTTGATGAACTTCTGGTCAAAGTTGCCGAAGCCCGAGCCAAGGACGATGACGGCCAGGCCTGCGGCCTTCGCCGCTTCGACGGCCTCGGCGATCGCCTGTTCGTCGGCGGAGCCGTCGCCGACGTAGGACGGGAGGATGGTGCTAGTGCCCTGGGCATAGATAATGCTGTCTACTCCCAGCTCCTTCTCGAAGCTGAGGCGGATTGAGTTGCCGTAGCGACGGTCTAAAGGGTCCGCCGGCGCGTAGTTCCCGGCGTTGATGATGTCCGCGTACGGGCCGAGCACGGCAATCTTGCCCCTGCCGCCGCCGGCACCGATTTCGTCACGGTCGAGTGGGAGGAGGCCATCGTTCTTGAGCATGACGAGTGACTCGCGGGTGATGTTGCGATTCAGCTCCAGATGCCGTTCGTTGCGAAGCGTGGCCTTCATGCTCTCGACGGACGGGAGCGGGCGTTCGAACATGCCCGTCGCGAACTTGATCTCGAGGAAAGCTCGAACCGACTCATCCACGAGCGATACGACATCCGGCTCGGCCTCGTACTTGGGGTCCCTGAGGTCGGAGAACAAACCGCGCCCGCCGGGGTGGAGCTCGTGCTCTAGGCCAGCAGCCAGGGCCTTGACGGCGGCATCTTCGCGGGAAGAGGCCACCTTGGATTCCGTGAAGAGATACTCGATGGCGTTGGCATCCGACATGATGAGCCCCTCGAAACCGAGCGTGCCTCGGAGGACATCTTGAAGGAGATGCCTGTTGATCGATAGGGGGACCCCGTCCACGCTAGAGTACGATGCCATGAGAGACAGCGGCCTGGCCTCTTCGATAGCCTTTCGGTATGGTGGCGCGAGGTCGTTCAGAATGTGATTGATCCCGCCGAACATGCTCGCGCGGTTGACGCCGCCGCTGCCGCCGCCGAAGACGAAGTGCTTAATGGTGGTAGCCACTTTCACCCAGCCATTCTCGTCCCTCTCTTGCATCGTCTTGATGTAGCGTGTCGCGAACTCTCCGACGAGGTAGCTATCTTCGCCGTACATCTCGCCGTTGCGTCCGTTTCTGGGGTCTTGGATGACGTCGACTTCAGGCGAGAGGACCCAGTGCACTCCCATGGCGAGGTTCTCGTCACGCATGGCCGCCGCTACTTGTTCGTATAGCGGCAGGTTCCACGACGAAGCCATCGATATCGTCCCCGGGAACAGCGTGCCGCCGGAGACCCATAGTCCGTTGACCGAGTCGGCCACGATTATGTATGGGATGCCAAGGCGGGAGTCATTCAGATGCTCGGCGCGTAGGTTGTTCATAAGGGGAAGCAGATCATTGGCCCAGTTCAGTTGCGGGCCGTAGCCTGAAGCATTTGTATGAACACATTAGCTAGCCAGCCTCCTTCTCTGAACACGGCGAATATAAGATAAGGCCCTCGAGGCGACGAAGCAAGTTTCTCCACACAACAATATTCTAATCTATAGACTGATCCACGAAACCCCGGGGAACAGGGAGGAGAGTAAGGCAAGGACAGGAAAGGAGTACGCACCGATCTGGCCATTTTGGGTAGTCCGCGTCGTCTCATATGTTGTCCGATTGAACGTTGGTTTCCCACCAGCGGTCCCGAACGCTCTTCGGACACCGCCCAGCTGGCCGACCTTCTCTTCCCACGTCATGCGCCCGAGGAGATCAGTCGCGCGCTCGGCAGGGGAAAGAGTCGTGTCTAGGTAAGGAGTCGCATCATGACGTCGACAGACGACTGCCACGACGTTCGCTACCAGTAGCAAGGCAGCGCGATTAATCACGACCATCTCGACTCGGACGCGCTCGGGGGAATATGGGACAGAGGAGAGGCAAGGGGGGAAGGAGGGTCTTTCAACGTCGTGCAGCTTCAGTCCGTTTGAAGTGTCATATGCCTCCGGACACAACAAGTGGGCGACAGAGGTGTGATAGATATATTATATAGCTCCCCATTTGAGACGTACTCGCCCCTAAGGGCTTCAACTATGGCTCAACTCGTCATCGTGGCCAAAAATGGCGACGACGGTCAGTCCCCAGGATCCATGAAGTCGTATTTCCCCAGACCGACGAATATTACCTCGCATCTGCCGAGTGCGAGTACGCTAGCAGTAGTTTGTGGCCAAAGCCAAGCTCCAGATGTTCGGGCGCCGCCCCCGAGTCGGGGTGTCGACCGGGGTTCCTTGAACAGGAATGATGGCCTCTGCTCCTAACCTTCTGAGTCCCATATCTGCAGACAGTTGGGGCCCAGATGGACCGCGTGGAATTTCCGGTTGTCGGGCTATTAGTTGAGCGAGGCAGTAGTAACTACCAAGTCGGGAGTCGGAACTCGGTATAAGTGGGGAGCTATTGCGTATACTTTTACTCCGGCCAACCAAAAGCGATTTCATACGGAGGATTCTCTGGACTCGGGGAATTTACTCTGGAAAACAAGACATATTTTTCTGTCCAGTGATCGTCCACAGCGGCCGACATCCGACTCCACATCACAACGACCCCGACTTCCGACTCCGCAGCATGTCCCGCTCCTCCACTTACAGTTACTCCATCTCTCACTCTACACGTATTCGAGCGAGATGTTCGGATGCCGTCTGCCCAAAGGGGCCGGTCACTCTCGACTCAGTGAGTGTTGTTACATCATATTATGAGCAATCACTCCGCTTCACGCGGGCCTTAATGTGCGGGGGGAGGGAGCCGTCTTCGGAAGTTGTTGATAGATAAGAGAGCTGCGTTTGTAAAGTGTTCAAGGTTAAGAATGTAGGCACACCCATCCGCGTCTAGAAAGCCCGGTCACCCATTCATTCCACTTCACTTAGATTCACTGAGATTATCTGCGCAGCGTTTTACTTCATATATCCCGATCCATAGACACCAACAGCTAGTAACACCGCCTGAAAGTTTGACTGTCAAGTCAGTCAGCTCCGTCAATATGGCTTCGAGACCCAACATCTTGTTTATCATGGCGGACGATCATGCGTCCAAGGCCATCAGCTGCTACGGGGCTGGCATCAATCACACACCCAACCTGGACAGGCTGGCAGCTGAGGGAATGAGGCTTAACCACTGCTACGTCACCAACTCGATCTGCACCCCTTCACGAGCGGCCATCCTCACAGGAACGCATAACCATGTCAGCGGGGTCATGACACTCGATAACCATATCAACAAGCACCTTCCCAATGTGGCAAAGCACCTTCGATCCGGTGGCTATCGTACGGCCATGGTGGGCAAGTGGCATCTAGGGGAGGGTGAGGCTCACGAGCCTAGCGGCTTCGACTACTGGTCCGTACTTCCTGGGCAGGGCGACTACTGGGACCCGGAATTTATCGAGATGGATCCGGCGTCACCTTCCGGGCCCTCGGTGAGAAAGACGCAGGAGGGCTACGTGACGGATATCATCACGGACAAGTGCCTCGACTGGATCAGCGAGACAGAGGACTCGGGGAAGCCGTTCTTCGTTATGTGCCACCACAAGGCGCCGCACCGATCGTGGGAGTGCGACGACAAGCATAAGCACCTCTACGCGGACAAGCCCATCCGCGTTCCCGAGACTTATAACGACGACTACAAGAACCGAGCAAAGGCGGCCCGGGTGGCCAAGATGCGCGTGGCCGAGGATCTCACGTACCAGGACCTCGGCCTCGTGCAGCCTGACGGTGGGAACCGCGTAGGGGCGCGGGTCACGATGGAATCCAGCTCGGCACAGCGCAAGGTGCCGGTAGATGCCGGACTGAAGCTCATTGACAAGGACGATGGCACCGTCTTCACGTTCGCATCCGAGGCCGAGCTCTCTGCGTTTAAGTTCCAGCGCTATATGCAGCGGTATCTACGAACGATCCAGTCGGTCGATGACAATGTTGGCCGGATGCTCGACTACCTCGACCAGCGTCCGGAGCTCGCTCAGAACACGCTCGTCATCTATACCTCGGACCAGGGCTTCTTCCTAGGCGAGCACGGCTGGTTTGACAAGCGATTCATGTACGAGGAGTCATTCCAGATGCCTTTTCTCGCGCGGTATCCCGCCGAAATCGCCCCGGGTACCGTTTGCAACGATATTGCCTGCAACGTAGACTTCGCGCCCACATTCCTGGATCTAGCCGGCCTGAGAATGCCGAGCTATATGCAGGGATTCTCGATGAGGCCTCTCCTGCGAGGCCAGACGCCCGCTGACTGGCAGCAAGTGGCCTATCATCGATACTGGATGCACAACGACATCATCCACCAGGCATACGCGCACTACGGCGTGCGTGACCACCGCTATAAGCTCATCTACTGGTACAACGAGGCGCTTGGAGTGGCGGGGGCGAGACCGGGGCGGGCTGATGATCCCACCCGGGAGGAAGAGAAGGAATGGGAGCTCTTCGACTGCCAAGAGGACCCCCTGGAGCTGTTCAACGTTTACAAGGATCCCAAGTACCAGGATGTCGTGAGGCACATGACAAAGCTCCTTGAGGATAAGATGGAGCAGATAGGCGATGACCCCATCCACCTGCGGTTAACGGGTCCCAGCGGAAGCATCCCTAACGGCGTCAAGTTCGGCGAGCAGAACGGCGTCCGGCCAGAAGCTGTCGTGGAAGGAAACACAACGATAAGCGCTTGAGGAGTGCGTGATGAGACTAGCGCCGACGACGGGAAGGGGGATGGAGTTGCACATAAGGTAATAATAACTAGTAAATTAATACAAGTAGTATGAGTGGTCTATCGGTCCTGATTTGTCGTCCAGAACTAGAGTACCTTGGTGTTGATCCCTACTGTCTGAATGCTTGTCTCGTTCGTAGCTCTCAGAATAATAGCTGTACTTAACGGCAGCCACACACGAATTCCAACTGTGGAATTCGCGTGTGGCTGCCGTTCTTGATTGCTCATGATTGGCTGGTAGATGTAATTTTTGGCACCATACCCATGTCACCCTGACTAAGTAAGTACCCACAGCTTCAAAAATACAACTGCCAGCCAATCACGAACAATCAAGAACGGCAGCCACACGCGAATTCCACAGTGAGTGACTGTGGGAGTTACGTGACTGTGGATTTCTTCAAGAGCTCCTAGTTCGCGAGCCACCTCGCCAGACACCACTATCCCGTCGCGACACCACGTGCGGGTATAACAGGCCACCTCGATTACCTGACGACCTTCTCCGTCGTCTATGCAACAGTAGATTTAAACCCGAGGAGACGACTCATTACCCGCCACACCTCCCCGAGAACCACCACACACCGGCAAGATGGTGCACCCGTCGCGCCAGGCCTACGTCGAGGAGGCCGAGGCGGAGGTGAGCGCCAAGAGAGGAACGATATCTCTAGAAGATGTACCGATGGATCACGACTACGACATGCCGGCTACCCATGCCGGAATAGCCCCCGAGAAGGCTTCCGCCATCTTGTCGCAGTTCAACAGGAAACGCCTGGCGGCCACGATAGCCGTACCGACCGACGACAACCGCGTCCGCACAAAGCTCCGCGAGCTTGGAGAGCCAATAACCCTATTCGGAGAAGGCCCCGCCGACCGGAGAGACCGTCTACGGGAGCTGATGACGGTGCAGACCGAGCTGGCGGCGAAACAAGAGGGCGCGGACGTGGAGATGAAGGATGCGGAGGAGGGTGCTTCGGGCGAGGAGGAGGAAGAGGAGGAGGAGTTCTACACAAGGGGAGGGGAGGACCTTTTGGCGGCGCGGATCGACATCGCCAAGTTCTCGCTGCCGAGGGCGAAACGGCGGATCGAGGTCCAGAAGGAGGAGGCCACGATCCCGATGCGCACGCACGTCAAGTTCAGGAAGCAGATCAAGGAGAGTCTGCAGGCATTTGAGCTCCAGGGCTCGCAGACGGCCGGGGAGCGACACGTCAGCATGACGAGGATATCGCCGGACGGGAAGTCCGTGGCGGTGGGGAACTGGGGGGGCACCCTCAAGTTATTCAGCGTGCCAGAACTCGACGCGGGGAAGACGCTAAGGGGCCACACGGGGAAGATCAGCGGCATATCCTGGGCCCCGGGCGCCACGCTGCCGGAGAGCGGCGTATCGCCGGATTCCGTAAACCTCGCGTCGGGAGGCGCGGAGGGCAAGGTCCACCTCTGGTCGCTGAACCAGGACACGCCCAAGGCCACACTATCGGGGCACACGCAGAGGGTCTGCAGGGTTGAGTTCCACCCGTCCGGCCGCTACGTCGCCTCCGCGTCGGAGGACGCGACCTGGAGGCTATGGGACGTCGAGAGGACGAAGGAGCTGCTCCTACAGGACGGGCACTCGAGAGGCGTCTACTCCGTGAGCTTCAATACGGACGGGTCCCTCATTGCGAGCGCGGGCATGGACAGCATCGGGAGGGTGTGGGACCTGCGGTCGGGGCGGACGGTCATGATACTAGACGGGTACATGGACGGACACATAAAGCCGATCTACGCTCTCGACTGGGGTTCCGACGGGCACAGGATCCTCACGGGCTCGGCCGACGGGTGGATAAAGTGCTGGGACGTGCGCAAGGTGCAGAGGACGGGGGGGATTGGCGCGCACACGAGCGCCGTGTCGGACCTGCGGTGGTACAAGGGGCTCGACGACCCCGTCGACGGCCACCCGCCGGGCGTGGACGAGAAGGGGGCGAGGCTGCCGAAGAAGTCGGGCACCTTCTTCGTATCGAGTGGGATCGACCACAAGGTCAAGATCTTCTCGGCGGACGACTGGTCCGTCATCCAGGTGCTGAGCGGACACACCGGGCCGGTCGGCAGCGTGGATGTTACCAGGGACGGGAGGTGGATCATTAGCGGGGGCCACGATCGGACCGTCAAGATCTGGGGGCGGAATGACGGGGAGGCTCTATGAGCAGTGAGGCCGCCCTCCCCCCTTCTGTACGTTGGTAGAGCAGAGCCTGCTGTGAAATAACAAACAAATAAAATAAACCTAAAAATAATAAAAATAGCAAAAGATACCCTCGCTAGCGAACGCACTTTATATTTCGACGGGAAGGGAACCTCCTTTGAGCGAGTGAGGCTTATTTGGAGCACTCTAATCCGGACACACACCTGTGTCGTGTCCGTGTCCGCATGAGAACAATGCAGGATCCTGGATGAATTAAGATGAAGCTGGGTGTGTGTAGTATGGAACCAGACCCTGTTCAGGCACCATTTAAACATCAAGCACCATGCATGAAATGGAGCAGATGTGTCCCTTGCAGCTTGCCGGGATCCTCGGAATCTGAGCCTCCTCCCAGGCATTTAAATACTCGTTCTCGCGAGCTCTTGGTAAGCTCCAGTGGTTCAATAATAATAGTAATCGAAATTCTGAATTAGGATTCCGCTTACCCCATAATTAATGGGGACGGACGTACAAAAGTAAGCTGAGGTGGTTAGGCGGAAAGAGGGTGGGAGTGACCGACGATTGTTCTCACGGGTACTTTTTCTCAACACCAAATATAGGTTAGCCAGAAAGTATATAGAACCTCGCATTTCGTATCCAATAAATTTCGGGGCCAATTTTTTTTTTCCGCCAGGGAGGAAGGAGGGTTGGCCCATGTGAAAGGCAAAGCCAGCCTACTCTCTCCACCCACAGCCCTCCTACTCGGCCAACCTCTTTCACTTTTCTCCTTCCTCCCTCTCCGAAGCCAAAATCGTAACACGACAAGACTCGACGCGAAAAATCCCCTCCAAAGGACTCTATACCCCCCGAAAATACCACTACTCAATGCATTCGACCTGCGAATCTTCCCGCCGTTTCTTCCTGTCCCTAATGCCTACGACCGCCTACCAGAACCAATTCCGAAGTTCCCAGTCTGCGCTTCGCGCTGACGCCGAGCGCCGACGTGGATCGCGACTTCTAATTTGAATCCGTCGCTAGGAGAAGCGACCTGGGCACTCTGTGGCTCGAATAGGAATAGAACAGAATACAAAACATACACGGTAGACTGAGACCACAAAGGTTCCTGGCGTTAAGGGAAACCGGAAACGACAGGGCGTTGAAAGTTGGGCCGGGTTTTCTAGATCACGAGAGAGAGAAAACATTACCACGAACCACCATGTCGTCTGGCCGAGCTATCCCCGCGCAGACTACGGTGGTGCGGGGGTTTACCCTGTACCCCGCCAAGGCCGGAGACGAGTCCGACTGTACGGATAGCAGCAACACTTGCGATGCCCGTTGCGAGACCCCGCCTCCGCTCCGGAACCGTCGCGGCCGGTGCCTTGATGACGTCGTGAGCGCCAACTGCAGCCCGGTCATGAAGGGGATCCCGTCACCCTCCGTCTCCGGCATCGCCAAGCTCCGCCAGGCCACCGACTCGGGCCTCGACATCAGCTCCCGCACGAGCACGATGACGCTGAGCGGCAGCCAGCCCTGCCTTGCGCGCGCCTCTGGAGGAGGAGACGTATCGGGGCTATCCAGCGTGCCCATGAGCCGTACAGGCAGCCGCGACACCGTGCAGAGCGACTTCACCAGCACAGGCTCCGACAGCGGATCCACTAGTTACGAGGTCAAACTGGAGAGCGAGTTCGTCAGCGACTCCATGCGCGACAAGCACGGCGGCGCCATGTTCGGGGCCGTCGAGGGCGGCCTCGTGAGCCGCGGCAAGATGACGGCGCAGGACTTCGAGCCGCTGCGGTGCCTCGGCAAGGGCACGTTCGGGACGGTGATCCTCGTCAAGCAGAGGACCACGGGCCGGCTGTACGCGCAGAAGCAGTTCAAGAAGGCCTCGCTGGTGCTGCACAAGAAGCTGGTGGAGCAGACCAAGACGGAGCGGCAGGTGCTCGAGTCTGTGAACCGCCACCCGTTCGTGGTGAAGCTCTTCTACGCGTTCCAGGACCAGGAGAAGCTGTACCTCATCCTCGAGTACGGACAGGGGGGCGAGCTGTTCACGCACCTGAACGCGGAGAAGATGTTCCCGGAGCCGGTGGCGGCGTTCTACATGGCGGAAATGCTCCTGGCCATCTCACACTTGCACACGGACCTGGGGGTGGTGTACCGCGACCTGAAGCCGGAGAACTGCCTGCTCGACGCGGACGGCCACCTGCTGCTCACGGACTTTGGGCTCTCCAAGGTCTCGGCCGAGGACGCGGACTCGTGCAACTCGATGCTCGGCACGGTCGAGTACATGGCGCCCGAGGTGGTCAAGGGGGCCAAGTACGGGCGGGCGGTGGATTGGTGGTCGTTCGGGGCGCTGGGCTACGACCTGCTGACGGGGAACCCGCCGTTCCGGGGCGGGAACAACGCCAAGATCCAGGAGAACATCCTCAAGCAGAAGCTCGCGCTGCCGTACTTCATGAGCGCCGACGCCAAGGACCTCATCACGAGGCTGCTCCGCAAGGACCCGTCCAAGCGGCTGGGGGCCAACATGCCGCAGGACCTCGCGGCGATGAAGAAGCACCGCTTCTTCCGCAAGATCGACTGGAAGAAGCTGCTGGCGAGGGAGATGACGCCGCCCATCCAGCCCTTCATCACGGACCCCGAGCTGGCGGAGAACTTCGACGCGAGCTTCACGGAGCTGGCGCTGAGCCCCGTCGTGCGCACCCGGGAGTCGTTTGGCGGCCGCGCGACGAGGGCGGACGATAATAGGGACGACCCCTTTGGCGGCTTCAGCTTCGTGGCGCCGAGCAGCCTGCTGGCAGGGTTTTGAAAAGGAAGGGGGCTGGTGCTGTTGGTTGGTGACGTGGACCTGCGGCCGGTCTGCAGGGGACCCAACGTTTTTTTTCCTTTCGGGGGGATGTTTTTGCTGCGCGTTGCCGCCATGTCGGCTCCGCTTGGTTCTCGATCCCGGCCTGTTTCTTTTTTCCCTTTCCTGCCTTTTTTTTTCTTCGGTACTTTGCGTTCTCGTTGTGCTATGCGTTCCCGCTGTGCTGTGTGTTCTCATTGGTCATATGCGTTATCGTTGTGCTATGCGTTGTCGCTTCACTTTGAGCGTTTGGGCTGACTTTTTTCTTCTCCCTTCTCCTTCTTATTCTTATCTCACTTTTTGTTATTCTTGAATGGTTGTTTCGCAGGGTACTATTCGTACTATTAGATCTAAGACATCTCTACGTAGACAGACACCAAGAGCCATGCCACTCACCCGACGAGAAGGATATCCCGCGGGGCATGGCTTTGATAGATGGTTACACGGATAATAGACTTTCTTGCCTGCACTACTTTTTGTGTGCTTCATGTTCGTGGGTGTTTGTGCGGAGTACCGGACCCCCGGTTTCCTCTTCAAGACCCTGTCTCGTGAACCGATGCCATGACGACGGCCCCTTGAGCAAGCGTGATGACAAAAAGACATCTGACGCGTCCCCTTCTCACAGCTGATGTTGCGTTACAGCATGGAATACATATACGTGCAGGGGCCGGCCGTCCTTCGGGTGCCCTCGGGCAGCCGGCGGACGGACGGGCGTAGAAGCAGGCGGACAGCCGGAAGAAGAAGAGGGAAGAGGGCTGTGCAGCGATCACCCAAACCGGATCTTCCTCCCCCCGGCTTCTGGAGATCCTCGTCCGATGGCGATATGTAATCTTATACGAAGTTTTTTTTATTACATATCTTAGTCTGCTCCGCACTCTTTAGATTACATGTAGGGTAGAGCGAGGGAAGGGAACGGAGGCAGGTGTTGTTGGGGGATAGCCCGGTCGTTGGACTTCCTTCTCTTTTTTGCCCCCTTCTTTTCGATCTTTCGTATTGTTTTTCTCTCTCTCCCTTTTTTTTTTTCCCGAAGACCTGAGCTTCGAGGTCCCCACTTTCTGCGTAACCGCCTTACATGCTTTCCCGGGTCTCTGTTGCCGGGGTTTGGGGGGCTATGGCAGCAGAAGGGCGGTTCCTTTTTAACACTACACGTATATCCCGATCATGGGATGCTCTAGCTAGGACTACGGGATGCACCACGACGCCCCGCCTCCCGGTGAACCAAGAAGAGACGTTAGTTTCTCTGCGAGGCCACCGAGGAATGGGCTGAGGACGCGCGTTTTGGGTGATAACTGAGGGCTGCCGTAGTATCACGATGCGCCCAGTGGGAGCGGGGACCAGATGCAAGTACAGGTACGGAAGAGGGCCGGCCATACGGGTGCTTTGTTTTAATAGCTTACCATGTACAAGCATTATTACGTTAAGGTGAGGTAAGCTGGGCTGAGCAGATTTCGGATGTTGGGATAGCTAAGGATCAAGCTAAGCTAAGGTTCAAGGCATGGCTAGTGCTTAGAGTTAGCCCGAAACCCTACCCCCCCCCCTGGAGAAAAAAAAACATCCATGTTCGCAGTTGCCCGATCACAATCAAAATCTGTTTAAGTCCGATCTGGGGCAGGCGGTGACCGGGGGAAGAGCAGGGGGGGCGTACGATTATTACGACAACCCGACAGAGAGTCATTTCCAATGTTACCCTCTCTCTTGAAGAAAAAACTCTTCTACCCGCCCGATACCCGAGTTTCGTGTTTTCTTTTTCAAGCGCCCGCCCGAGCGTTTACCTCTCCTATCAAAAAAGGGTTGAAATGTGAAATGGGGGCGGGTGAGACATTCAGGCGACTGGGGGTTGGTTGGGAGATGGGTGTTAGTGCGTGGCTGGCGCGGGGCTGCGCTCTGCGTGGCCATGTGGTTGGTGTTAGTGAGACCCATTTGTGGTCCCCTTCTTTTCTCCTTCTACGAAGTACTTCTCCTTCTTTCTTTCTTATCTCCTGCGGGGCCCGCCATTGCATCATTCATCCTCGTAGTTCGTCGAGTCGGGAGTCGGAGAGAAGAAATGCTCCGGCTCGGGACTACTAGGTAGTCGACCGGGGGAGCAAGAGTCGGACACGGAGATACTAGTAGTATGCTTTGCTCGTTTGTTAGTTAGTGCAAATTAGTACGTCCTTGCACTAATATCCTCTTGTCGCATTAGAGTATACCCACCCGCAAAATGATTGGCTAGTTCCACGGGCTAGTCCGGGAGTTTGGCACGCTAGGTCGAGAAGGTTAATCCCCTCCGACCCTGACAAAAGGCCTAAACGAGAAAACAGTACCATCTCCCGGGTGCGTGTTCGTATGTGCCTGGTGTCATTGATCTGCCAAATGGTCTAGAACCTTGCTGCCGTCCTTGTTACCAAGCGAAATACTCGAATGTAATAATTTTCCCGGCCGCAGAAATCCGGGGGAGCGACCGAGTAACGGCGGCAACAGGGAACAACTCGGGCACGGGCTACATTCATTCGGCTGGCCGGTCGAAGTGTCTCAGGTTCTAAGCGGCCAGGGGGGTCAATGTGGTATTCTCAGGGTCCAGTGTGTTTCGTGTCTGCGTTTGCATATTTGCATAAATTCTGGGGCATGACGATGAGGGGCGATCATCGTCATCTCCGATCTCGAGGGAGAGGGAGAGGAGGCGGATGGAGGAAGTGTACTACTCGGACATTGAATGTGCATTGTCGGCGTCTCCATCTCCATCGGAGATGTGGGGATAGATAGGTTGAGGATAATATACTTTGTACTTGTGTATCCCCGGGCGCCGGATACTACACAACAGATACCCCACAGGGCACGTCCGGCGTATTAGCATGCTATGCTGCCTCGGCAGCCTGTGCTGTCATGTCAGTGTCAAGTGTCACGCTTGTCGGTTTGCGTTACAGACTATCGCAAATAAGGCATTAGATGCACGTTCAATCTACATGGAAGGTCAGGGTGGGGCTGAAGTGAACTTTCATACACAAAGTATAGCGATGCTTGTAGAGAAGAAAGCCGTAATTGCATATTCATGTATCGGTATTACAGGTTCCCTTGGGCACTATAAGCGCCTTAGATTTCCTCACAAACACCAACCATCATCATGGACCGTGGCTCCTGGAAGCGAGAACGGGAACAGGAACAGGAACATCAACCCCGCCATTCATCCATCCATCCCATTTTATCCCATCAAAAGCCGAAACACCAAACACTCGCTCCCATCTCGAAACATCGCACCCTGCTGCAGGGTTGGGCTGGCCCCTTCCCTACCCTATCCCCTTGACACCCTCGACCGCAATGAGGTCCGAGTGGCTGTGCTCCCGTTTCTGCTGCCCAGCCTGCCCTCCCGCACCTGCGTCACCTGCACGTTTCGAAGCCGGCCCTCTTCTGCAGCCCCCCCGCTGTCTGCTACTCTATTCCCCTCCCACCTTACCTTACCTGGCCATGCAGCCGAGTCCAGTCAGCGCTCCGCGATATGAGCTTACGCGGTGGCCCGCAAGCAGCCCCCAAACCTTTTGGGTATACCCGGATGTTTCTCGAGCCGCCCGTGCTTACCCCTTCCTCTTCCGCTACTGCAAAGGGGTCATATTGTCGTGGTTTAATTTATTATACCGAAACTATTCGGGACGGAGGGCCAATTGGATAAAAGACGACACCCGAGCAAGCAGAAGAGAAGGAAGGGGATGGGGGGACGGCGGCCAGAGGGTTAGCGCTGCGAAAAAGGCGACTTTCTAAAAGCTGCACGCACTTTCCGATTTGCGATTTGCGATTTTCGATACCCCCGAAAAGCCCCTTGTTCCTTGGCCCTTTTTCTTGGCTTAGCTTACTCACATCTCTCTCTCTCTTCTTCTCTTCAACCCCGGGGGTGATCAGAGTGACCCACACGAAACCCTTGTCTTGAACGGACCCCCGGACGAGGCGTGGAGATCCCGATTTCCCGCCCCGCCGACGTTGCTGGCTTCTCTCCCTCCCCCCGAGACTTGGGTTTAATCTTCACTGGAGCCGTTAGCGGGCCAGACAGGTTTGAGTCGGGCGTATGTTGGCAGGGTGAATGAACCAATGCCAACGTATGAGTAGGTCATCTTCTAAAACATAACAGGGCCTCGAGATACTCTCCCAGAGCCTGGCTTCGTCATCAGGGAAGCATCTTCGCATCGGGGGAGAGGGCCCAGAAGCCTGGCCCTGGCCCCGTAATGTCGATCCTGAAGCAAACGGCCGGAGTATCATACGCCATCCACGAGGATGATGGCCGGGTACGAGCACGAACGCACCCACCCCATTAGAGTACATGTAAGGTGTGGTCGTCATCCTCCCTGCGCCGCACCTACACCCCTGCTCAGGATTTGCTGGTCACTCCGTGTTTAAGACAGGTCACCCCTGCACCCTTTATCCGCACCCCTAATACGTATACCCCCCCTTCCTCATCTTCCTCTCTCTATCTCTCTATTAATACCTTCGTCCGCCTCCTGTCCGTGATTGTCGTCTCGAGACTCTGCATCGTCACCAATTTTATACTGTTAATAGACTGAAGGTCGTCGTCCTCCTGCTCTTACTCCATTTCTTGCGAGCTTACAAGATTGGGCGTCAGGCATTGGTTGGTCTGTTGATACTGCGGTTTCTTTTTTTGGCCTCCACTTTACGTCCTTATTCGCATCTTATCCCCGCTGCGCAATACGCCGCCCCCGTATGGTCTGTCTGGTAAGCCCATAAGCTGCTGACACGACGGCTCCTGGACACCGAGGCTCCTCATCGCCGAGTCTGGCACTCGACGGCTCTCATCGCATCAGACTGCGCTCCAAATTATAATATAGACGATTTACACCGAGAACGAGCGTCCTCGTCCCATCCCAACACAACATGAAGATATTAAATCCACTACTGGCTGCGGCCAGCGCACTATGTAAGTGTCCTCTCTCCCACCGCAGCCTTACACTCTCCTGGCTCTTGTTACTAACAGGAGTGCTCCATCCTTAGTCGCAACGGCCTCAGCAGGCGTGATAGGCCACTGCCCCGTGCAGGACAAGTTCTGCATGTCCATCGGCGTCCCCGAGTCCAGCGCCGCCTCGGGCTCCGGAAACATCTACTTCCAGGTCCAGTCCGTCGCCGACCAATACTCCTGGGTCGCCGTCGGCACGGGGACCATCATGTCCGGCTCCAACATCTTCGTCTTCTACACCGACGGCGCGGGTAACGTCACCGTCAGCACCCGCCGCGGGACTGGTCATACGCTCCCGCAGCCCCAGTCCGACACGCGCGTCCAGCTCCTGGCGGGCTCGGGCGTCGCCAACGGCATCATGACCGCCAACGTCCTGTGCCAGAACTGCGAGAGCTGGAGCGGCGGCCAGATGGACCTGCAGGGGAAGTCGTCGGCGTGGATCGCGGCGTGGAGGGAGGGGAGCCCCCTGAACACCCAGAGCGCGGACGCGAGGATCACGCAGCACCAGGACACGGACACGTTCCGCATCGACCTCACGCAGGCCACCGTCACCCAGGACGCGAACCCCTTCGTCACAGGGGCCGCCGCGGGAACGGGGAACAACGGCAACACCAACTCCGGGAACAACAGCGGCACCGGGGCGGGGAATAACGGCGGCATCGGTGTCGGAAACACGGGTGGCACGTCGAGCACGTCGGGCAGCGGCCCTGACATGCTCCTAATACACGGTGTCATCATGACGGCCGCGTTCGCGCTCCTCTACCCGCTCGGCTCGATACTGATCGTCCTCGTGCGCAAGTGGTACTTCCACGTCGCATGCCAGGTCGTCGCCTTCATCGCCATGTGGGCCGGCTTCGGTACCGGGTACACCACGGCCCGAAACACGGGCACGGTAAGCATCTTCCTCCTTCCCTCCTTTGATTCTTACTTCCCTTCAAGTATTGTTTCGCTAACAGATTATCCCCCCTTTTCCAGCTCTTCAAAGACGGACACACCATCTTCGGCACCGTCGTCGTCTCGGCCATGGTCCTCCAGCCCATCCTCGGCTCCCTCCACCACCACTACTTCAAGAAGAACGGCACCCGCTCCCCCGTCTCGTACGCGCATATCTGGTACGGGCGCGTCCTGATGCTCCTGGGCATCGTGAACGGCGGGGTCGGCCTCCGCGCCGCGGGCTCGCCGCAGACCTTCACCATCGTGTACGCCGTCATCGCCGCCATGTCGGGCGTGGCGTACGTAGCCTGCGCGCTCGTGGCGGGCATGAGGAAAGGGGGCGGCTCCGGGGCGGAGAGGTCGAAGGAGGACGGGTCGTACTCGCCCAATAGCGCCACGGCGGATTTCGGGCCCAACAGGTACGGGTATCAGACCGGGCAGGGGGCGGATACGAGCCGGAACCAGCAGTACCAGTTCCAGTCGAGGGGGAGGGGCTCTGATGAGCAGTACGGGTGGACGCGGTAAGGCGCGCTCTCACCAGAGAACCAAGGCTTTGTCGTTCTTTTTCTTTTCTTTCTAGACATTTTTTTTTCTTGTTCTCTCGGGTTGGAGATACGTCGTGTACTTCTTGATCCAAAATAAGACTCGACTTTACCTAGGGTTGGGAAAGGGGTGTTGCGGTTTTGTGCTTTTTTTCCACCCTCGCTTTTTGGCCGGCATTCTAGGGAGGCGTTGCACGGAGCTGGGGGTATGACTGCGAGTTTGAAAATAAAGAATTGCCTTCCAAATCCACTATATCTTGTACTATTTTTGTCCTTGATAGGGCTCCTTACTTGCGAGAATCTAGCCCGTTTATTCTCGTGAGGGTGGTTGACCTATCATTCTGTCAAAGCAAGGAGGCATCGACTGTGATGGTAATATCCGCCCTTAGTAGCGAGCTTTATGTCGCAAGGATCTGGCCCGTCCTAGAAAGGTCTGATTAACGGCCTCCCATCATTATAACAAAACAAGGCGTCATCGAAAGTTAGTTGGCTTACTGTGGTCTCGGACAATGGTAATCTTTCGTCCGTTGGCACGGATGGCTACTAATATTCCAGATACCAGGCATCAACTCCGATCCTGGGCTACTCAGAGCTGACCAAGCCGTCTTGAGGGCGTATCGTCTCTAGCGATACGCTCCTACTCATCCTGTTCTGGTACTCGAGACGGGGGTTCATCACTACTGCGAGCCATCTTAAGTCAAGGCTCGCTTCCCGACATCTTCCTAGCCTGCCTGTTCTACTTCGGGTCAACGCTCATCTTTACTGCGAGCTATCACATCATCCCATGAACCCAACCGCAAGGGGCTGTCCATTCTCGCATGTTCCACTGCCACCCCTTGTCATAAACTCCGGGTCAACGCGAGGCAGGATAATAGAGCGGAGCGCAAAAGAAAATGCGTACCATCATTGTTGATCCTCGTCTTATTTTAAGCCTTCCAGTTTCATGATAACGGGGCTCGGAACGCCGGGCCTCGCCCAGCGTGATATCCGTAATAATAGTAGGGGCGCAGCCCCCGCGTAAGCTAACGTCTTCTTCGTTTCATCCACCCACCGCCGAAGAACCCTGCGCCAATCCGCATCAACAGTCTTCGTATTTCCTTCTAGTGTACGTCTCGAATTTATCGTCGCGGGGGCGGCTGGAAGCCGGGTGCCGGAGGACCACCCTGAGGGAAGCCTGGGGGAGGGAATGGCGCGTTCGGGGCGAAGCCGCCGGGGGGGAAGGCTCCGGGGGCTCCAGGGAAGCCCGGAGGGGGCGCTGCGACATTGTTAGGGAAGTGCCGGGGGTACGTGGGAGCACGGGATCTCGACATACCTCCGCGGCCGAAGCCAGGGACTGGAGGGAAGCCGCCGGGCGGGAATCCTGGCGGGGGGGCGGCGCCACCGACGCCGGCCGCAGGGCCCTGTTAGGAATCACAGAGTTAGCCACGCACAATTTTGCCTTGTATGACGCTCATGGGACTGGGGCGGATGGCGCAACGTACAGCTAGCGATGGAGGGGGGATGGCAGCGCCTCGGCCCGCGGCCCTGGCTACACCCTGACCGGCAGCTAGTGTCGATGCGATACCGCCGGTGGCCGCCTTGCCCAGTCTCGCGCTGGGGTCGGCGGGAGGGGGCGACTCGACGGAGAGAGAGACAATATGGGCGCCGCGGACGATGGTGAGGCCGAGGGTTCGCTTCGCCTCGGTTTCGATGGTCTGGGTCGCGCCCGCGCCGGGGGCGCCGCCGGCCTTGCCCTGCTTCGACCTGATCTTCCGGAACTCCTCGGTGTCGGCAAGAACGAGGTTCATGTGCTGTTATCGCAGGTGTTAGCTTAGCATGATCCCCCTAAGCACCAACCGTGGGGGGGAAGTGTGGCCCCGCGTACCTTGTCGAAGGCGAGCATCTGGCCCGTCATCTGCCTCCCATCGAGGAGCGTCACCCTCATCCGCCAGTTGATCTGCAAGAGTTACCAATTAGTACGGTCGACCTCGGGGGGGCAGCGCGGGAGGGGTCGCGGGGGGTCTTCACGACTCGGGAGGGATGGTGTACGTACATAACCGGCCTATTCGGAGCTCGATGGTTAGCATTGTCAAGTCGGAGATGTGGGGAAGGGAAGACCAAAGGATCGCGGGATGTTTACGCGCGCGGACACTCACCATCTTGCCCTGCTTGTTCAGGGATGACGCCATGATTGCGGTTTTGCTTGTTGTTCTGAGATGCTCTCTCGAAGAAAGGAGCTTCCCGAGTGTTCAAAAAATTGTGGGGTTGGAGATCCTCTTTCGTTCGGCAAGCTCAAGACACGAAGCTTTGGGCTCAAACCGAAGGCAGCGAATGGGGAATGATGACCTCTGAGTGGATAAGAGATTTCTAAGGTATCAAGGCTGAGGGGAAGGCTGAAGTTGCGGTGACTGACCGACCACCTCGGGGGACGAGATGGGGCGCTAGTCCTCTTCGGGATAGGGTCTGTTAAATGGGTACGTACCAGATTACCCTCGAACCCGACCCACCGCCCACAAGCGCACACAGAAAAGGGCACCAATTTTGACCCTCCCGCCAAACCACCAAAATTGGAACTTAGGGAAATTTCCAGCGACACCAACTTTCCTTCGAGTTCTCTCCCCCGAACACATCCCACGACAACCCGCCCAATCCAGAGTTTCCCCCAAGTCGCTTCAAAGCACTTCACTCTATTCAAAATGGCGTCCGAGAAGGCTCAGAACCCCATGAAGGATCTTAAGATCCAGAAGCTCGTCCTCAACATCTCCGTTGGCGAGTCTGGTGACAGGCTCACCCGTGCCGCCAAGGTGCTCGAGCAGCTTTCTGGTCAGACCCCCGTCTACAGTAAGTGACGATAGAGCCCTTTCCCGACTTTCCTCGAGATCTCCCCTTCTGGACGGTACTAATCTTGCCCCCCTCTCTAGGCAAGGCCCGCTACACCGTCCGTAACTTCGGTATCCGCCGTAACGAGAAGATCGCCGTCCACGTCACCGTCCGTGGCCCCAAGGTGAGATCGCCCAATTCCCCAGCCATTCGACTGGCTCCTAAAGCCTCGAAAAAATACGCTGGGAGGACCTAACCACTAACACTATCAATAAGGCCGAGGAGATTCTCGAGCGTGGCCTCAAGGTCAAGGAGTACGAGCTCCGCCGCCGCAACTTCAGCGAGACCGGCAACTTCGGCTTCGGCATCAGCGAGCACATCGATCTCGGTATCAAGTACGACCCCTCCATCGGTATCTACGGCATGGACTTCTACTGCTGCATGACCCGCCCCGGTGACCGTGTCGCCCGCCGCCGCAGGATGAAGAGCACCGTCGGCTTCTCCCACCGCATCAAGCGCGAGGAGACCGTCAAGTGGTTCAAGAGCCGCTTCGATGGCATCGTCCGGTAAATTGGCTGAGGAAAAGGAGTGAGGGATTGGAAGGCCAAGGGGGAGGCACGTGGGAAACGACTTATCATTTTGGGATTCTTCGAGGAGTTCGGCGGGTTTCAAAAAAAGGAACTCATGGCAACTGGCGTGTGTACCGAGATGCTGCGTATCAGCGCGCATTGGACTCTCCTACAGCTCGACTTTAATACAGTCTGAGCTCGGCCTTAGAGACCGACCGGCTTCGTGCCGGCTTGTATTTGTTTTACCATTGGCTGTGATGTTTTATAATTGATGACCCCATTGACGACCAACTCAAGTCGGCCCTTAATGATTGAAAGTCAAAATATTCCTGAGATGGTATTTGTAGTTCTATCTGTGACTCGACGGTTGTAATTGGCTTTCAGCTGTTCTGACGTTTAGCGAATATTCGCACTCCGGGGATAGCCTCACCTGGAGGCATAAAAGGAGATGGTGCTGAAGAGTAGCGCCAAGGACGCACACAAATACGGACGGGCGAACCCTCGGTTCCCAGCTCGCAGTCCATTCTATCCCCGTAATGCCGAGATGTGGGGTATGCACTGCGCGGCGCTATGAGTACGGTGGCTCTCGTACTGTGCAGCAGGCTAGCTCATGAAACATGTCCGGATTTGACGATCGCAGAATATGCTCAAGGGCCATTGGCAGTATTAGTTGGGGGGAAGTCTTCAAAATTCATCAATATATTATCCTATGCCTCGATCATAATTTTTATGAAGAAAGAGATGAGCGCAAGCTCGGACAGGAGGGTCCCTTGGCCTCGGCGTTGAGGACTGGCCAACC
This sequence comes from Cephalotrichum gorgonifer, assembly GCA_900312665.1. Lineage (NCBI taxonomy): Eukaryota > Fungi > Ascomycota > Sordariomycetes > Microascales > Microascaceae > Cephalotrichum > Cephalotrichum gorgonifer. Next base: position 1,238,560 of record ONZQ02000001.1, read on the forward strand.
CGAGAGTGCCATGGCCTGAAAATTGGTTCAAGAACCCCGGTCGGCTGACATAACCCGGGAAAACCGCGCACAATAGACGTGATTGGCCGAAAAGCCCATCTCCGGGTCCGCCCGTTTCTCCCTCATCTTCCCTCGACTGTCCTCTTGCAAAATTCCGCCTCCCGAACTCCTCCTCCAAAGGCAGAGACTACCATCCACCATCTCCTCTCTACTCAATTGCATATCGTTGCAATTGTTTATCCCTCCCCTTAATACATCTCCTCTCGACATCTCCTAATATGTTCCGGACCGCCCTCCGCCAGTCGACCCGCGCCCTCGGCGCCGCCGGTCGGGCTGCGGCAGTAAGTCTCCCTCAAGTCTTTCTCCCCCAGCTCCATAAGTCCGAGACGACATCAATTTCATCGAAAATCCAATGTACTCGATCCGGCTCAATTAGGAGGGATGTTTCCTGGTACAATTGATCGGATAGAGGGCATGTGGTTGTCGTGGAAAAGCTTTTCCGTCGTCTCCGAGCAAGCTTGGTTTGCTGGTTGTTATGGTTGCAAAAACATTGTCCGATTCGGCCTTCGGCTAACTTGGTTTTTCTTACCCGCCCACCTCACAGGCTCGCAACGCCGCCCCTGCAGCCATCAACGCTACCTCCATACAAGCACGAACCTACGCTGCCGAGGCGAAGGCCACCCCCACTGAGGTTTCTTCGATCCTCGAGCAGAGAATTCGCGGTGTCCAGGAAGAAGCTGGCCTCGCCGAGACTGGCCGCGTTCTCTCCGTCGGGTATGTCGAACCAACCTCCTTCATCATCGGCACAACGATGCAACACGACGTTCGCCATACATTGTATAGGCTCGCGTCTTTTGTCAAGCTGTAGCTGCTACTGTGATAGCGGATTGTGATTGCTAACCCGCGCGAAATAGTGATGGTATTGCCCGTGTCCATGGCATGGCCAACGTCCAGGCCGAGGAGCTTGTCGAGTATGTTTATCCAATCTCAGGATGCACGACCGCGTAGTAAATGGTGCATCGTCTAACAATTGAATAGGTTCGCCTCCGGTGTCAAGGGCATGTGCATGAACCTCGAGGCCGGCCAGGTCGGTGTTGTGCTCTTCGGTTCCGATCGTCTGGTCAGGGAGGGTGAGGTCGTCAAGCGGACCGGTGAAATTGTGAGCCGAACCCTCTCATCAAAGTGAAACGCCCCTTTGTCAATACCCATAACTAATGAAGCCCAGGTCGATGTCCCCGTCGGCATGGAGATGCTCGGCCGTGTCGTCGATGCTCTCGGCAACCCCATTGACGGCAAGGGTCCCATCAAGACCACCGAGAAGCGCCGTGCCCAGCTCAAGGCTCCCGGCATTCTCCCCCGCCGCTCCGTCCACGAGCCCGTCCAGACCGGTCTCAAGTCTGTCGACGCCATGGTTCCCATTGGCCGTGGCCAGCGTGAGCTGATTATCGGTGATCGTCAGACCGGTAAGACTGCCGTCGGTCTCGACACCATCCTCAACCAGAAGAGGTGGAACAGCAGCAACGACGAGACCAAGAAGCTGTACTGTGTGTACGTCGCTGTTGGCCAGAAGCGTTCGACCGTTGCCCAGCTCGTCAAGACTCTCGAGGAGAACGACGCGATGAAGTACTCCATCGTCGTCGCCGCCACCGCCTCGGAGGCCGCTCCCCTCCAGTACATCGCGCCCTTCACCGGTGCGTCGATTGGTGAGTGGTTCCGTGACAACGGCAAGCACTCTCTCGTCATCTTCGACGATCTGTCCAAGCAGGCCGTCGCCTACCGTCAGATGTCTCTGCTTCTCCGCCGTCCCCCCGGTCGTGAGGCTTACCCCGGTGACGTCTTCTACCTCCACTCTCGTCTCCTCGAGCGTGCGGCCAAGATGAGCGAGAAGCACGGTGGTGGTTCCATGACTGCCCTGCCCGTCATCGAGACCCAGGGTGGTGACGTGTCCGCCTACATTCCCACCAACGTCATTTCCATTACCGATGGCCAGATCTTCCTCGAGGCTGAGCTCTTCTACAAGGGTATCCGCCCCGCCATCAACGTCGGTCTGTCCGTGTCTCGTGTCGGTTCCGCCGCGCAGCTCAAGGCCATGAAGCAGGTCGCTGGTTCGCTCAAGCTCTTCCTTGCCCAGTACCGTGAGGTCGCCGCCTTCGCGCAGTTCGGTTCCGATCTCGATGCTGCCACCAAGCAGACCCTCAGCCGTGGTGAGCGCGTAAGTTGACACCCACCAGACCTACCTACTCATTACAACGCTCTATCGTACAATTTTTACTGACGAACGTTTTTTCTGTGAAACAGTTGACCGAGCTCCTCAAGCAGAAGCAGTACTCGCCCATGGCCGTCAACGAGATGGTTCCCCTTATCTACGCCGGTGTCAACGGTCACCTCGATGCCGTCCCCGTCGACAAGGTCCTCGCGTGGGAGGCTGACTTCCTCGCTCACCTCAAGGCGAACGAGAGCGCTCTCCTCGCCACCATCGACAAGGAGGGTGCCCTCAGCAAGGAGACCGAGGCCAAGCTCAAGGAGGCCGTCCAGAGCTTCACCAAGGCCTTCACCGCCTAAGCGTGAAGAGGTGTGAAAATACTGTAGATGCTAGACTGGGGTAGTGGTTGGCGGGGAGAAACCGTCTGTGCTTTGTCTATACCGGGAAATCGTTTCGTCTCATTTTTCTGTATGTTCTCTCTCTAGGACCGAGGGTGCCCATTCTGAGGGTTGTGCCGGAGGGAGGGGATGGGAAATCTTTCCAGTCGAAGCACTTGTACAAATAGAGCTCATAACTCAATAGCACCCTCGATTCCTTTTGTCCATAATTCGTGTTTTTTTTTGCCGCATGAACCTGCAGCGTGATTGTAGACATGGACTTCAGAAACACAATATCTTCTTCCTACCTTGTTTTCCTCTCGAGATCGGTGCCGCGCTCCATCTCGAGATAGTACGAATATAGTGCTCCTTACATTAGATAATTTTTATCTTGTTCGAAGTAGAGATGACTTCATCTTACGTCAAAGATGCTGCTAGCCCCTCTTCACCGTACAAGCCATAGTGTGAGTGCAATAGTCGTAGCAGAAAAAACAAGGCAAGGTACTTGACTCCCGGGGCCAAAAGAAGTTTGGGTTCTCGATGAATATCTACATAAAGGGAGCTTTTGAGGGGTTATCAATCACCTGCTTCGCATAGTGACATCATGAACGTAGTGCTTGGCCGACTTGGGAACGCTTCGATCCCTTCGAATCAACCTCGATTTCTATAACACATTTGTCATCACTGACCTCACATCCTCACGTCCTCTCACCCTCTTGTCCTGATCCCCATCTCAACCCCCCTCCTGTCATCTTCCTTACCGCCCCCATAGCCAATATCGACATCTCACAGCATCAGCCTAGGTTTACACGCTCACAGATCACATTGAGACAACTTCCGAACCCACCGCATTAAGCCCCTCTCCTCCGGATCATTCACCCATCTCCCTTTTGCCCCCCTCCCCCGTTGAGTCGACTTCGAACGCGGGATATGTCCGACCCCGCGCCCGAGATGTCTTCCAAAACGAGGGAGCTCCTTTCCCGTGCCCGGCGGATGATACCGCCGATGCTGGAGAGGTTTCACAAGGGTGAGTTACTCTAGAGACCCTGTCCCCCTCGCCCGGCCTCCCCTAGGCGGTTCCGGGGGGGGCGTAACAGCGGGGGCGAGGCAGTGGGAGGGATGAAGCAGGAGCGGGAGAGCTAGGCTGACGAACGAGTAACCGGGGTTTCCAGGCCAGCTTGGGAGAGTCGCTGTTATCGGTGGTAGTGAAGATTATACCGGCGCGCCCTTCTTCTCGGCCATGGCGAGCGCGAGGTTGGGATGCGATATGGTGAGTTTGGATCAGATATTCGCTCTCTCACACATCTACTGCATTCACGCTCAAGGCACAAGCAGCCCATCTCCTCCCCCCAAAATATCTCATATAGAGAGCACATTACCTGGAAACATCTTTACCGTCATGGGAAGAAGCACCAAAACCAACTAACGCACGCGGCGCAAAGTCCCACGTAATATGCACTCCCGCCGCAGCGGCCGTGATAAAAACCTACTCGCCCAACCTGATGGTCCACCCCCTAATGCGCCAGACGGCCCCCGCCTCCTCTTCCTTCTCTTCCTCCACCGCCCCAACGCCCACCGCCGACCACGACGCCGACCCGGAGCACATCTCCGCGTCCGTCACCGCCCTCCTCCCGCGTCTGCACGTCCTCGTCGTCGGCCCGGGACTGGGCCGCGACCCCCTCATGCACGCCACCACGTCGCGCGTCGTCCACGCCGCCCGCAGGAAGGGCATCCCGCTCGTGCTAGACGCCGATGCCCTGCTCCTGGTCCAGAAGGACCCCGCGCTGGTGAAGGGCTACGAGGCAGCCGTCCTGACGCCCAACGTAGTCGAGTTCTCCCGCCTGTGCGAGGCCCTAGGCGTCGACCCGGATGCCGGGGGGGCCGACGGCGGTGGCGGCAGCCCCAGCGCGAGGGTGGAGGCACTGGCTAGGGCCCTGGGCGGCGTGACCATCGTCCAGAAGGGGAAGTTGGACTACATCTCCAACGGGGACGTCACCCTCGTCCTGGACCTCAAAGGCGGGAGGAAGAGGAGCGGCGGCCAGGGCGACACGCTCACTGGGTCCATCGCCACGTTCCTAGCCTGGAGAGGCGCGTACCTACAGGACTTGTGGGATGTCGGCGGCGATAAGCTCGGGAGCGAGGAGTTGATGGGCCTGGCGGCCTTTGCCGGATGTGCCATTACCAAGGTGAGCTTGTCTCTATCTCGACCCCTTACCCCTATTCCCTCCTCGTTCTATCTTCCCTCGTTCTATCCTCTCTCGTCCATTCTCGTCATGAACAGCCGGCACTAACCGATACTCAGGAATGCTCGAGGCTAGCTTTCGAGAAGAAAGGACGGAGCTTGCAGGCGAGCGACCTCACGGACGAAGTCCACAGTGCGTTCTTGGCTCTATTTGGGGAAGTGGGCGAGGATGGTGAGCCCAAGTTGTGAATGTGATACCGTTTTCCTGAATAGCCGCGAGGTTATCGGATATGCTTGAGAGTAATGAAGCCGACATCACCCGATTCGTTTCCTCATTCGTCTCGCCATCCCATCTGTACAGATATAATTACTATTTGGCGCGCGATATATCGAGACATACAACACGCTGGTTCAATATTCTCCCTTTCCCTAAAGCAACTCAATGAACCATAATGTCCATCATCACATCGTTTCTTCACAGTTCCCGGCCATTCCAAAAACAACATAAACCACCCTTGTCCCTCTCTCCCAACGCCTTGCTAAAACAAAAACAAAAAAGAAACCCCCCCCCCCCCCCCCCTGATATAGCAAAGGTATATGAATATGCAAATTGAGCTAAGCTCCAATGAACTCTCATCATGACCAACCACCTCGCATGGGCTTGTGCGTAGGCATGGGGCCGGTCTCGTCGGAGTAGAGGGCCGGCCCTGGTGGAGCCCGTAATCGGTTCGCCATGTGGATGTCAATCAACATCTCGACAAGCGCTTCTGCGTCCCGGTATATCGTGGAGAGCTGCGCCTTGCTGCAGTCGGCCGCCGACTTGCTACCGTCACTGTTCGGCTTCCGATATGCTGCGAAGACGATACCGCGGTCGATGTTCTCAGCCCAGGGCTCGGAGGCGGGCTTGGGACCGATGGCGCCGCTCGGCGCACGGGGACCGCCGTACTGGCCTCTGTAGAATGTGCAGGCATAGCCGCGAGCGAAATCATCCCTCTCGGCCTCATCGTTCCGGTACTCGGTCCAGCCATCCGCTTGCAGAATCCGTTTGTGGACCATGGTCGATATCCGGAATGGGGATTTCACAGTGGACAGGCCATAAGCCGCAAGAAATCGGCCCGTCATGCGGCTTTTCCTACCCCGCGACTCATATGAACACGCTGTTGGTGTCGAGCGCGGGTCGAGACCATTGTCCCTGTCGGGCCAGAGGTTGACAACGTAGACGAGGTCAAAATTATGTCGCCCAGCGATTCTGGCCGCCTCAAAGGCTGCTGATGTGGCGGGGCGGCTGTAAAGGGGTGGCGGTAGCGTTAATAAAGATGCGGCACGAGAGCGTGACATTGAGGAGCGAGGTGTGAGCGAGGCATGTCGAAGTCGGCCCTCCATCTCATCATGGGTCTCGGTTTGCTCCTCAGCAATGTCGTCGTCACTGAGGTCTAGAAAGTCGTCGAGAGTTGGCTCTTTGAGAATAACACTTCCGGACGACGAATCACTAGGATACGTGAAGCTCGAACGCTGGGATTTGGTGCTGTGGGCAAAAGTGGATTTCTCGCTGCCCTCCCCCCCTTGGCCACTTTCTTTGGCATGTCCGGCATTAAGGTCTCCGATAGCTTGGAGGTTACTGTAAATGGAGGCATCTGCGACAGGGCTCATGTCTGGCGAAGGACCAGGCGTGGGCAGGTCGATGTGTGGCGGGGAACTTGTCTGAATCGACGTAGGGCTCAAACTGAGAGAGAAAATATCTTCAGGATCGGATGCTGGAGGAGTGTGAGGCCTCTGGACCTCGGGCATTGCGGGTTTTGAACCGGCTCCTTTATCTGATACTACCGATTGCTCTGAGGGTGGAATGAAAATAGAGGCAAGAGAGGGGGGAATATCATGGCCGGGTTGTGATACCTGACCGGGGTGACGTGAGATCTGGCCTTCCGGCTTGGCTACCTCTCTCCTCTCTAGTAGGGAGCCAGACTTCAAGATAGAGGATTCCATGTCTCCATCTCCGAGTACGTCGGGCCTCTGGAACAAACCAGGCGGCAAGGGTGGTCGGTTCTCGAGACTCGGTTTCCGAATGGACGAACTTCTTCTGCCTCTAACCTCCTCTCGCGCCATCATCCGTGAAGACGTCGGGCGAATAAATGAAGGCTGTGGGAAGACGTGCTCTGGGACTTTCCGGGACTCGGCAGAATGAGAGTCGAATGGCTTCCGTATCGAAAAGAGCCTCTCTAGCCGATGGGCTCGGCGGGTGTTAGCCATTATGGCTGAGCTCTGGGTTTGGGGGAGACTGAAATGAAGTGGCGTTGCGCAGGATGTGTGAGAACTGCGATTAAGGGCAGGCCGAAAGTTGCTCAAGCAGAGATAGCTTCTCTCCTTCCACAAGGCGTGAGTGCGTACGGAGCGAATTGGCCTATATGACGGAGTGAAGGTGTCGATGTAGACGATGATGTTGATGGGGGACGTCTCAAATGTTGTACCAATATGGTGCAGGAGGCCTTGCCTATTAGTTGTGGAGGCAGAAGGCGTGCCAGAGCGAGGAGAGCGACGACTGAGTGGCCGAGAGTGAAGGTGATCCAGGCGTGAGAATATCAATTCGGCTTGGGATGCTGGGGGCAGACACGAGTAAAATATCACAACTGCGTAACGACGCTGGCCATTTCGAGCTCAAAGCGCCGATCATTACACGGGCTTCCGGCGGTGGAAGGGTGCGAGTAGTTGTTGCCACAGTAGGCTGAGATGATCCGAGTCCGAGTGGGCCAAGATATGTACAAGTAGGGAACGGAAAGTTCGGCCGCAAAGAGATATAAGTAAGTGGCGAAAAGAGGTGGAATCGTTGGTTAGGCGAGGTTGGAAAGAGCGCCCTTCAGTCCGGGGGGAGGTTGGCAGGTGCGATAGCGATTGTGTCTCGAAGAAGGAAAGACCAGGTGAGGACAGCAAAGGAGGTGAGGGGTTGTTCCTGCCCGTTTGACTGACACGCTCCTTCCAGGAATGAATAATAGAGGAAAAGACAGACAGGACTGGGGAAGGGTCGGCTGGAATGTGTCCGAAACCCAGCCCACAAATGGGTCAGGTCCGAGGACGGTAATTTGGTATGGCAGGTCCCCGGAGTTTGACAGACCGCCCAAGACAGTGAAGAGACAGTGTTTGTCTCTCCCAAGGTCTTAAAATACAGGTACGACGGGACAGTATTGAGGCAGCGGTTTCGTAGTAAGGCCGAAGAGCGTGGAGAGAGGGATGATGAGCAGGTCGGGGGGCTCGACTTTAAACTAAAATGTAATGCCCTGCTCTTGGTCCCTGCCTGTCCCGTTCGGGGGGATCTAGTAGGAACGAAGAACAGATAATAATACTAGTTGCGATGACATGTACTCGTTGCAGGGGCTGTCACTCACTCGCTCGCTGAGACCCCAGTCCCGGGGTGGGTGGCAGGTTAGGGAAGCAGCATCCCGGGAGCCGTGCTAACCAAGTCCCGCATGTACTCCGTAATCGTGCGCCGAGCCTTCCCTATTGCAGGCGTCCCTCCCTCCCCCCGGGCGCTCGCGCGGTACTGATGTTCGTGGAGCCTGTATGTATGTACTTGTGCCCATGGCGTGCGTGTCCTTCCTTGTGCGAGGTTCTGCATGTACCACCCCTGCGCCGAGCTATTTCCTAGATTTCTAGCGTGGCGTCGAGGGTAGGTTGGACCAGGGTTTAGATGTGATGGGCGGTGGAGGGAACGGAGCCCTGGAATGGGCCAATGTACTTCATCCAGTGAGACCTGGATCCTTCCCGATTAGGACGCGAAGTCTCAATCACAGCCAATTAGAGAGCGCTACGGCAGCACCTCGAAACACGCGAGTCCCCATCCATGGTCATCCCCACGCCGTTATAATTATGGACCTACCAAATCTACACAGTCACAGTGCATCGGCAATGAGGAAGAAAATATTCCTCCCGCGTCGTACCCAAGAGTGTCAATCAAGGCAAATAAGGAAAAAAAATCTCTACCATTCAAGGTTATGAGGTGGTAATATGGCAAGACCGCTACAAGCTGCTATCTCTCGTTCTCTATGTAAGTATCGACGGGGCCCCACGAGACGAGTATACAGGTATGCACATAGGCGTATCTCTTTGCTTTGTGCATGTCTAGTGCCTACCTAGTGAGCACAAGTCAAAGAGAGAAGCAGGAAAAGCAACTACCAACTTCTGAGGGCAGCACCTCAGATATTTGGGGCAGGCAAGCTTCCCCGAGCCGTCGGTACTCGTATGTTGTACTCGTACTTGCAATCTACCTCCCTTCGTAATCCACCCGATGGTGGCCCTAGTTGGTATCCGGCATTCTCCTGCAAACCCGAACCACCGGAGCCGGGAGATCGAAGAGGAGGACGCCACATAAACAAGGGCTTGATTCATCGGGGATTTTGTACGGGGTACTTAGGGCTACACATGGGCCGCCGGTTGCTCCAGCCATCAGTTTTCGTCGGGCTTACTTTCATGGGTGTGGCCATGGGTAGGAAGGGGCCAAGGCAGGCGGGGAGCAAATTGGTGGGCTGTGGCTGCCATTCCGAGCGTCTGCTTGGTACTTGGGGGTACGAGGTCTCGAGTAATAGTCGTACACACAATCAGGAAGCGAGAAAGACGAGAAAAAAGTAACCGTAGGAGGTGCGATGTTGCAAGAGTACTTAACTAGTACGAGTATGATGCACGCGTACATTTTCCGTCTGAGCACCCAGCGGAGACAGCTCCCCACCTCTCCACTCTGCCTTACTTATTCGAGTCGTGGGGATTACTTCTTCCATTGATCTCCCTGGTTCTGAGCGTTGATCCCTATCGCATCGCCAAAGCCATTGCTACCCTGCCCCATGCAGTCCTCCAAAATCCCCGGTTGCTCCTTGTTCCAATATTACATTTGGAAGGGGGAAACAGCCTTCGAAAACGGCAATATGAGCGGTAGAACGTGATCAAGCAGGTGGGAACTAATAATGCCAAGGCTTACCGATAACAGTGGCATCGAGTCCCTACTCGTGCCAGCTACCCGGGTTGGCTACTCATACGGGTAGTACTGAACAAGAAGCCTTTTTGAGGGCATGTCCAGAGCGACTCCATTCCATCTGTTGTCAACACAAATCTCTAAGCCCCCATCGCAGTCACTGCAATGGCGTCATCCCCTCTCTTTCGACCAGCCGGGTGGTGTACGAGTATGAGCAAGCCTCATCCCTGCCGGAGCACATCAAGGTGCATCGATCGCGCATTTTCCGGGCTCCCCGTCCGAGAGCGTTGATTTCACCTCCAGCTCCCGCTCTCCACCGCACGCCAGCGGTGGATCAAGGTGTCTAGGCTCGCTGGGGTATAGCGTTGGGATGAGGCTGTGGCAGAAAAAGGTAGGGAAAAAGCAAGAATAGAGGGGAAAGCTGCACATTGTACCCTGTCATGGTCCTCCCGTTCTCTTGCGATATTGGCCCATGTCTTTCTTCGAGGGATCGATAGTGTTGCGGGGGAGGGGGTCTTTGTGGCGTCCTTGCTTTTCACCATGCCAATGTCATACCTGTACGAGCAGATCAAGCTGACAAGAGCAGGGTGGATTTCCCTGCTATTGATTCCAATATGAGCCATCATATTTCATGCCATTAACGATTCCAGCTCTTGCCACGCCGGCTCATTTTGGGTTTCCCGCTTTACTACAAGTGGCATGGCGACGCCGGGGGGAGGATGGGCTTTATCCGCTCCGGTCCGGTCCTCGGAAGCGCCACGCCGGCTCGATAAGAGGTGACAGGCTGGTGTGTTCCACGGGAGGGACTGGCGGGTGCGGGTGGTAGGTTGTGCCGCCGACTATTATCGTGGCCGGGAACCGGCGCTGGGAGCAACGGCAATGAACTCGGCCAGACGGAACCTATCAGTTTTGGGGATACGGAGTACAGGTGAGAATTCTATGACTTGTGGACACGAAACCACTAGGGCTCAACCCGTGTGAACGAGTATGGGCAAGGGACACCCGTATCTGAGATGCAGCCATCAGGATCTCGGATCCTCCACACCCTCTAAATAGCGCAGCGCCCCATGAGTGCGGTGCCGCCCTTTACGTGCATCTCAAGCTAACTCCGCGAGCCTCAGGGGGTCCTCTCGTCATACTCGTGTAATCATTTCCACTCTTGGTGGTCGAGTCCCAGACACTCAAGGAGAGAAGCGAAGAAGAGAAAAGGAAATGCCTCATTCCAACAATTGGCTGCAAAGTAAAAAAAAACACGCTTGTCAAACTGTATTTCGTCGGATCGAGGGAGTTGAAGTTACGAAATCGCCACTTGGAAAAAGTAAGGGAAGAAAAGAAAAAGGAAAAAAAAAAGGACAGGTAATATTGCTAATACGAGTACACGTAGTAGGTAACTCGAGGTCCCCTTGACCCCGCCCACCTTTTACCTTGTTACTCAAGAAAGTGTTACGAGCGCAAACCCATCCTCCCGAGAGTTGGGGGTCGGGAGGTGTTAGCGCCTCTGGGAACAGCAGTCAAGCCAGATACAAGTAAGTGATTCGCTACGAGCGCTCGTGGTGTAAGTGTCGGGTGCCATCCCGAGCTGGATCAGGATGGCCTGGTAGGCTCTATGGGTACAAGCGCTGGTGCAGGTCAGTTAGGGTCAACCGGCCAGCTGGATGTGGCAGCACGCTCCTTACCTCTGCATACACCACCCTTCACGTTCTGGAATGTGACGATCCCATACCCGGAGAGCTAGGCCGGGGAGAGATGTAGGGTGATGGGAATCTAACGTTTGCAGGTGCAAAAGGTACGAGTGCAAGTACTCGAGAAGATTCGACCATTAGAGACGCCACAATGCGTGCAGTCGACTAAGGGAAACAGATTCCCGGTTCAGCCCCCGTCCTTTCCGCTGTGGCCCTAACAGAGGACCGCATCTTGCTTACAAGTGCATAACGCCAATTACATGCGAGGGAAGAAGCCACGCAGAGAGACTCGTCCCCTTGCATACCCGGTGTATGCACAATCGCTGGGTTGCGCTCCAGTCCCGTACCTGCCCATACCCAACAACGAGAATCACAGGAGTATTGAGGGGACTACCTCAAAGTCCAAATAGAAATGCCTGGCTTCCCACTTACGAGTGAGTACTCGCGGCTCTCACAGGATAAGCCCAAGCTATGTCAAATCTCGCCGCTCCCTCCGTAACTTTCCCCCCCTCTATCGATATCACAGAGAAGGCCCGATGCCCCCTGCTTGTTTGTCCCGCTTATCCGATCAGGCGAACCCGATCCCTTCTACTCGGGAGCGCGAGTTAACAGCAGCCGGGAAGCTTCAAGTAGACGCTACACCCTTCCGCTGGAGTAGCCCGTCTCTCCGGGCGAGATTTCTCGTACTCGGAATATTCAGGGGCACCTTCCCGGAGGCGCTGGGACGGTGGACGGGAGCTGATCGGAGACGGCCCTGTCTCGGTGTCTGGGGGGCGGGACGGAATACGACGGGTAGATCGGGAATAAGATTCCGAACCGAGCAGCCGTCGGGAGGATACGACGAAAAATCGCTGGGGGACTGACAAAGACCCGCCGTCATCACCGTGGATGGAAGCACCCCTATTGGACTTACACTCAGGACGTAGTCCGTGAGCTTTCACGCCGCTCCGGCCCCTCTGCTCCCCTGGATCCCGTGGCTATTTGGCTATTGTCGCCGTTGTGGCGCGCGCCTTGGGCGATCGGGTGATCAGGGCATGCGTTAGGCATGGATTTACCAGCCATGTGCAAAGCCGCACCAAGTCGGGGAGATAGGATACGGGGCCTTTGAGAGGCGCCGCCACTCAGGCCAAAGAGGGGCTGGATACAAGTACGTTATTGTACGGAGTTCGCGCGGACCGATTGCGTCCTTGCTTTGCCTCGGACCTGCAGCAACAGCAGCAGGCGGCTTCTTGCATTGTGTTGGGGAGGCGATCCCCCCGGCCTCTGGTATAAGTCTTGTCCGTATTTCACGCCACTCCACAACGCTCGTTTCTCTACTAGGGGATTCTGGGAACCACTTCCCCAGGTTTGAGCTGGGGGGTATTATGTCGCCGACCAAGTGGGCGTGTCAATACTCCTATCACTGCGTAACCCGCCTGTCCAGGAGGCATCGGGGAGAGATCCGGCTGGTGGAAAGAGGGGATACCGGGTTTGACGTCTGGATGATTGCAGACTTTGGAAATGCTCACGTACCCGCGGTTTCTGTCCGTTTCCTGGAGATGTATCCTAGGCGCCCGGCACTCGCCAGAGAACCTCCTGCATCTCCCCGCCCGCCCTGCTCTACGAGTATGCCAGATATGTCGCCAGATCCCGCCATCAACCCACCCGCAGGAGCACCCGCGCCCTATTCTCCTGTATAACACCCGCCCTGTCACATCATGGTGACACAGGCAACAACGCGGGTGACGGTCAAACACCCGTCACGGAGTCTCCCCTCATACGGGAGTCAGGGTGGACGGCCTTGCCAACAAAGCGAAGGGACAATCCCATTGGGTAATTGCTCCCGCACGAGCAATATGTGTACGAACGAGTAGGCTGAAAAGCCCTACCCTTCCTGTTTGCAAACCCATCCGAAGGGGGGGAAGGCCCAGTTACCTAGAGTTTTATCGGGGCCTCCCGTCAGAGTTTGGTATCCCCATTTCCAGTTCCATCACACAAAACCATCGGTATCCCACCGTTCTATGGCCTGGACCTCCCACCTCCTGAAATCTCCGGACGGGAATCTTTTTCCCATCCCTTACTTGCTCAAAACGCGTATGAGATCGCGTGTGATGCCTTGGGACCCCCTTTTTCCCACCTCCAAGCTGGCCGACGCGTCGAAACGGAGACGACTAAAGTTTGAGGAAATGGCAGTCCCGCGCACCTTTGCCCTTTCCCTTCAAGAGGGGAGAAGGGTTCGGAAAATATTACGGCTTGGGTCTAGATCGCAGTACTACAATACAAGTCGACGTCTCCATGTCTCAGACTGTGGCGAATAACCCCGAGGAGACACCCGGTGAGACACGCGAGCCGACCCCTTCCTTTCTTCCTTTTGTAAATTTTTTTGTTAATGTTTTCCTTCCTTTTTCAAAGCCGTCTCAACTAATAGAGGAGATCGTCCAGGTCCGCCAAGAAACCCGTTCGCAGGCCAGAGGTACCCAGTGGCTGGTTATTAGACCGAGACACAGCCGGTGGCCCACCGTGTCGTCCGTGCCTTCTCGCTTGTGTCGGGTGTACAGCAGAGGCCCTGTTTCTCTGCATATATCGACCTGATTCCCTATTCCTGGTTCATTCGTGCTGTAGTTGACATGAACTCCCGAGACCTAGAAGCATCTCCCCCGCCTTCCCTCCTCCTGTCTACTACCCTTAGTGTGTCTATCCATCCAGACACAGCTCCATTTTTGGGATCCTAGGTGTTGAAACGAGAACTGACTCGCCCAGCATGCAGCCTTGCGCCCATCAATGCGGGACACACAGGACATGGGGCGGGCTGAGAATGGGGGACACAGGTGCGGTGTGGGGGATGCATAATGCGTAGCTCGTTTAGAGATGAGACATTGTCTGCACCTTTCCCTCCTCAGCTGCGGGTGGGTGATCTTTCGCCATGTCTTGAAGTGGAAGCCAGCATATGAAACCAGAGAGGGTGCCACTGATACGAGTAGGAGCTGCAGTTGGAGTTGAAATCGTATTTCTGCGCATCTCTTATCCCTCGCATCCCCAGTAGACGGGCGCACCGTCCTTCGAGCCACCGCGCGCCCCCAATTTCACCGCATTGTCTGCGCCCGGTATGAGTACACGGGGCGATTTTCTCAGAGACATCAGCGAGGCAGACGCAGCCACCGCCATCCTCGAAGAGCAAGGGATTGGGAGAGAGCCTGGGCGACCGAACTTGACCTCGAACTAGGGTGAACGAACACCTGCCCGATCCGCACTCGGCCTCAATGGCGACCAAAGGGTCCCCACAGGGATCGCTTCGCGCAGAGGTCCCCGTTATTCTACCCTGCCAAATCTTCTTATCCCTCCCCACGAAGGTCCTTACTACTGGGTGGGGAGCATCTAGCCTGTGGTGGCCGGACTCTGGTGCAAACAAGTGCAGCCCTCCGCAGGCGGCTGCGCGCCCGTGTCTAGCCAGGGCATGACGAGCCCGCGTCCTCGGAAATGCGGGCGCGGGGCGAGAATGCGGGCGCTATAGGCGAAGGGAAAGAGGACACAGCATCTACGCAAACAATCCACTGCATTTATGCGGTATCATGCCGTTCGCATCGCATCCCACCCGCGGTAGTCCGAAAAAGCGCCGGGGAATTCCATATCGGCATTCCATACCCCCCTTTCCACTCGGTGTGCGATGGCCAGCAGCGAAGGGGCTATGCCGTGGGTAGGGCAGTGCCCTGGCGAGAGCAAATCTATCAGGTGAGCACAGGAGAATAACCACTTTTTGCAAGCTTTCGAAACCTCCGTAAACCTTCTCAGAACGCGCCATTGTCGGCTCGTGTTTCTACGCCTCGCTTCCCTAAAGGTTCCATCCAGAGTCGGACTAAAGAAAATGATCTATCTCTACCCATCTATGCATTTCTCCCCAACGCATGTCCGTCCGTGCTCGCTAGCCAGGCGGTGCAACGCCTCGTACAGATAAGAAACCACAAAGCCCTTCCAAAGACTTACAAAGACT
This sequence comes from Cephalotrichum gorgonifer, assembly GCA_900312665.1. Classification (NCBI taxonomy): domain Eukaryota; kingdom Fungi; phylum Ascomycota; class Sordariomycetes; order Microascales; family Microascaceae; genus Cephalotrichum; species Cephalotrichum gorgonifer. The sequence continues at coordinate 1,253,925 of ONZQ02000001.1, forward strand.
CACAAAGAAAAAAAAACATACACGCTGTCCAACTCATCGTCGTCTCTGCCTGTACTCCTAGATCGAATACACGCGCTTGGCGGTGAAGTAACAGCAGAAGCCAAAGGCCACGAGGCCGAGCGTGATGCAGGTGAACCACACCAGGTTCCCCTCGGACTCCTGCCCGGGGACCCATACGTTCATCCCCCAGAGACCCGTAATGATGTTCATGGGGAGGACGATGGTGCCGAGGACCGTCAGCTTGTTGAGGCTGTCCGCGGTCGCCTCGGACCGCTCCGTCATCCGGCAGTTGATGTGCGCGAGGTAATTCCCGTGGGCTCTCGCGAGTATCCTAACGTTTTGGGTTTCGTTCTGTTAGTCGCAGTTTTAAACAGCTATAAGAGGAACTTGGGGAAAGAGGATCGGGGGCGGGACCGCCGGAACTCACTTCTCGTAGTGGCTGAGGTTGGAGGTCATGGTGACGATGTGGTCCTGGATATCACCGAGGTAAAGGCCAATGTCCGAGTGCGGCGTCACCTTGTACTGCTCGTTGCACCTCTTTGCGAAGCCCTTGATGACGTCGGCCTTGTTCCCGAGAAGCCTGTAGAGACTCATGACCCGCTTCCTACAGTCGCTCACCCGGCGCAGCACGTCACCGCCGCTCAGCTCCGCCGTCATCGTGTCATCGCCCCCAACCTTCTCGTTTTCGTCATCGCGGGGCTCCTTCTTGTCCCACGTGCTCATGATGGCCTCGTCTATGTCGTCGACCTCCTCCTCGATGTTCTGGATGATAGGTCCGAAGACGTCGGTGATGTCGTCGATGATGGCGTACGAGATCCAGTCCGAGGACACGATCAGGTAGTCCTTGAGCTGGCGGATCCTCCGCCGGACGTTGGCCGAGTGGGGCGTTATGGAGAAGTGGAAGGTGATGATGCCCTCCCGGAACACGACGCTATACATGTTCACAGCGCCCATGTGGGTGCCACTTCGTGGGTCTTGGTCGAACGTCCGGTAGTTGACAAAGTAGTAGTTGTGGAAGAGCTCCACCTTCTCTCGAGCCTCCTGCACCATGATGTCTTCAGCCGTGAGGGGGTGGATCCCAAACGCCTGCGAGATAATCTTCATCTCGGCCTCGGTAGGAGAGAGCACGTCAAGCCACCACACTGGCCTATCTCCGTATTTGGGGCTCCGATCCCCTCCCGTAGGATCGGGAGAGGCCGAAAAGGCCGGTTTCGAGAATGGCGGGGGGGATGTGCGCTTGGGTTCACCGTCATGATGCTGCGCCGGTGTTGGACCTTCTGCCGGGGACGTCCCGCTGTGAGGTCGGCCAGGGGCATCGGCTACGGCCTCGCCATTCCCTTGTGTCGACATTGCCGACAAGTGCCGCGTTGGCGGCGGGCTCAACGGGGACTTAGACTCGTCATCTAGGGATTCGTTTGAATTGTGAGCTACGCGTGTGAATGGATTAAACTCCTCCTCTCCCCACTCTTCTTCCTCTTCGCTCTCGTCGTCCGACAAGACGCGCGGATCGGGGATGAATAGCTCGCGGAAGCTACCGCCACTCTGGATCAACCCCGAAATCGTTTGACTGTGTATCGTGCTCTGCAAGTCCTCGTTGAAGTACGTAAACCGGTAGGGCAGTTCATCATCGGAGCGGTACCAGCTCTTATGCACGGCGCGCAACCTCCCGTTAATGAGCTGCGGCTCCGTGATGCGCTTCACACTTCGCGATGCCTCTTGCTCCTTCTCATAGTTTCTCCATGCCTCTAGAGCTGCCAGGTCAGGCCATGGGGTCCGGCGGCGGCGGCGAGGCCTGGTGCGACCTGTGGCGGAGTAGGCATCCTCTTCAGCTACCTCAGACAACTCGGCAGCCAAATAGCGAGCAGCATCCTCAGCTCTCGGGCTTCCCGTGCTCCTCTTCCGCGCGCTGGGAGAACGTGACCGTCGCCCGGTATCATCTTCATCACCAGCAAGACTGAGCCTACCCGGAGATTCGTCCCTTGCCAGCTTGTCCCTGATCAGAACGTCGCCAAAGCTCATATCCGTCCCGACAGGTCCAAGCGTCGGGGTTCCTGGTACAGAGGGAGGATAGTTGACATCAAAAGCAGACTTGGGCTTTGTCAGCGAAGATGTACCCGATTCTCGACGAGGGTTAATGCCGGATCCGCCGATGGCAGACTCGCCACGCGTCGCGTAATTCGAGCTTGATATGAGGGGCGAGGTCTCATCCCACTGGGTGAGATCTCTATCCGGTGGATTGACTAGGCTAGGTCGGCGACGGGTATTCTGGCGGACGAAGGAGGGTGAGCGTAGCATACGTGCTTGAGCCGTCGACGATGTGGTGTGGGTTCGTAGGGGAGGTGAACTCGATCTCTGACCTCTACGACGTATGTTAGCGGGGGGTATGTATGGTGTTCCCGAAGGCATGGGAGTAACGAACCTCGAGTCTGTGAGGGCCTCACTATTCAAGCTCGAGCTACTTAGATTGCGTTGAAGGTCATATAGGCTTTCTCGAGCCACGTCTCGGGCGGACGTGGGCTCGCGATCCCCGTTAGACTCTTCCTGCAGCGGTGCAAATGACTCTCTCCTTGTGCGCTTCTTCCTGCCACCGCGGTGTTTCTTCCGGCGCCCGGGAGCTGCCTTCGACGAGGAGGCCGTCGCTCGGGCGGGGGAGGCCACAGGAGGGGCCTCCGTATCCGGATCCAGTATCGGGACGTCAGGCATGTCTTGGATCGTCGAGAGTGGGGTGAAAGGGTTGTCCGACATGGCAGGCAGCAGTGCTTCGATAGCCTGGCGACAGCTATGCACTATGCTAGGCGGAAGCTATACGGGGAGCTTTGATAGACGGAGCTAGGCGGGCCAGCACAGCATTGTCCCGGGGAAACAATGGCCGACTGATGTAAGAGCCTCGATGCAGCTAGGCGGGGCACAGAGTGCGAGTCCACGGCAGGCGGAAGCTCTTCGGGAGAAGGAATGGTCGGTGGTAGTAATATTCGTAATGATCTATAGGGTCGCATGGGCTAATGGCCGTGCAATATCAGAGGCTGTTGGGTGCGGCGGCGGTTTGGGTTAAGAGTGAGGCGAATGTTGACTAGCTTCTAGGATGAACGATTCGAGCCGCGCGTAGCCCCTCTGCCAAGCGAGAGGCGATGCCAAGAAGCTTAAGAAAGCTCGTACCTCAGCAGATGTAGTAGTGGTGCTCAGAGCGGCTAATGAAGTCACTTCGGTAGACTGGGGTCGAAGATATCTCTGCGTTGTTTCGGGAACAAGCTGCCATACGACGATGTGACGATGTGACGAGAGACGATGTGACGAGTGAGTCTCGCTCTCAGCTTCTGTTGCTGCAAGCATAGATAGGAAGGTTTACCTATTCTGGAAGTAACCTGTATCATGCATGAAGTCACACAGTGTATTTCGGTGTCCATTTTAAGGTTGGCCCCCTTGGCCTGCTTGAGCTGACTTGTGATGCTACATCCATGTACGCACTATGGTAATAGCACTGTACGCTGTACTTCATGGTATGGTCTTCCTTCATCGGTGCGTCTACCCGAACTTCAACCTTCTACAACCTAGGAGGAAAGGGCGCTTCAACGCCGATTTACGACTTAGGATTTACGATTTCCATGATAAGCTCGACAACAGAGGGGGAACTACACATCATGACTCATCGTTCAGGAGGCGGCCAACAGCACTGGGGAAGACAGGAGGACATAACTCTCATGCTGAAAATACTCTTGCCCATATGCTTCATATCTGCGAACCCGACAGTCTATTCTATGACATAGAGAAACACTAGACCCCTAGATGGCCCAACAGTTCCCCTTCTCTCACGCAAAGTCCCACAGCTTCACCAATAGGCTATCCGTTACCTCAGAGCCTTCCTCCTGCGGTAGGAATATCCGCTTGGGAATCTGGAACTCTACAACCGGCGCCTTCTTGACCTCCTTTGACATCTCTGACTCCATGAGCTGGAAGAATTGTTAGCGTCTAGACTTGCAGAACACCCGCGATGTACCATATAACGCAATGGTAAAAGACGGAAGAAGCCTAGGAGGGGAAACTTACACTGGCGTACGAGTGATCTAGGAAATCCTCCATGTTGTATGACTGCTTCGTAAACTGCTCCGAGATGATCTTGGCTATCGTCGCCACGTTCGGGTGGTAGTGAGACTGCAGCTGCACAAGCTCCCAAACGCAGCTGTCGATGGCCTGCGTCTCCATCGGGTCGGTCTCATCCGGCAAGAACGGGTCCTTCATGCCCTCGCTCTCTATCGACGCCTTCAGACCCTCGTCCCTGATCTCCCGGTGCATCATGAACGTGCACAGGGGGTGGCGCTGGAATAGGTTGTATATCCAGGGGACCACAAACACAACGGCGCTGGGGGGTGCGTTGAGCGCCAGCCTCGACAGCCTCTTGATGAAACTCGCCACTAGGGCTGCCGGCAGATGGCTCGACGCGAGGAACGTATCCAAGAGACGGAAGAACTTCGTCCGGTTCTTGGAGTGAAGGATGTCCTGGTCGAGAAGGGAGTAGAGCTTCGGGTAGAAGGAGGGGTAATCGAGGTTTCGGTTGTTGATGAGGTAGAACACTCCCGACAGGGCGGGGAGCGCGATGGAACTGCCCGAGTTGTAGCAGTCCGTCAGGAAGTCGGAGAGAAGCTCCGGCTTGGTGAACCACGGCGCGATCGCCGACACTAGAGAGCCTAGGATCTTCTTCTGCTGGTCTCTGCTGAGGTTCAGCGCCATGAGTGCGAGCCACGCCTCCTGCGCCTGCTTCTTATGCTGGGCTAGAGAGTACAGATTGTGGTCCTTCTTCTTCGGCGCCGGCATGTAGAAGTCCTCCAGCTCGTCGCTGGAGTCCGGGACGCCATCTACAGCGACGAGGAGATCAAAGACCAGGTTGAAGTCCTCGGGGTCGGCAAAGGCCTCCGGGTGGGATGTGATTAGATTCCTGACTTTGTTGTTAGCAGGGCAGATAGCTGGCGTGGAAAAGATGGTCTCTTTTTTACCTTATCGCCTGGTGAGTGAAGAAGCGGACATCGTCGTACTCGTCCACGTATTTCTCAGTGAACTCCTTGATAGCGGCCTGACTCCTTGATTGGAAAAGAGCCTGGACAATTTCCGCAAGAAAATCCTTGGGGAACACGTAGAACTCCTTGTTGCTGTTCAGCTTCTCACCCTCCGCCTTCAAAATCTTCATCGATAGCGTGAGCGCCGTGGGCGCCAGCTCCTCCGTCGACAGCAGCGAAACCAAGATCTTCTTGTATTCCGACAAACGGTCTTTTAGCCACTGGACCACTACCGCCTCCTTTTCGGAAAGTCCCCTCCGGCTGGTGAGATTGCCGGCGGCGAGAAGCCGGATGAAGACGCGACATAAGGCGACGGCCGCCAGGACTGCCGACTCCCCCTCATTCTCAACGTCCCTGGCGATCCCGATCAACTCGACGATGTTGTTATAGTTCTTCTTGGACTCCAAAATGGCTGCCTCCAAAAGGAGAATCTTGGATTGGGTTTCCTCCTCATCGCCGCTGCTGCTGCTGGTGTCGTCGGTCCTTGGGCGTTTTTTCACTTCCTCCTTCGGCTCCTTCCGCTTCCGCTTCAGGCCGTCATCTTTACCCAAGACCCCGGGCATCTTTTGAGAATATACTGGGTATGAGAATGAGAGTGATAATGAACAGAGCTGGTTGGGTCTCGATTTTTCATACGTCCTCAAAAACTTGGGTGAATTTCACCGTCTTGAGGACCAAAAAGATATAAAACTTTAAGTGGGTCCCGAGACGGGTTGTAGATTGTACACTAATGCGACAATGCCCCACCTTTCCTTTCCGTATGGGTCTAGCCAAGGCAATATGAGGCCGGAAAGAAAATATCACGTGACTATAGACATTGCCGAGCAGCAGCGCGATAAAACCTCAACTGTCCATCACCCCGAAACAACGACCATCAAGCTCCAGCATAACGACATACCCCACTCATTCACAATGGCGTCCCGCTTGGCAAGAACCGCTGTCGGTAAGTTGAATCGCGGAATTGGAAGACCGCCCAGTGATCAATTGGGGTTGTTTTCCGGCTGTTCCCTAACTTGATTGACGCTTTCTAGGCGCTGGCAACCTCGTCCGACCGACCGTGGCCCGACGGGCCCTCCCTGCCCTCGCCTCCGTCGCGACGGCCCGCAACAACTCCACGGGCGTCCCGGCCGAGGACCCGAAGAAGAAGGCTCAGTCCATCGTCGACTCGCTCCCCGGCAACAGCCTCCTCTCCAAGACCGCGATCCTCTCCAGCGCCGCCGGTCTCTCGGTGTACGGCATCAGCAATGAGTACTACATCATGAACGAGGAGACCGTCGTCGCCTTCTGCCTACTGGCCGTGTGGACCGCGGTCATCAAGTACGGTGGACCGGCGTACTCGTCGTGGGCCGACAGCCAGAACGAGAAGATCAAGGGCATCCTGAACCAGGCGAGGGCGGACCACACCGAGGCCGTCAAGGGCCGCATCAACGATGTCCAGCAGATGGCTGGTGTCGTTGACATCACCAAGGCCCTCTTCGAGGTCTCCAAGGTACGATCCGGCGATCCGCGGTCTTAGTCATGACCAGCTCCGTCTCTTCCGCGGCGATGAAAAAAGTTTTGTCAATTGACTAATTCGGGTTTGTTTTTGTAGGAGACCGCCAAGGTCGAGGCCGAGGCCTTCGTTCTCGAGCAGAAGACCGCCCTTGCCGCCGAGGCCAAGACCGTCCTGGACTCCTGGGTCCGGTACGAGAGCCAGGTGAAGCAGCGCCAGCAGAAGGAGCTCGCCGCGAGCATCATCGCCAAGGTGCAGAAGGAGCTTGAGAGCCCCAAGGCCCTCCAGCAGATCCTCCAGCAGAGCGTCGCCGAGGTCGAGAGTATGTGCCTGCCCCTCCATTCGCCCCTCTCGCCGTTGTTTTTAATGATGTTCCGATGACTAACTATGCCGTCTCGTAGGGATTGTCGCTTCCAAGGCCCAATAGACAATTAGAGAGTAGATCAGACCCGAAAGGAAACTGGACTAGAAGCGTCTCTTTTGTCGACTGTTTATACAATAACCATCTGTGCTATACTCAATCTAACATTTTAACTATTACATTATGCATTGCATGCTCCGTCGCGGTGGATGGCTGTGCAAGGCTTCGCCTGCTTGCTGTTGCGTGTTTCTCATGTCCGGTGGAGGCTGCTTCGACTATGTATACCACAAGTACGGCAGCATAATAGTTCTCTGTTCACATCCCGACGTGGATATAAAAATCGGGGGTTTGCCAGGTTGGGACTATTCTGTCAACGTACCCAAGCTGCCTTAGAGCTATGGCTACTGTGGACTCCTCCCACATCCCGTCCCCCATTGGCATCTCGGCCGGCCGTAGGGGGCGGAGGTCCTCTAGGTACTATCTAGATCACGGAAAATGCATGTATTTCCTTAGTTTTGTTTGTATTGAGGATCTATCTACGTAGCTACAGAACATACAAAGCACACCTACCCGCCGTCCATCCCACCCACAATACATATCCAGACCCAAATCCCACATGGCGCCAGAACCAGAATAGAAAAACATGACGCGAATCAGAAAATATCATACGCAGAATCAAAGGCATCCATCGTTCAACGAGTTAAAGTCTCAAAAATTATGGTCTGAGAAACCTCGACTTTCTTCAAGGAATATCCGTACAAGTCCCCCAATCTCCCCAAAACGCCAGTCCCCCACACCCAGCCGCCACTATTAACAAGAGAAGGAAAGAAAAAAAGAGAAAGGGAAAGGTGTTGTCCCTCGATGTGCAGAGGGCAAGTAGGCCCAGCGTTACAAAAAAAATATGTACAAATGAAAAGGAAAATGAACCAAAAAAAATACGACGCCGTGAAGAAAAAAGAAAGGGCACCCAAAGTCTTAGTAAATGGGCCTGGACTCCTCCCACTTCGAATGCGCCTTCTCCCTCTGCTCGGGCGTGTCTTCGGTCTTGACGTCCGCGCCCCACGAGACCCTCCCACTCTTCCGCCTCCTCGCGCCATCGCCCGACATGGGTCCGATCCACTCCCACGCGCGGCCTACCTCCCCGTTCCGTCCCTCGCGCTGGCTCGTGCGGACGTTGCTATTCTGCTCAACGACCGCCCGGACGCGCTTCCAGATCCTCTCCCTAGCCGAGAGGGAGTGGATAGACCGCAGGACGTCGTCGCGGAGGTTCGGGAGGAACAGCCAGGGGTCATCAAGGTCCTCCTCGCCGAGCCCCTTCTGCTTGGAGAGGCGGTCAAGCACGAGGTCGACGAGGCCAGGGATCTTCGCCGCGGTGGCTCGCTCGGCGAGGTACCGCGACCGCGCGTAGAGCGCGGTAATGATAACGGCAATCACAGCTCCAATTGAGAGGCGATGTCGTTCCAATCCGTTGACGATGGACCGTTTGACCGCACACGTGAGGGGAAGGCGAGCGAGAGAGGTGGAAGAGAGGTACGTGTTTGGAACACCTCCGGAATCGGTTTTTCTACAGGAGGCGCAGAGGATCTGGTTAGTTGTTGTCAGAATAAGAATATATTTTAAGTTGCCTTTCTCTTTCGAGTCTGGTAGCGCTCAAGGTAGGACAGGGGAAAGAGGGGGGGGAAGACACTTACTCAACCACTTCAACCTCATCTCTATCCTTCACCTCACCTAGGGCCGCGGCCCAAAGGTCGTCAAAGTCTTGCTTGTTGAGGCGCTTGTTTCGCTTCCGGCTAACGGTTTCTTTGAGCTCCTCAACTTCGACCTCGGGCGTTGCGACGAGCTCGCCCTGCTCGGTGGTGGTCTCGCCGCACTCAAACTGGGCACGTCGCTCACGGAGTTCCTCAACAGCCTTGTCGGCAACGGCCTTGACCCGGCGAGCCTTTTCCCCATCCGGCTTACAGGTGGGAGGGAGCGGGATCAAACCACCAGCGGCCAGCGGGTGGTGCTCAAGAATGAAGTCGGGCTCGCAGCGGGCCTCGAAGTTTCCGTAGCAGTAGGCGTGCTGCGGGCATGGCTCGCACTGAGGCTCGACAAATGGAACAGCCCAGTCGGGAAGGGGGACTTCGGGGGGCAAGAGCTGGGTTGCCGGCCGACCAAGGCCGCAGTAACCGACAGCGATCTTCTCTTGTCTGTACCAAGCCCCATAGGCTGCGAGTAGAGAGACAAAGAGCACCGTGAGAGGCGTAGCGAGATTGACACGCCTGCTGGAGCGGGTTTTCGGTCGGGTGACAGTGTCAGTTTGGCGCTGGGACGCCCATTCCTGCTGCAATTCCAACTGTTCCTCGGGTGTAAACTCCTCGCCAGGATCGAGGTCGGGTAGCTCAGAGGTTTGCCTGCGACCAGCGTTGCTCGTTGGCCGTTCGTAGGCACGGACGTCGCGCTCGTCTTCTTCAGTCGAGTAAGCAGGCGTCTCGGTTTGCCTCCTCCTCGTGGACCTGGGCGCCTTGACACTTTCCCCTCCAGCTGTCCTCCTGCGACCGTTGGGGGTCTTCGGCAGCCTAGCGGAGGGTGGGGGGCTTCCGCTCTGGAAGGGATTGTCGCTGGAGAAGACACTCTCCTCGGTCATCTCGCGCCCGAACTCCTCATCTTCCGGCTCCTCGGACTTTATCCGTGGCGTCACGGTACGGCGAGATTGGCGCGGGGTATCGATGTCAAAGGTCTGGGTAAGCTGTCGGCTGGATGATCGCGTCGACCGGGAGTACGGGCTAGCGAGAGGTTCATCGAGCTCTTCGGACTTAACGCGAGCTGTGGCTGACTTCCTTGGCGACCTCGACCGCGCAGCAGACTTTGGCACCTCCAGGTGTGTGTCCTCATCTGCGCCGGCATTCACAATGCCCATACTCGATCGCTTGGCCCGAGCATGGCGCGCCAGGATCTTCTTCGCCTGTGGGACAATCTCCTCCTCGAACAGCTCGACCAGTTGCGATTTTTTGGCCGTAGACGGATACTGGATATTGTGCTTGACCAGGATCGACCGAAGGCGAGGTACCGTCATCGACCGAGGGTCGAAGTCCTCTTGGAGGTAGTCTGGGCTCTCCGAATCCGACATTTCGCAGTGTAGTGCGGAGTGGTGAGGGCGATCAAGTCGTTTGGTTGGTTGTCGTGATGAGGCGAATGGTGCTGCGCAGGCGGCAGGTGGCGCTGAAGGTCGCGGGGTTCGTGGCCGTGTCTTACAGCAGATACCCGCGCATATACGACCGGGAGCGCAACGGGGTATGATGCGACAAAGGGACGGCGCACAGGTGAAAAAAGAATACAACCCTTGGCTGAAATCAACCAAAGCGATTCTCGTGGATAGCCAGCGATGACGATGACGATCCTTTCGACGGTTCTTTGTTTGAGGAAGAAATCCGGATTGACGCAACGACGACGTGTTTATCATAAAACTCCACGCAAATACTACACCATAGTGCCGGGGCAACGGCTGTAGGTGGACCCGATGTTTGAAGGGGCACGTGCACGTTTGATGACAAATGTATGTGGCAAGTTATCGTGGCGTGGAGAGAGGCAGCCCACTATTATCACATCTGACACCAGCTGTCCATAAGCTACGCCCAATTTCGTAATCGTGTGGGTCCATACTACGACGGTGGGATGACATTCAGAAACTCCAAAGAGCGCAATGATAATGGTGTTCAGCAAGAAGGTTCCCTTTGTCAACCCCTTCTGACCCGAAACGAAGTCAATTGGGTTGTAATTGATCCACCTGTTTCCCTGAAGCTCGCGACAACATGTCCGGCCGCCTCCTTCTCCCGGGAACCCGGTTTGTCTGCAGGCGCTGTACCACGCAGCTCCGGGCCCGCGCGCCGAGATTCTACAGTACCACCACGAGCTCGGCCGTGCCTGACATCTACGATGTAGTGTGTGTGGGAGGAGGCCCCGCCGGTCTTAGTCTGCTAACTGCCCTCCGTACGTTTGCGTATTCGATCTGGGAACATCCATCATATCATGGGCTGCTACTAATATTCAACCTTCCGTCCAGGAGCAAACCCTCTTACATCCGGCCTCCGAGTGGCCTTGGTTGAGGCTCAGGATTTGAAGAAGCTCGCCGACTGGTCCCTACCGTCCGACGAGTTCTCGAACCGATGCAGCTCCCTGACCCCGTCCTCGGCGCAGTACCTCAACGACATCGGCGCCTGGACGCACATCAAGCGGGACAGGGTCCAGGAATACCAGCACATGCAGGTCTGGGACGGCGTATCCGGCGCAAACATAGAATTCGACCTACCCGCGAACTCCAAGCCCGGAAGCGCCATCGCGTACATGACCGAGAACCTGAACCTCACGTCTGGCCTCCTGCGCCGCATGCATGAGCTGGGTGGCATATCCATCTTTGACAACTCCAGGGTGGAGGATATTGCGTTCGGAGAGGAGACGGAGGAATTGGACTTGAAGGAATGGCCCGTGGTCCAGCTGTCGAGCGGGAAGAAGCTCTGGGCGAGACTACTTGTTGGCGCGGATGGCGCCAATAGTCCCGTGCGGTCCTTCGCCGAGATCCCCGCTCGTGGCTGGGCCTATAACCGGCACGGCGTCGTCGCGACGCTACGGATCGAGGATGACGGCTTCGGCGGACACGGCCCCAAGACCGCGTACCAGCGCTTCCTCCCCACGGGACCCATCGCCATGCTGCCCCTACCAGGCAACCTGGCGACGCTAGTCTGGTCCACGACGCCGGAGAACGCCGCGCGCCTAAAGCGCCTCGCCCCCGCGGACTTCGTGGCGCTCGTAAACGCGGGATTCCGCCTCAGCCCTGTCGATCTGAAGTACATGCACGGAATCCAGTCCGGCCAGGTCGACGAGCTCGACTGGCGCCTCCCGCACACGCCCTTCAACCCCTCGGCCGTCCCCCAGCCCGTGACCGGCGTGCAGGAGGGCACCGTCGCGTCGTTCCCGCTCCGCCTCCAGCATGCGGATACCTACATCGGCGAGCGCGTAGCTCTCGTCGGCGATGCCGCGCATACGATCCACCCGCTAGCCGGCCAGGGCCTTAACCAGGGCCAGGGCGACATCCAGGCCCTCGTTCGAGCCATCTCATCCGCCGTCTCGCACGGCCAGGACATTGGCACACAAATGGCTCTCGAGCCGTACAACGCGGAGCGCTACGCCGCGAACCACGCCCTGCTTGGCGTGTGCGACAAGCTACACAAGATCTACTCGTTTGGCAGTGGTCCGCTTGTGCCGCTCCGGTCATTTGGCCTCAACGCGGTGAACGCAATGAGGCCCGTGAAGGACTTCCTGATGGGCCAGGCTTCTGGCAGCGGGATGAAGCTGTTCTAGAGTGGGAGAGGGGAAAGCTTCCAGTCTTACCTGTACTATATAAATCACCCCAACGGTTCTCCGTTGTGTACAATAATAATAGACTCCCCAAAACATTGGTGTTGGAAGCCGTCGTTTTAGATAACAAAGCAAAAAGGCGAGTGATATATACGGCTGTCTCCTTGTTTCTGCTCTATGTTACACAACAGGACACCGAGTCTCCGTTCCTAATTTCTCTAATAACTCTCATTCTTCTTCCACCTCTAATTCTTCTACCTATCAACCTCACCTGTAACTCATCGTTAGCTCTGGCCTGCGGGATGCTGGGTGGAAGAGGTTTGACTTACCGAACACGAGATCCATAGTACCGATAACAGCCACGGCGTCAGCCAGCAGATGGCCCTTCGCAACGTGGTCGAAGCCACCAAGGTGGGCGAAACCAGGGGCCCTAATGTGGCACCTGTACGGCCTCTCAGAACCGTCACTTACGACGTACACACCCATCTCGCCCTTGGGGGCCTCAATGGCCGAGTAGGTCTCGCCAGGGGGGACGGAGTAGCCCTTGGTGTAGAGGAGGAAGTGGTGGATAAGCGCCTCCATGTTCTCCTTCATCGCGGTCCGCGGGGGAGGGGAAATCTTGTAGTCCTCGACACGGACAGGGCCGGCGGGCATCTGGTTGAGACACTGGTGGATGATTCTCAGCGACTGGCGGAACTCCTCCATACGGCAGAGGTACCGGTCGTAGCAGTCACCGTTGACACCGACGGGGACGTCGAACTCGACCTTGTCGTAGGCGTCATACGGCTGGCTCTTGCGGATGTCCCACGGCACACCAGATCCTCGGAGCATGACTCCACTGAAGGAGAGGTTGAGAGCATCAGCGGCGGTGACGACACCGACGCCCGCTAGACGGTCCTTCCAGATACGGTTGTCCGTAAGCATCTCCTCGGTCTCGTCGAGCCTGTCGCCGAATTGCGTCGCCCACTGATAGATGTCGTCGAGCAGGCCAGCGGGGATATCTTGGTGGACGCCGCCGGGCCGGACGTAGGCGGCGTGGAGACGGGCACCGGATACACGCTCATAGAATTCCTGCGCCCGTCCCGTTAGCTACCAACCCGCTAGTGTCATAGGATTGCAAACTCATATCACCTACCATGAGCTTCTCTCGCTCTTCGAATCCCCACAGGAAAGGGGTAAGGGCGCCGACGTCCATGGCGTGGGAAAGGACGGACATGAGATGGTTGAGCACACGGGTGATCTCTCCGAACATAGTCCGGATGTACTTGGCCCTTTCGGGGATCTCAACGTTCAGGAGCTTCTCGACGGCGAGAGAGAAGCACTGCTCGTTCGTCATCATGGAGACGTAGTCGAGACGGTCGAAGTAGGGGAGCGCCTGGAGGTAAGTCTTGTACTCGATCAACTTCTCCGTCCCGCGGTGCAGAAGTCCGACGTGGGGATCCGCGCGGATGATCTCCTCTCCGTTGATCTCGAGAATTAGTCGCAGCACGCCGTGGGCGGCGGGATGCTGAGGACCGAAGTTGACGGTGTAATGCCTGACCTTGCGCTTCTCAACGTTCTCAATGGGGCCCTGGTCCTCGGAGAAGTTCTCGTCAGCGGGGACGAGCCTGGTCCCAAGGTCCTGAGGCATCGCATATCTCCGTAGAGCTGTCGTCGAGAGGGGTCGCGAGATGATGGGTCGGGCTGCTTGTCGGAGGCAGAGGCGTTTGGCGCTGTGGCCAGCCAGCCTGGAGAACGTCGACATGGACATGATTAAGGTGTGGGAGGAGCGGAGAGGGGTATGTGATCGGGTGGGCGAGGACGCGCTCCTAGGAAAAGCCCTTCCGCGAGATCAATTGATCTGTATCCGGTGTGACGTTTGTATCGAAGCTTCCGGACTACTACCAGCTCGGCTCATGAAATTGCGTCTATTGTTCGACAGATTCTCGAGGAGTGGAGGTTTCCCGGTAAAATATCACGTGACCACTGGCCTATGAGATGGCCAGACTTAATAATGGGCTGCGAGTGCTGGAGGAACCCCCTGGTGTGTCGATAGGACCCACCCCTCCACTTTCCTCCCTTGCCTCTTATCGATCTTGACTGGAGGGGTCGGTCAAAAAATTTCCTGGCACATCGTTATCGACGGCACACACAGCAATCCCTACACACACCGCTCGTCACGATCAGCTCGCCAGGCTCAATTGCCGATATGTCGCCCCATAGGACCCCCAGTGCAGCGGAATTGGAGCAGAGGAGGGTATGTTCTTTCCAATTGCCGCCATATCAATTGGGGGTCTCTCAAACTAACATTCGGACGACCAGATAATCGGTATCAACGCGGAAACAGTCACCCATGGAGCCTCTACCGACTTCCCCGGTCACTACTACGGCGAGGACCACAGCTTCAGCATTGAGGAGTTCAAGCGAAACCTCTCGATAGAAGTGCACCATAACACACCTCACGACCTCTCCTTCTCCCTCGTCGGTGTCGATGCCTCCATCGCCAACGCCCTCCGCCGAATCCTAATCTCCGAGATCGAGACCCTCGCGATCGAGACCGTCTTTGTAGAGGACAACACCTCCGTGATCCACGATGAGGTCCTCTCCCACAGGCTGGGCCTCATCCCTTTCAAGGGCGGAAAGGAGGGGCTCCGGGATTTCCTCAAGGAGTACAAGAAGCCCGGCCCCGGCGAGGACCCCTTCGCGACCTCCTTCGACTGGAACACTGTCAGCCTGTCCCTGAACGTCGAGTGCACCTACAACCAGGACGCGGAAGAGGGTGAGACGGACCTGGACATGCTCCACAACAACCGCAGCGTCTACGCGAGGGACATCGTCTTCGCCCCCAACGGTCGACAGGCGGAGTACTTCTCAGGCGAGAATGCCATAGCGCCCGTCAACCCGGACATCCTCATCGCTAAGCTGCGGCCCGGCCAGAGGATCGCGGTCGAGATGCACATGCACAAGGGAGTTGGCTCCGACCACGCCAAGTTCTCGCCCGTCGCGACGGCGTCGTACCGCCTCATGCCCGTCATCAACATCCTGCGGCCCATCCTCGGTGACGACGCGAAGAAGTTCCAGAAGTGCTTCCCCGAGGGCGTCATCGGCCTCGAGAAGGTTACGAGGAAGGAGGCGGCGCAGGTCGGGAGTGGATACGAGAACCACGAGGGCGAGGACAAGGCGGTTGTCAAGGACGCCATGAAGGACACCGTGAGCCGCGAGTGCCTGCGGCACGCCGAGTTCGAGGGGAAGGTCAAGCTTGGTAGGAAGAGGGACCACTTCATCTTTGGGATTGAGAGTACAGGGCAGTGGGACAGCGACGAGCTCTTCCTGGAGTCGATTCGCGTGCTGAAGAAGAAGTGTCTTGCAATGGAACGGCAGGTGGTTTTCATGGCCAGGTGAAAATGGAAGCAGCCTACGGTTGTTGTGCTTGTGGCAAGCTTACCCGCGTCAAAATGTCTAGAACGACGGCCGAGAGACCATGGTACCCAGCGATGTCCTTTCCTGTACGATAGTTTGATAGATTTACAATGCCGAAATGATACCAACGAGTTGCGCCGGTCCGATCCGATGCGTGCTCGCACGCGGGTGTATATTACGCCTGCCACAAGAAAGTAACGCTCTCCTTGTCGAATGGATGTCTATGCTGCCTTGAACTTGAAGAAGTAGTTGAACTCCAGTGCGAAGGCAGGATCCGTAACCACCAACGCCTGCCCCTCCTCGATCGCAAGGTCTCTCAACGTCTTATCCAAGTTCGGCCTCGTCTGCTGCTCCAGGCTTGCGGGGGACTGCATATAGAGCGTCTTGCCCTGTACCCTCAGCGATGGCTTCTTCAACTGCGCCTCCGGCCTCACGGCGAAGGACTCTACGAGGTCACCGAGAAGCATGTCTTGGTCCACCTCAAGAGGTCGCGAGCCCGAGTTGCACACGGGACAGTCGTCTTTCCTCTCGTGGGAATAGGTGTAGGTGTAGATAGAGTCGTTGCCGGAGTACATCATGTAGTTGTCTTCCATGCCCAGGGCCGGGGCGGCGCTGGTGGCTAGCTTGAAGGCTTCGTTGCAGCAGGCGGCAGCGATGATGGCATTCGTCGATGCGATGGCAGGGATGATATTCTTGACGACGCCCTGAGTTAGGGAGTACGTCACGCCGGGAATGTTGAACTCGGAGGCGCGCTCGAGAGCCCTTTGGTACAGCCAGGTTATGTGTTCGGGGTCGTCTTTATCGAGCTGAGGGAAGGGCTTCTCCTCGTCCCATGCGATTATATGTGCCCATTCGATGCAATGCTCCGGTTGGCGGGGGATGGCTGCAAGAGTGCACAGAGGTATTGCGGCGCGGGGCGCGTGCATGTCGAGCTGGCACTCGAAGCAGGAGGTTATCCCCGGCACAATCACTCGGGCTTGGCCTTTGAAGCCTGTAGGGGTGTGGTCAGTAGCAGTCTCCTAAAGACGGAAAGGGGTGGGTGGGGGTTGCTAACCCTCAGTCCCGCCGTCAATCATGGGCTTGATGGAGTCTGGCCCATCGCCCTCCTCGGCAAGGGCTACAAGCTTCGCATTTATCCACCGGCGAGCTTCGATGCTATCCAGACCGCACACCACCATCTGGAATTGCTTGTAGAAGTCGTCGTCCTTGTCCTGGATCTTGCAATTGTGAGCTGTTATTTTGACGCCCCTTACCCTCCTCATGACGAAGTTCGCGGCAACTTCCGCCTTGAACTTCCCGACATCTGACTGGCGGAAGAGGAATTGTCGGTTAAGGTTTGAGATATCAATGGTGTCTAGGGGTCGTCAGCACCGATCTGCCGGAACAGCCCTCTCTATCGGTCAAGGAGAACAGTCGGATAGAGGGCAGGCCGCACCCATGTCGATAACGTGGATGTCCTGGAACTTGGACAGGGCAAGATTCTTCAGTATTTCGCATCCCAGGCCACCGGCGCCACTATACCCATAATCAGCCTCGGGATTCACACATCGATCTCGCGGTTCGGCGGCACTAACATGACCCTGGTACAGCGACGAAATGGGTTAGCAGATGCGCCAATCGTGGAGGAGAGAGGAGGGCGAGCACATCACTTACAGGACCTTCATATTGTCAAACTGTGCCATAGCCTCCGGGCTGATGGCGTCCGGGTCAGTATATGGCCCAGGGGTATGGCGAATGTGTTCTAGTTGTTTCCTTTGGAGGTTTAGTGGTTAGCGATGCCCAAGATGGGCGGATTCAGATCATAGGAAGCGCGCGCTTACCATCTTGAGGCTTCGTCGATCGTCGACGGGAACGCCGTGAGGGGGGAAGAGTCGACTTCCATGGTACCAGCTTAGAGAAAGTTCCGGCTTATGGTAACGAAATCGTGTAAAAATACGGGACGAAGGAGAAAGGAGGAAGATTACCATGTACAACTGAGGGAGGTGAGGTAGGTTGCCTGGTCTGGTCTTACTCCTAGAGAGATGGTGGGGTAGGCGCGCTCTGACCACACCGCGTCCACTACGGTAATGTAGTGTGAGTGGTACGTTGGATCCACCCCACCACGGAACGGAACTCTTACACATTGCAGTGTAATGCTTGCCTTCACCACCCGCCGTTCATGTTTAATCCGGAATCTCCGCGCAAGTGGAGTGAATAGGATATCGAGGATTATTGACGCCAGTATCCTCTCAGAACAAGCGAATACCATTCCTGAAGCCATATCTCTAATACAGCTAGCTCTCAAGACTTGCCCACCAAGAATGCCGCATCTTGAGAACTTATTAGGAATCACCTTCGCCTTCCCACCATCCCGACTTCAACTCTGAGAGCAGGTTTAGCTTTCACCCTACAAAATGGACGACTTCTTCACGCCCGTCAGTACTACATACACAAAATCGAAGGGCCCAAAATCTCCAAATGGGCAGGTTGGACCTAGTGAAGCCGATGCCCCGGGCCCAAAGAACCAACGCACTGGCATCTCAAGTCCTGAGGACGCGCTTGAAACTCTGAGGGCTCAGCCTGATTATGATACTCTCATTTCTGCTCTGAAGTACCTCTCGAATTCCGAACCGACGGTAAACTCGTTCGACATTCACGTATCAAGTCCCCTCAGCGCGCAAATAACCCAGGCGCTGGTTACCGAGATTGCCCCCAACTATTGGCCGCTGCTTAGGGAAGGATCTTTGGAAGTACAGGACGATCTACAGACAAGGGATAAGACTACAGATCTAGCCCTCTTCCTAACATGTCTGCGAAGCTTAGCTGGGCTGAACACCATACTACTCCGACTGCGGGCCCTCACGCAAGAGATCAAGGCGGGCAAGGGTGGCCCGAAACGGCCAGATCTTACGCTGAACGTCAACCTCGTCCTCGAACTTCTCTGTGCCCTTTTGGAAGGGGACGATACCGTGCGGTCAATTTGGCTAAGGGCCACACCACAGAACGACGACAGACTGAAGAATCACCAAGTATCACACGAATTAGTCTCCTCTCTAGCTCGTGGCAAAGTAGTATCCCTAGCTGCCGAGGCGGAGGCGTTGGCTGGAGAAGCCCGTTCATCTACACATTGGGTTTCCAACGGTCAACGGTACAGCAAGTGGCTTTCTCTGTCTATTGCGAGCTGGATAAAGAACGACCCCTCGGATGAAGAGCTTAATCTGTGCGGAGAGCTGCTTGTGCGTTCTCTGAGCCTTGGGTACCCCGGTATGTTCCACTTCGTATACCCGACATGACAGGAACTGCAGTCTTATCTAACTGCTTCCAGAGGTGATCAATGGGCAGCTATTTGACGCCTTGTTACTTCGCAAGGATGGCAACTTGAAGGCATTCATTCGTCTTCTTGGAGCCCTCTCCCCTGCGGAACGAGGAAGGGTATTCTACTCTCTTCTCCAGTACCTGACGTCGACGTTCTTCGGCAAACCCAGCACTGAGGAGGCGTCCACACAGAGCCCCGTAATTTCCGCAGCTGCTGGCCTCATCCGCCAGGTGGCCTATGACGACGCTTTTAAGAAGACTTACATAGTCGATTGGCTGGCCGGCCCTGTTGGAGCTGGGCCTGGCGCAAATATAGCCATCCGACGTGCAGTCTTCGCGTGTTTGGCGGCTGATGAGCACCACTTGGCTGATGTTTTAGAGAAGTCCATGGACCAGTTTGGTGATGACTTGTATATAAAGCATACCCCGATGCTTCAGCAAGAAGGTAGAGTAACTCCGCGTCTCAGACTCATCTCGTCGAAACTAACACTTTCCAGCGCTTGCACAGGTTATTCTTCTTGGTTCTGGATACCTCCACCGCCTGTCGCCACGGAAGCTCAAGTCCCTCTCACGCTCGAGGACGTACCTCGCAATGGTCTCAAATCGCCTCAACTCCCCTCAGACTACGGCGAGGTTCCTCGGTATGACCGTGGGCGAGGCTTTATCCTCCCTAGTCGATGATGAAAAAACAAGACTTGATCTCCATATGGACGAGATGCAGACGAACGAGGCAAAATGGTACAAAGGTCTCGTCAACATTGCCGATGAAGCCGGCCCTGTGGATATTCTCATCTCGCGATCAGCAGCGGTGACGAAGCACGCCGAGTCCAGAAAACCTGCGCAACTCGCGCCAAAGCCGAAGTCTAAGCCGGTTGCGAAACCCGCAGCCGAAAAGCCCAAGTTTATCATCGAAGAAGTCGATACGTCTGAGAGTGAAGACGACATCGTCCCCTATGCCAAGCCGGACTCCGACGCCGAGGATTCTGATGACGACCCGGCTCTCGTCCGCCGAGACAAGCCCAAGGCACCAGTCTACATCCGTACCCTCATTTCCTACTTCCGTGACACCGACAGCTATGATAAGCAGCTGCTCGCCCTCACAACCGCTCCGTCCCTCATCCGACGTAAGGCCACGTTCGGTACGGAGGTCAGCGACCACGCGGACGAGTTAGCGTCGCTGCTCATCGGCATCCACGACAAGTTCGACTTTGAGAACTTTTATGAGCTGCGGCTGCAGGGCATACTCGCCCTCATCGTCGCGCAGCCGAAGACGATGGCCCCCTGGTTCGCCAAGACCTTCTTCGACGGCGACTACTCGATATCGCAGCGGGCCGCCATCATCGCCGCCCTGGGCCTGGCCGCGAGGGAGCTGGCGGGGTACGAGCAGTCCGAGTACTCCGCGGCGGCCTCGTTCCCCTCCAAACGGCTGAGCGAGAAGATGGAGCAGCAGTACCTCGAACCGGGGGCGCAGGGCGGCGAACAACACCTGCCGGGGTCCTCCCTCGGCGCGCTGCCCCCCACGGCCCTCGATTCCATCGCCCAGTCCATGACGTCGTCCTTCCTGGCGCCCATCGCCGCCACGGCGGCGGACAACGTCACGGGCCCCGACGCGCTCAAGCTCTCGACGTTCAAGAGCAAGGCGGCCGCCAGGAAGAAGCCGCGCGTCGTGCGCTCCGCACCCAACACCACCGCCAACCTCATATCCACCTGCTTCTTCTTCCCGCTGACGGCCCGCCTCCAGCACGCGCTCCGGAACCCGTCCTCCCAGGTCCTCGACCCGCACCTCCTGTCCACGTTCCTCAAGACCATAGCCGTCCTGGTCCACGCCGCGGGGCCTTCGACCACGTCCCTGCAGGACATGACGTCCGAGTCGTGGGGCCTCGTCCTCGCTCTCCGCTCGCACTCCGAGCTCCCCGTCCTCGCCGGCGCCGTGACCGTCCTCGCCGTGCTGGTGGAGGTCAACGAGGGGGACTACAGGGGTCTCTGCGAGAGGCAGGGGAAGGAGATCGTGGAGACGGTGGAGTGGCTGAGCGCCGTGCTGGGGGGCGTAAGGGGCGGCGAGACCGAGGAGGACAGGGTCAGGGGGCTGGCGGCCGGGGTCATGATTAGGCTTAACGAGGTCGTGGAGAGGTATCAGGTCTTGCTGATGGGGAGCCTGGTTTAGGTTCTGGGGTGCTTTGGCTTGGGCGAGACAAAAATGACTTTCTTCTTTGTTGTTGTTGTTTTTTGGGGGGCGGGGAAGAAGGCACAGGGTTAGGTTAGATAAAGGGTGGAGGGAGTATGGCGCTCTGGTTCGTGGTCCACGCCCAGGAGTACACGTAGAAAGTTTCCACGGGTTTATGAGAATGTTCTTGTTTAGATTTCAGGTTCTGATACGCCGTTCACGCCCGCGCTCGCATATACTACATACAAATCACAACCAAAATTCTCCCCCATGTCCTCATCTCACATCTCTATCCCTCCACCCACAAACTTTCCGGAGTCGCCCCTCACCAATCTCACTCGGAGAGGCATTCACCCTCACACCCTCCTGACCCCTCTTTCTACTCTTGAATAATCTCGCCCCTCCCCCTTGGGACCGGTAACTCCCCTAGCCTCTCGCTCGCGAGGTTCAGATGCTCCCCAAAGCTCATCATGAGCCTCCTGAATTCGCCCTTCACCTCCCCTAGCCCCGCCTGTCCCAGCATCACCCTCTCCGAAGGTGGTGCCGGCGGCGGAAACGACAACTGCCCGCCCGCGCCTCCTCTCGTAGCTAACCCCTCGCCCCTGTCAGAGAGTCCTCCATTCCTAACCGTTGCCCACCCAGGCCTCGGCACCGGCACCCGCGTGATTGAGACGTCTCCGGGCTTCCCACCTTCTCCCCTCGCCGGGGGCGGCATACCAAGGGGCTGCACTTGCGATGGGCGGAAGTCTGAGTCTGAAAAGTCACTCAGCGAGTGGTTCCTCGAGTACCTCCCTCGCCTCTCTGCCAAGGAGAAGCCTGACCCGCTGCCACCGCCGCCGTTAATGTCCAAGTCATCAGATACGTAGATAGACGGCTCTCGGATCGTGGTGGGGTAGTTCGCGTCGCGCTCCAGGTCGAAGGGGTTCGCGCCGCCGAATTCCGAGCCCGCGATAGACCCGACGTCCGAGTGGGCTGTTGAGGGGCGAGCGGATTCGAAGGGGTCGTAGGAATCTGGCAGGCTCATATCCAGGTCGATGAGACTCCCACCAGACACGCGGTTCGAGGCCTGTGACGCGGCACGGGGGACGGCCAATGATTGTTCGGCGTCGTATATCCGTATATTGGAGACAGAGGTAGATCTAGGGAAGGAGAAGTCACGCGGGTCGGGGATGGACTCAGAGCTGGGGAAGGAAAAGTCGAGAGGGTCGGGGATGGAGGTAGAGCTGGGGAAGGAGAAGGAGAGAGGGTCAGGAACGGAGGTGGAGGCGGTGCTAGGGGCGGGGAAGACGAAGGGGGTAGAGTCAGGGGCGGAGATGGAGGAGGTATCGGAGATGGTGATAGAACCGGCGGTGTAATGGCGTAGGCTGGATGCCCCAGAGCTGGGCGCCGACTGGTCGCTGTTGAAGGGGAAGCGCGACATCTCCGGATTAGCGGAAGCCGGGGGCTCCGTCATGGTAGGGAACTTCCAGTCCTGAGTGCGCCGGTTGCTGTTAAACTGCTCGGGGTCGCTGAGGGGGGGTTTGATGAAGTCCTGGGGTTCGGACATGCTGTAGTCGATCGACACCCTGGGGATCGCCGACGCTCCCGGGCGGATGGTGTCCATGTCGGCGAATCTGGAGAGATCAGATCCTTCGAGGGACGCGTCCAGGTCAATCAACGACTCCCTCACGTCAGACCCATGGCCGCTGGATTCGTCTCTAAGTGGAAGGTCGGAGGCAGGGGGGGGAGGGGGCCCTAAGGCACCGTAGTAGTTTTTCGAGTTCTCGGCGTACCCCGTGAGGGTGTTGGGGTCGAAGAGCTTCTCTAGTGGAGCCTTGAGGACCGGGACATTGGGCGGCCTACGCCTGCCGCCCCTCCCCTTCTGAGGGCGCGACGTCTGCTCGGCATCACTCTGGTC
Source organism: Cephalotrichum gorgonifer (assembly GCA_900312665.1). Classification (NCBI taxonomy): domain Eukaryota; kingdom Fungi; phylum Ascomycota; class Sordariomycetes; order Microascales; family Microascaceae; genus Cephalotrichum; species Cephalotrichum gorgonifer. The sequence goes on from ONZQ02000001.1 coordinate 1,276,914, forward strand.
GGCGTGGAAATCGACCTCAGAGCCGTACGCGTCATAGACAGTCTGCGGGTCGTTATCTCGGAACACCTGTTGGTCGAAAGCAGCCGTGGTGCTGAAGTTCCACTCGTCGGTGGCGAGAGCGGTCGATGTGACGTCCTGAGATGGCTGCGCACCGCCAGGCGCGAAGAGAGATTTGCGGCTTCCGCCTTTGCCTTCCCAGAGCTTGTATGCTCGAACAAGTATGGCGAGGGAGGTGGTGGGATATTTCGTGGCGGAGTTGAAAATGTAAGGGTGGCGCTGCAGCTGCTCGATGGTGGGGCGGTTCTGCGGTAGCTCTTCCAGGCAGTATGCAACTAGGTCTTTGAGTCCGTCGCTATACTGATCTCCTTCGAGCCTCGGCGCGTGCTGCTTCAGGTGGTTACCCAGCCGCACCATATCCATCATCTGTGTGTTGGGTGGGAGCCCTGAGGCAATTTCGTACACCATCGAGCCAAACGCCCAGATGTCGACCTCAGTGCCGTACGCGGCGGCTTGGTCAAAAGCAAAGAGCTCTGGCGCCATCCAATGCAGAGTCCCGATGAAGGTGGACCTCTTGTCAACCTTGGTTTCCATGATGCCCGCCACACCGAAGTCACAAAGCTGGACGCCGCCAGCCTCGTGGACGAGGATATTGGCGCACTTGATGTCTCGATGAATGATGCCTTGCTTGTGAACCCAGAAGATGGCCTCGGCGACTTCCCTGAGGATGGGGATGATCCACCTCTCCTGAAGACCACCCGGCGCCGTGGGCTTCATCAGCGTTGCAACACTGCCACCTGCACAGTACTCGGTAATCATCCACATAGACTGTCCGACGGGCAACGCGTCGATGACATGGTTGATGTTCTTTGCTTTGCCATTGCTGAGGAGTTTCAGAGCGTTGACTTCTTTGAGAAACTCGCCGTATGTATCCGAGAATTTCGGGTTAATTGTGTCGCTCTCTTCGATATCTATTATCTTGACAGCCACCAGTTGGCTCGACTTCCCGGACGTGGCCTTGTAAACCCGGCCAAAGCTTCCTTTGCCGATGAGTTCTGACAAGACGTAAGGGGGAACTTCCTGGCCGACGGCGGTGCATTGTTCGATGACGGATGCCTGCATCATCTTCGCATCCTCGATGGCCTTCTGCTTGGTGACTGAAAAGTCGGGGCCTTGGACTTGTAGAGTGGCCATGGTGACGGCGGGTTCGCGATAGCGCCACAGGAATCAGGTGTGGAGTAGGCACGGTGCTGGATGGGAAGGTATGCTATGTGAATCCCGGGGGAAAAGAAGGGGAAAGCAAGGGGAAGTGTTCAGGTAGGCTTCATATCACATAACAAGTGGGAACGGGGAGGGTAGTGGATTGGAGGGGAGTGGGCCGTGGTCTGCAGTGTGTAGTTCTCGAGTATCAGGGCAAAGGTTCTACCGATAGAAAGGGTAACAAACAAGAAAGGAGAGAGATGGTCTTGTATCTGTTGTACAGGTCCCTGGAGTTACCCTGATTGGGAACACCCTTGTTTCCCGCTCGCCCACAGAGAGTTCCTAGTTGAGATTGATGTTGTCAAAACTAGGTCTCGGTCGAGCACCGACAGGACTCCCAGGAGAGTTGTTTGCAGAAGTAGCTTCTGTGTCAGGCTTCGCGGTCGTCTTGGCCCAGAGCAGAGAGAAGAAGTTTCGAGTGGCAGAGATAGGTCCCGGGGTTTTCTTTGACTCGTCGAGAGGGCTCTCTTGCTTCACAGCAGCGATTGGACGTCGGTGGTATGAAGGGAGGGTAGCACAGCCCTGAGTGGTGGCGGGCCACTCGTGAAGAAAGTCACTGATGGCGGAGTGTGTGGAGTGATATCGAAGTGATCTTGGTGTCACGTCCGTGCTGCTGCTGTTGCTGTCTATGCTTGGGGTGGATGGAGTAAGATCTCGGCTGAACAGGATACGAAAAGCTCCAAGACGAGGGCCAGAATCTTAGGATCAAGGTTAGCGCTGTTAAGGACTCACAAAGGAATGCCGGGATATTACCTATGCGATCCTGATCATCGACAATGTCAGAGAACCCATTGACTGGTGGCTGGCTGTAGATGCTGGCAGCGTATCTGCTGTGGAGCAGGCAGGGTTCAGGCTCTGAGATGACTTCAGAGGTGAAGTAGGTTGGATCAATTTCCGGATAGATGTCCCAGTGGTGAGGAATGGCACGTTCCACGTAATATGATCTAAGAGATAGCAGTTAGCTAGCTGCTACAGGTCCAGCCGTGATAAGTCAAATCGTCAACAAGAAATGCCCGTGGTACTGCACTGCAGAACATGCCTGGGTTTTGGCATCGCCTCTGGAGGGTATCGAGCAGCAAAAGGGTCGAAGTTCTTTATAGCAGCCAATATCTCTTCTCTCTGGCACTGGTGGTACTCTTCAGTGGCTGCACGTGGTTCCAAGTGAGAAGTCTTAGACCTGTGATCGGGATTCTCCTCAATCTCGTCATCCTCGTCATCACTGGATGAGCAGTCGGATCCTTCCATAGCGGGACGATGAGTGGGTGATTCACCCGGGATTCCATCGCGTGAACGCCCCTGCCAATATGGGTCCGCAAGAAAGAACGGCATAATGAAAGTGAGATATCGCAGAATGATGGGGGGTTGAAAGGAGAGGATGGGGAAACCAAACAAAGGTAAGAGATGGTATAGTTAGAAGTGGGATGTGTTGCGGATGGAGAGGGCATTTGGGTATGAGAACTGTTCGGGAAGGAGGTTCCTGCAGGACCGAAAGCAAGACTGCTTTGTTGGCTTCTGGTGTGTTGATGGTGGGGGACTGGAGGTACATGAAAGTAAACGTGTGACATGCCGCTTGCTGCCTTGGGAGAGCACTGGCTCAAGGGAAAGTATAGACGTGCCAATACACCGGGGAAATCTGCCCAGTATATGAAGGAAGGCACGTGTAATCCACACCATCCCCATCCCTTGTCGAGTTCAACAGATACCTGGCAGAGGCTCTGGATCAGGAGCCCAAGCCCAAAGCTAAGGGGAGGAAGTATCCCGTTCCAGGTACCAGAGCATGATTCCCGCACAGCCAGGAGACAGCAAACGAGCCAACACCCTCCAGGAAGTTTAACCCTAAACTCTGGCCTGGTCTGGTCTGGCATGCCAACAGAGTTTGAGATGCCACAGACACCTGGCTTGGGCATCCATCAACTTGATTTCTCCAGGCCTATCGTTTCCAAAGTTGACCCTCGGATGCAAGGAAGACATCCTATATCCCTGCCTTATATCAAAGCGCGGACAATCTCAATACCAATCGCGACGCCAAACCTGAAGTGTCCGCTGAAAGGCGATTTCGCGCCTGATATCCCATCCAAGAGCAATCCATGTCCGATCTATCTCCGAGGCGAATATCAAATGAAGAAAACTGAGGGAAAGCAAGACGGGAAGTAAGAAAATACTCACCAAAACGATCTTCGATAGATCCTTTGAGGGGACGGACGAAATGTTGTTGAGTAGTAGTCGACGCTCATCTCATCGCCACCACTATGCCGCGGGGCGAATGCTAATACACAATAAACGGAGATCGGCGCGACGATCGAGGATGAACGGAGTGGAGTGGTATTCGCGCTCACAACAGCAATTTGCAAGATGTGCCAAAAACTTTGACGGCGGAGCACAATGGACCATGAGATACGCGCTATATAATATCAAGAGAAAGAAAAACCACGGTCCATGGCGGGCGAAGAGAGTCCGTGGAACGGTTCTTGCCCCTAGATGCGGAAACGAAACGATGAGGTCGGCTCAGGGGTCCCAGCATCTTTTTACCCGCGGATTAGCCGGCCCACACGTTTCGTTTCTTCAAGGGAGATACTGGGTCCACAAGAGCTTATACTGACCGAGGATCGAGGATCCACACCTCCACCACTAGCTCTTCGTTGAATAATAGCATGAGCTCTCCCCCCTCCCCTTCCGTATGTGGCCCGCAGGCAGGGAGGCGCGGGAACGAGCTTCCAGGTTTCCTTCCTTCACCACCAACTTTTTTCAAGTAAATTCCCTCCTTTGGTGGAAAGCGGATTTTTTGGGACCCTACGACGTCCTGACCCTTCACAATGGCAATCGTGTTAGATTTCGATGGCACCATCACGGTTGACGACACCATAAACGTCCTCGCGCAGTCCGCGCTCAAGATCCACAAGGAGCGCGGTCGTGACCTCTCGGGCGCATGGACGAATATCGTAGACCTCTACCTCAGTGGCCATGCGGACTACAAGGCAAACTATCCGGTCCCGGAGGGCAGGAGACTAAGCAACGACGACGAAATCGACTACCTCCGCGGGATGAGGGATACCGAGCTTGCCTCCGCAAAGCGGCTAGAGGACTCGGGCATCTTTAGCGGCATCTCACCGTCGGAGTTTGTCGCAGCCGGAACCGCAGCCCAAATCGAAGGGAAAGTGGTTCTTCGGGACGGGCTCCCGGAGCTCCTGTCCTTGGCGGCAGCTCGCGGGTGGCCCGTATACATCCTGTCGGTGAACTGGTCCGAGAGCTTCATCCGGGGAGTCCTACACCAACACCCCGGAGACAACCTTCGTATCATTTCCAACGATATACATGACGGTGGGAGGATATTCTCCCCCGACACGCAGACCTACCTCGCAACTACAGAGGATAAGATGAAGGCTCTTCGCTACATCATACGGGAGGTAAAAGACGTGCCTACAGTCTATTTCGGAGACTCGACTACCGACTTTGAGTGTCTTATGCTATCACCCGGGATTGTGATATCATCTTCGGGAGACTCGTCATTGCTCAGGACGCTGTCTCGGATAGGGCTGAATGTCCCTCATGTCAACGACGGCGCAGACGCGGACAAGTTGCTGTGGGCGAAAGATATCGCCGAAGTCCTTCAGTCCGGGGTACTCCCATCCCGCCTGCCAAAGGGCGCTCAGGTACGGACATGATTTCTTTTGCACCAGGCAAACAAAGCAGACACCAGCAGCAGATAGGTCCTTGCTTGGTTAAACAGCCCCCTTCCAGTCGCAGTCGCAGCTGCCCATCTTCTCTTTGTCCTCTAGAGCTGTTTGATTCTCAACAATGCTCTTGTTGTGGAAGCTTCCTATACCTTCAAAAGCCAAACGATGATGGTGGGAACAAAGAGCAAGTCATCCTTTCTTTGAATAGCACAGCACTCATTCATACATCAAAGTCAACATAGCTATATATGCACATCCCAGCTGCTGGGGTTGCCTCATGGCTCACGCTCCGGTTCTCACATAATGTCTTATCCGACCCCTTTAGCTGCCCTTCGCTGTTCAGATCAACCCACTTTAGGAACTCATTCTCCTCACCCCAATCCTCAGAACACGAGAGAGAGGGAGGAAGAAGGGAAGGACGACGAAAATGTGCTTCCATAAGAGCATCAAGTATACCTGTGCACACACATTCTTCACCATCTGCATCCGGACCTGTCACGTCCAGGATGAGTACCTCATAGATCCAGAAGGTTGTACGCCCTGCGACATCAAGACATCGCATGCCCTCTACACCATTGCCGTCGACCGCAGATGCGACGCATGTCTGCGCCTGGACGCGCGGGTGGGCGATATGAAGGCGGTGTTGAAGGGCGCGAGGGCCAAGGTCGACGAAATGTTGGCGATTAGGGACTCCGCAAATGAGCTTTGGGAGAGAAATGATAAGGAGGTGCTTGAGAAGGGTGCTGGTATTGGGGCATGTGTGCGTACTACAAATACTACTGGCATTATGGGGGAGGACAAGCTTCGATGTGAGAGTATAGGCATGGACTCAAAAGACCAGTTGCCAGAAGAGGAGTTTTCAGAAGAAGAGCTGCCGAATCTCCGCTCGTCCTGGTAGGCCGAAGAGAACTTGATGTTTAATCCATGTCACCCTTTTGCGCAAAGGTCTGTCTTAATGAAGCATCCGGGGCATCCGGTGCAATGCTACCATTAGGTGTGAGTATGACGTGGATATTTCCTCGTGGGTAAGGCCATATGGATAGAGGTGTTAGAGGACATATCATTCAAGCCTTTTCTTTCTTTTATGAGAAACCAACTAACGGGGCAAGACGATTTCAAAGGCGTATGCTGGCACCCTACCGGCGATCCCAGGACCCGATTACCGGGACGTATCCTTGGCGATGCGACAGTCTGCGTATCAGTGGCAATGCGATCGGACCTGAAACTGACTCGTTCTCTCCTTGGTCTCCTCGGCCTCCTCCTCCTAGTACCATTGCCATCCAACTTACACTCTACAATCTATAACTTTCTAGAAATCTATCTGCCTTACCATTTCCGTCTGTAAATAAGCACACGATAATTTTCTCGCATCATGGCTTGTAAGTGCTCCTCCCCGGTCCTCTACACCCACCCCACACTGCGTCCCGTCTCACTCAGATGCTAACATCACCGAAGCCATCCTCAACACCACCACAACCTTAAAGTTCACCACCCCCCTCCCCCCTTCCATCCCCGCCCCAAAAGCCATCGCGACCCTGCAAAACCACGAGACCTTCATCAAATGCGACCCCCACATGATCTCCTTTAAGTCGCTGCCCCCACCACTAGCCGACGCCGTCGCAGTGCCCCCCTCCCGCGTCTGTTCGCCCCGAACGCAGGACCCGACCCAGACCTACGAGGTTACCGACAGGGTCCACGCTCTCCCCGCGGGCCTGTGGGACTCTGACGTGGTCAGCACGACCGAGATCACGAACCTGGAGAGGGGCATCTTCGCGCGGTTGAGGAGCCCGATGGGCATCGTCATGGAGACCGTGTGGGAGATCACGGAGATGGAGGGGGAGGGCGGCGGGCTGGAGATGGTGGAGGAGACGGTAATTTCGTGCTCGAGGTTGCTGTCGGGGGTTGTTAAGGGTCAGTGCCAGGCGAATTGGAAGGGGATTCATGCGAAGCTGGTGAGGATTATGAATGGGGAGGAAGAGGTATGAGTCCTAGTTGTTAGAAGAGGGGAGGGTAGTTTTGGGACGCCTGACAATGAATATGTTGGCAGGCACGGATATTGGATACATATCGAGAATAGAGGGGTAGGTAATACCATGCAGCTCTTGGAGGGAATAGTTGTTGATTTTCCAATTGCTTGATTCTCCCTACGGAACTATGGCTATATAACACAAGATATAAGAAAACCATGGAAATTTGAAAAGAACATGTATTATTATGTATTGGTCCCCTAGATAGTGGTGTATCAAGGTGGGAGTAGATGGAGGCTGGCTAATTATGGCATGTGATGCTTTAATAGTGCCCCTCACTGGCATACGCGATATATTGTTCGCATCCCCTGCACGTCCACACTACCAAGTGCCCGCACCTGTGAAGAGCTCCAAATGCGTTCATACCAACGGTCTCACGATCACCACCACCACCACAACCTACCACAGCTCAACACTATATAAGGGAGCGTAAGGAAGGACAATACAGCACATGGGGCTATTAGCATAGGAAGCCCCCCCCCCAAACCGCATAATGGCCCCCTGGCCCTTCAGTCTTTTCTCCTCCAACAAGAAAGAAGAGTCAAACGCGTCTCCGTGGACCGCCTTCCTCTCCGCCGACGACCCGCGCCAGATCATCCTCCCCACCGTCCTCTCGACAGTCGGCATCCTGGGCCTCGTAGGCTTCTACACCCGATTCCTCCGCCGCATACCCGGGACGGCCTACGTGAAGCCCACCTCCTTCCGCAGCCGGTCCCTCCTCGGGCGCGTGACGAGCGTCGGCGACGGCGACGGCTTCCACCTCTACCACACACCCGGCGGGAGACTGGCGGGATGGGGCTGGCTGCGGAAGGTCCCTAGCACGAGGGCGGGGCTCAAGAACCAAACTGTAATCCTCCACCCCTCACCCCTAAATCCTGCCCCCGCGCCGTGCTATTTATTGTGTTGTTGTTATTGCTACGAAATGCTAACATCCGGGCCCACGGCCTTTGCAGATCCCTATCCGCATAGCCGGCATTGACGCTCCCGAGGGCGCCCACTTCGGCCGGCCCGCACAGCCCTTCTCTGCCGAGGCTCTCTCCTTCCTGACCTCCTACGTCCTCCACCGCCCAGTCCGCGCCGTCATCCACAGGCGCGACCAGTACGACCGCGTCGTCGCCACCGTCTTCGTCCGGCGCTTCCCCTTCCTTCTGCGGAAAGATGTCGGTCTGGAGATGCTGAAGAGGGGCCTGGCGACTACGTACGAGGCGAAGACCGGCGTGGAGTTTGGGGGGAAGGAGGCGGTGTATATGAGGGCGCAGGAGAAGGCGAAGAAGCGGAGGGTGGGGATGTGGGGGGGCAAGAAGCTGGAGAGCCCAAGGGAGTATAAGAACAGGATGAGGGCGGACGGAGTGAAGCCCGAGTAATGGACATGCGTTTGGTTTCGGTTTGGAAATTGGAGGGATACGCAGATCGTGGTTTGCGTACAATATGAGAGAACTTGATACCCCGAGCTGGCAGGAGAGGGCGTACATATAGGACTGGGTAGTATATAGGAGGATCATGAGCACGAAGAAAGCCGCAGACGAAAAGCGATTTAGATGATGCGGCATCACTCCATCGAGAATAGAATAAAACGAAAATGATACAAATGACATATGCCCCCATTCCAAGCAAAACACCCCCGTATCCGTCTAGCCTTAGAAAACGCCATGCCATATATAAGATCCCAGCTCCCCAAAAAATGCAAGGAATGAAACAAAAGCTGCCAAACCGCAGTCACGTTCGCCTCCTCGGTTTCATAAATATATCTACCTTTCGCTTCCGAGGCGGCATTGCCGCCGGAGGAGGACTCGACGCCGTCGGCTTGGTCTGCGGCGGGGGGGACGCTCGTCTGGCTGGCGGGGACGACTTCGTGGTCACCCTCGTACCGCCCGAGGAATTCGGAGACGGCCTCGAAAGGGAGCGAGATGTTTCTGAGGGGTTTGGTGAGGCCGTAACCTTGCTGGACGAAACCGACGATTTGCCCAAGAACCGTCCTGCTCCGGGCTTGCCCGGAAGAAGCGCGGTGTGTTTTCGCTTTATGGGAGTTGTCGTAGACGAGTCCACGCCCAGATCTTTGCTCACCGTTGGCTTCGTCTTCACACCGTCCCAGCCGTTGCCGCCGGAACTGTCATTAGCCCGCCGAAACCCTGACCGCCCAGAGTCATATCTTGATTTCTTAGCGGCTGGTCTCTCCTCATCACTGTCGTCAAACAGATTGTCTGAGTCTTCTTCGTCTGACGCACCGACAATGATAGCTTCGGGTTCATCTTTCCTCCCTTTACTGGTGTACGACGTGTAGGTTTCACTCACGGCCGGCTTCTTCGGGGCTTGCGGTAGTGCCGCACGCAACGCAGGCTGAGATGCGACCCGGTTGCTCTCAATAAAGCTCGCTGGAGCGGCCCTGAGTTGGTTGGACCTTGAGTCAAGCGGACGGGATAGGTTCGCTAGCGACCCACGCTGCACTGCGATGTCCCTCGCCTCCCTCCGCGCCCTCTTCAATACACTCTTTCCGCTGATGAGTTTAGTCCTGCTACCTGCAGTGAAGGCCAGAGAGCTAGTGTCCGGCCTCTTTGGAGGGCGGCGAGGGCCACCGATCGAGCGCCCGGTCCTTGTCGGCCTGGGAAGTCGACTTCTGTCGAGCACAACCGACACGTTCCTCCCCTCCTTCTCGGCTATCCCGTCGAACGCATTCTTTAGCGCGGCAGTGGCGGCTTGCAGGGACTCGTCGTGCTCTTTCTTGTGCCGCTTGTAAACTTTCCACCATCCGCTAGGATCTGACGGGACGTAGTTCTTCTTCCGCGAGTTGGGGAAGTCCCTCTGGATCAGCTCTTTCCAGTACTTGTCGGTGTGGCCCTGTAGCTGGGGAGAGTTTATCTCCATTTCTCTCAGCTGGGCCGACGACCCAATCCTGGCGAGTATCTTTTGGACGTAGGGGTTGTCGGGTGGTAGGTCATCTCCGATCCCAGAGACCAAGTTGATGTTCTTCAATATGGTCCCTAGGCAGAGCGCCACCAAGGATTTGGGGGGCATTTTGGATGCGGGTTTGTTTGTTTGGGTCGGGTCGGTGGTTTTGTGCGAAAGGAGCTGTCGCTCGTTACGGCGGAATCGTCGAGAGCGTAGACAGGTTCAAATGTAAAGCCTGCGGGCTACCACAGGAAATGGTTACTCGACGCGCTAGTGTCTCGGTCGATGCGATGTTGAGATGTTGGCGACTTGGCTTGGGCAACATTCTTCGAGCTCAGACGCGGTTCCTAGATCAGTAAAGACCATCAAAAGAAGAACTGGTGACAGGGAAATCGTGGATCCTAGTCCAGTAGAGATCGAGACCGACACATTCCTAAGAGACGCGGAGGCTGTGAGCTGTCCTAACTGAAGTAATGTAAGCTCTAAGATGCCCCTTTGTTCTAATAGTGGATGGAGGTCGTCTAGTTACGGAGGAACCCCGGCTAATTGGTCGCAACCAGATTATGCTCCAGGATAGACGTAATGACCCCAAGGGCTGGAAGCTGCTCTGCAATTCATTCCTTAGCTCTTGCAACTAGTTCGACTCACCCTCCTCGGTTTACCAACCCCCAAACCTCCTCATAAAGCACTGCTTCTCACGTACCTTCCTCAATCTCCGTATACGTCGAGACAGTTACCAGCTTCCTTCCATCGCCACTGGCAGTCTCTGCCCGCACTCCGCCCGCACGATAATAGACAACTCTGCCTGCACTCGCGACGATGGCGGACCAGCAGATCAAATCTGAACCTTCCGTCAAGTCGGAGCCTTTTATCAAGTCAGAGGTAAAAGCGGAGCCCGGCACATCGCCATCGCCATTCGAGGACGATGACCTGTACGAGGATGCTGGAGACCTGGAATTCTACGACCCGAACGGACCTGTGGACTTCGCCCACCTCTACCTGGCGCACATACCGAACGACTTGTGGAAGGCCTGGTCGCAGCTAAACGACAAGGATGAGATCCAAATTGGCACCATGAGGGTATGGGACGAGCCGGTCAGGGTCGGACAGGAGATCAAGAACGTCGTAGGTGAAACCCACGTGTGCGGCGGCTCAATATCCTACCACCAGCTCGCTGACTTTTCTTCCAACAGCCGCGTAGGAAGATGCTCCTCAACCCCCAAATCGCGCAACACCAGGGGATCCCGAGAGAATACAACTTGAACACTCACGGTGACTTCAATGAAAAGGGGAGCCACTTCCTGTTCTCGGAGGAGGATCTCCCGGGATTCAAGGAGAAGTCGAGGAATACCGGGCTACCCCTGTCCGTCCTAAGAGCACGATCCGAGAAGGTGGAAAAGCCGAAGTGGGAGCGCGGTGCTAAATACGTGCCGTACTTCAGGAAGGCGATCCCGAGTAAGTTGTAGCCCACTTTCATCCGAAGCCCCGCGAATGACATACTAATCGAGCGTTCGTCCACAGAGAAGACAAAGATCGTCGGCAGGCTAGTCCATGAGATGACGTCCGCACCCGTCCTCGCGGAGCAACGCGAGCATCTTATCAGGCGACAGATAGATGAGTTCAACAAGGGAGGGAAGACCGGTCTCATGAGCAAGGGAATGGGCCAAGCTATCCGAACTGGTACTGTCGCGGGTGGAGACTGGGAGATAAACCTCATCGTATGTCCCGTACTCCCGCCCCCCCCCGATCTGCATTGCCGCCTTGACGGAACTAACCAAACTCCATCCAGAAATCTCAGCCGAAGGTGACGAAGGCGAAGAAGGTGGAGATGAAGACGATCCGCATTCCCGAGAACGAACTCATGGACCAGATCTTCCAGTGCTTCGCGAAATACCAGTACTGGTCGCTCAAGTCCCTCCGAGCGCAGCTCAAGCAGCCCGAGGCCTATCTTCGGCAGACACTGGAAAAAATCGCCGTTCTCAACAAGACCGGCCGCTTCGCGAACAATTGGTCTCTGAAGGAGGAGAATATCGCGGCCCACCAATCGAACGTGGGCGGCGATGTTGCGCCGGAAGATGCTGGGGATGGTTCCGATGTGGACGACGACGATGTCGAGATGAAAATGGAGGATGCTTTGTGATTTGCACTTGGGGGCACATATTTCTGGGTGGGAGGGCATCGCGGCGTTTACGGATATACAGGCAGGCAAAGCCCTTTTTTACGTCGGATAGGGATAGATACCCGTTTACCTATATTTAGACTGTACAGGCCCCCCCTTGACGCGGGAGCTTTCATACACGAGACGGTTCATAATGCATGACCTGGTCGGCCGTGACTGCCTGCCTAATGTGACGTGTGAAGAGCAGTTCATAAATATCCTTCGCGAGACCTTCCAATGCTAAACTACCTGGAGTTGAAGCTCCCTCTAGAGTGACAGAACCCTTGTACCACGAGTACCGCTCCACCTCTACTCACCCACGCTACTTTCCATGTCCTGTGGGCCGTATCATCTTCAAAACATTATTCTCCTCCCTAAAGCGACCCTCCGCGGAGCGCTAGGACGAGATGTAGCGTCACGCCGGGCTCGAGGGAGTATTCTGCCGCAGTCTTGTCGTCGACCCTGCCCAAGCCCTGTCAGTTATGCACCATATCATGGTCTTGTTCCCTCCTATGCTCGTAGGGAGATGGTAGGCTGGGGGAGAAAAAGGAGGGAGGTAACATACATTTGCTTTCCGCTGTAAATAAGCCGTTGCTGGGCGGGCGGGATACCCTCCTTCTCTTCCACCTTTTCTTTGATCTGGGCGACCTGTTCGTCGATTCGATATGGTTAGGAGCGGAGGACGAAGACGCGGGAGAGATGACGATGAAGGCGAGGAGTTATGGGGTTGCGGAGGGTTGCGAAGGAAGGGTTCCAGGGGAAACGTGCCTTGTAATCGCTTTCGATATCGAGCTCGATCTCCTTGCCCGAGAGCGTCCTCACTCTGTTTTCGCGGGTGCGGTTAGCTAAACGTCGTTATCCCCTAGAGCTAGGAAACGCAAGGTGGGGCGCGGGACTTGCTTGATGAGCATCTTGGTGGAGTTGCCGGGGTCTGGTGGTTTGGACGGGAGGGAGCAAAGGTGTCAAGCGGTCGGCGGAGAGAAAGAGTATGTAGCAGGAGTGAAAAGGGTATGGGGGAAGAAGAAAGGGTTCTTCGGGATTGGTCGCGCAAATGACAAAAGAGGATCGCTAAAGTTGGGGGAAGGTTGACGGATGGGTGATGGCGGGGCAGTTCGGCGGGCACTTTAGGTACGTGGGGTTGAATTATTCATCGCCAGCTAGGCAAAGGAACGAAGGCGGACCGCGATTTGTGGGGCCGCCCGCATCCTCAGTGCTTACCATACTTATATTACTCCGGGTACTCGAGTAAAGCTGTAGCCTTGGGGGCGACGAGTCGGTGGCCTAGAATGTTTACCAAAGGGGAGTATGTGTATTGCCGGAATGCTAAGTGACTTCGTTTTGCGATTGGTGTTTTGCGATTATTATACAGTTATTCCCTCCACAAGCCTACAGATACAGTGAGGTCTCGCCCACTCTTCCACCAACCAGCCCATCTCAGTTCTTCGTGTCGACGTCACCCAAGACATTCAGGCCAAGGCCCTCGGAGTCAAGCATAAGCCTGTTCTTGCCACCAGACTCCTGGAGCTGCGAGGCAATGATCCGCGCATTCTCAATCTTCTTCAGCTCGACGTACGCCTTGCTCTTCTTGATAGCCTCTCCAATGAGCTCAGCAGAGCGAGCCTCACCCTGAGCCCTGACGACCATGGCCTGCTTCTCCTGCCTAGCCTTGTCAACGACGAAGGCGGCCCTCTGGGCTTCCTGTTGAGCAACCTGCTTGGCTTCGACAGCGGCGGTGAATTCGGGGGAGAAGGCGAGGTGCTATACCTCGATGTTAGCTAGCTGTGGGCGAAGGCTAGGGGGAGGGTGTCACGGAGATGTCTGGGGATAGGAGACGTACAGTAAGAGAGACATCATCGAGGACAATGTTGAAGCGGGCGGCTCGGCGGGCCAGGTTCTCGCGCACGAGCCTGGCGACCATCTCACGCTGGGTGATCAGCTGGCTTGCGTTGAACTGCGCCACCACGCTCTTGAGCACCTCGTTGACGATAGACGGCAGCACCCTCTCGTCAAAGTCCTGCCCCAGCGTCCTGTAAATCTGCGGCAGCGCCTCGATCCGCGGCCGCGACAGCACACGGCAGGTGATGTTCACCATCTGCAGGTCCTTGGTTCCGGTGAGGGACGCAACATTTCTCGGCTTCGCGCGCACATCGTAGACGATCGGGGTCTCGAGCCAGGGGAGGATGAAGTGGGTGCCTGTATCGTGAAAAGTTAGGAATAGAGGCCCGTAGAACAAGCTATGTGACAAACTACTTGCCTTCGGCGTAGATCTCCGGGCTCACACCACTTATCCTGCGGTACTTGATCGCCCTGTGGCCACCGTCCACGTTGAACAGGGCATTCTGGAACATGAAAAGACCGGCTCCGGCAGCGACGAGGCCTAGAACTCCAGCACCAATCTTCGCTGGCGGTCCGCCGGCGCCCCGGGGGACGCCACCGCCCATGCCACTTCGGCGAGCGGCCTGCTGGAAGCGTCGGAGGGCCTCCTCCATCGGATTGTTTCCGCCCGACATATCTTCGGTGATTTAGACGGGTAAAGGGAAGGATAGGAAGGATTCGGTCGGGGTGAGCGTGGTCGGGTGGGCTTTACGAAGCTCTCTGGTGATTGCCGGAAGCTCTGGCAATTTTACGAGGAGCTGGCTGATCGCAAACAATCCTGGTAGATTATGTCATCAAATTGACTTTGCTTTATCACGTGACTTCGCGACAAACGGCCATTCTCCACACCCCCACATCGCGGTCCCACTGTACCATCGTGAATCGCCATCGACTTCTAGCTTAATTCGGCGACGGTCATCAAGAACCTCTTGAGCCAACTACCAGTATGCTTTCGACATGAACTGATTTACCTTCACATGTTTTATACATGCGCGTTTTTCTCTACTAGTTTACTCCCTGAACCACATCTTAGGCTCTGAGCTATACTTGTCATGGCGCCTCCAATATCTAAACGTCCGCCCAAAAAGCCGACTCCCCGGAAGGCGTCGTCCGCACTTTCGAGAAAGGACACGAAACCAAACGCAAGCATTCTGACCTTCTTCAAGAAGGTAGAAATTGAGAAGACGCTGTTCTGCGAGTCTAGTAACGGTGCAGCCTATTCCGGTGAAGTGGACGACGAGCCGGCCGAGATCCATGATGAATCCGACCCTGAACAAGTCACTGAGCTTGCCTCTCCTACCAAACCCTTCAAGAGGAGGAAACTGAGTCCCGGGCCTCTTGATGAGATCGAAAACATTTCTAGAAGCAACAGTGTCGGTAGTGGCGACCAGAAAGTCACCTCCGGTGCCTCACTTCCCAGGAAAACAGTGGGAGGTTTTGTCGTTGATTCCGACAGCGAGGATGACGAGGGCAGTGACACATCACTCGTGAAGGCGTTGCCAAACAAATCACCAGATTCAGGAGTTTCACTGGCACCTGAAAATGAACCGGGCGAGAAGCGAAGCGACTGCGAGCTCGATGGTGATATCTCCGCTTTTCAAGAAGACATCGAAGAAGAGGAAAAGGAGATGGAGGAGATGGCGGATGTCTCGGACGATTTCGTCGGCGAGGAATATCGAGAGATGTTGTTTTCTCAAGAACAAGCCCGGCTTGATGCAGACGAGACAGAAGAACAGTTCGATGACTTTCCTCCACCAATACCGCCGGACGACTCCGTTGTCGAGTCGTGTCCGATATGTGGCGGTAGCTTGGCGGGTGCTGACCCAGACGAGACCACTCGCCATGTAAACTCCTGCCTAGATGGCAACCCGACACCTTTACCAGCTTCATCCAAATCAAAACCTCCAGAGGTAGCAGCCCCTAGTCCCTTCGCCTTAAAAGCTGCAATACCGCGGCCAGGGCAGCGGGACCCACTATCGAACAACGGGGATGCCGCCCGCTCTTCGGCGTTCTCTAGGCTCATGTCCGGCAACGCCGAGAGCTCGGCATGGTCGGCAGCGGCTGCTTCGGAGACCGCCGCGCGCGGGAAGCCAGCTTATAAGCGGACTTGTCCGTTTTACAAGATTATGCCTGGATTCTCCATTTGCGTCGACGCCTTTCGGTACGGCGCCGTCAAGGATTGCAAAGCTTATTTTCTTAGCCACTTCCACAGCGACCACTATATTGGGCTTTCGGGTAATTGGAGGCACGGCCCCATCTACTGCAGCCGCGTCACCGGGGGCCTCGTCAAGCAGCAGCTGAAGGTTGACCCAAAATGGGTGGTCGAGCTTGAATTCGACTCCCGCTTCGACATACCCGGCACCGACGGAGCCTGGGTGACCATGATCCCGGCCAACCATTGTCCGGGCAGCTCGATGTTTCTCTTTGAAAAGAGGATGGGTCAGGGGCCGAATCCTCGACTACAGAGGATCTTACATTGTGGAGACTTCCGCGCATGCCCGGAGCATGTCGCCCACGAGGGCCTGAAGCCAGATGTTCTCGACAAGGCGTCCGGAAAGCTAAAGCACCAGAAGATAGATATTTGCTATCTCGACACTACGTACTTGAGCCCGCGATATTCCTTCCCGCCACAAATGGATGTTATCACGGCATGTGCCGACCTCTGTGCCTCCTTGAACTCGGACTCCGACACCGCGGAGTCCACCTGGGACACGCTAGAAAAGGGGACGAGCAATACCTCCGTGAGCCGCTTCTTTGCTAAGGAAAATGGTGGCACGGCATCCGAATCCGGACCTCGCCAGGGCAGTCTCTTGGTCGTCTGCGGCACCTACTCAATCGGCAAGGAACGAATCTGCGTCGCCATCGCCAAGGCCCTCAACACCAAGATCTTCGCGTCGCCGGCCAAGATTCGCATATTCAAGCTCCTCGACGACCCCGAGCTCGCTTCTTTGTTAACGTCCGACCCCTTAGAGGCCCAGGTCCACATGCAGTCGCTCATGGAGATCCGCGCCGAGACTCTCCAGGACTACCTCGATGGCTTCAAACCCCGCTTCAGCCGCATCGTCGGCTTCCGGCCTAGTGGGTGGAATTACCGTCCCACGGGCGCCTCGAAGCTCATCTCGGCGAACACGCAACCGTCCTCCGCCCCCACGACGCAGATCCTCCACGGCAAGGCATGGAGCACAAGGTTCAGGGTGGGGGACCTGCAGAAGCAGAGGGGGAGCACCAAGGAGGCCATGTGCTTCGGAGTGCCGTACTCGGAGCACAGCAGCTTCAGGGAGTTGGCGATGTTCCTGATGGCGCTGAGAATAGAGAGGGTGGTGCCGACGGTTAACGTTGCGAGTGAGGCTTCGAGGGCGAAGATGAAGGCGTGGATTGATAGATGGCTTAGCGATCGGGCTAGGGGAGGGGTTTTGAGGATACGGGTTGCGGGTGCCGACGGGGACGGTGAGCCAGTAGAGGAATGGGATGGGAAGGGGAAGAGGGATGTCTACTGGTAATGACGTTTATAAACGAGGACGCAAGTCAATAGGAATACTGGAAATAGGATCTAGAGTTGGCCGGGAGCGACATCCTGGTATCGACTTTTGTTTATGTTCATGATCATAGGCGCTAAACCTGGGGCTTCTTTCGCGCTTAACGCGAGGCTATCACGGCGCGCGCCCCATCCTTTGGTAATGATTTATACCCTCTTTTTGCATCCTAGCAAATGGCATTTGTTGAGGCACACACCGCGCGTATGGCCAACCAGCCTCCGGAAAAACGTCCGCTGGTGAGGAGTGTAATTCACGCCCTATATTCCTCCCTCTAACCTAGCTCATTCCTCATTTCGCCTTTGCTTGTTGCGCGGCGGCCTCTGTCGGGGAAGTTAGAAACCTGGACATGCAAGCAAATGCCCGCAGGCTCTAAGATGAAGGGTGAAAGGGAAACGGGGGGGGTTGAGGTAGGGACATACCTCTCCTCGTGGCGTCTTCTAGTAGAGGGATGTCCACAGCAGCGGCGGGCAGGTGGACGTATCTAACCACCGACCCCCTGATAAACACATTCTTGACCGAGCTCTACTCCCGTTAGCTACCTTTCCCCTCCCCCTGCCAATCTCATACCGCATCCCACCAAGGAAGAGACCCAAATCTCCAGAACATCCCATAAGAAAAGACAGAGGGAGTAAGACTCACCAGGTGAGGGTACGAAAGCTCGTTCACGACGGAGATGTCGTCGAGCTTGATGTTCAGGTACTGGTCCACGCTCTTCAAGGTGCCCCGCACCTGTATGTCGTTCTTCAGCTCAACCGTCACCTCCTGCTCTATCAGCGTCTTGAAGAAGCTTTTTTACTCTTGGTTAGCTGGTCCAGAACACACGACCACCCCCGTTCCCTCTTCTCTCTGAGTTGCCGTGGGGAGGGGCAGAGAACGTGAGGTGTGGGAGGGGGTATGTACCTGAAGAAGAGCATCTTGGGCGCGCTGGGTCGTAAATCCCGGTGTTTGGAGGCCCCTGGAAATGAGATAAGGCAAAATCGCGAGCTGTATATCTATATTCGCGAATGTGGTTCGGGTTGTCTAGTCAAGGCGTCGTGATCTTAGTCAGTGAGATCAAGTTCAGGCGTAGCTGCACAATGAAGCTTCGAATCGAGCGCGAGCAGGCGCACGTGATAAACGCACAGTACGGTCCACTATACATACTGTATTAATATCAGCCTGGCGGTCTCGCACTTAGACAGTCTAAACACGATTCAAGAACATTAAAAAGGAGCGCGATATAATATAAAACAGCACGATGCAAGAAGCCAAGACTAAAATGGTTCTATAAAATACCCAGAGAAGCAACGTAGGCGAATCCCTTGGGCTCTACGCAACATGTATAAACGCCCTCTTCCGCACATTCTCCTCCCCGTCATCCCAGTTCTCGTCCACGTACTCCTTTACGCTGTTCTCCGCGACCTGCATGCCCATGACCCGCAGCGCCGCGGCGTTGAAGCCCATCTCGTCCTTGTTCCTCTCCAGGGCGGCCCTTAGGTTGGTCCTGATGCCCTCCAGCATGCCCCTCATCGTCCGGTTCGCGACGATCTGCCTGTGGTGCGTCTTGAGCATGAAGAAGAGGATGCGGCATGTGAGCGGCATGTTCATCGAGCGCAGGGCGAAGATGTTGAGGAAGGTGAAGAGCGACGGGACGGTGGCGAAGGGCAGCACCAGGAGCGCGTCGGCGAGGGCCGACGCCTTGATCTTCTGGAGCACGCTCATCACATGGGCCTCAGCGCTGATGTCGCCCAGCGCCATGTAGACCACGTTCCGCTGCGGCGCCGGCGCGTTGGGGTTCGCCTTCTTCTCCTCCTCCCACTCCTTTATGAGGTTCAGGTCCTGCATACCCATCTCCAGCGCCTCGGCGATGCGCTCGCCCGCCATCAGCGTCTCGACGGTCTGCTTCGTGGCCGCCGCGGCCTCGGCCTCCTGGTCCTGGTCGTCTGCGTCCTTCTCGAGTGAGTTCATGAGCGTGCTCTCGTACAGCTCCTCGATCTCCTTCTCCCTCTCCTCCTCGAGGAAGATCTGCTCGTCCGTCTCGTCCCAGACGATGATGCCCTTGTCGTGGCCCGCGCTGACCACAAATCGCCCACCGTGGGCCACCGCTAGAGCCCAGACCTCGCCGTGGTGGCCGTCGAGCCGCTGGATCTGCTCGAACTTGTCCCCGTCCCAGTACTTGATCGTCCGGTCCTTGCTGCTGCTGAAGAAGTGGTGCCCGTTGCCGTCCGAGTTGTGCGGGACGAAGGCGACTTGTAGGATACTGTCCTGGTGCCCGAACAGTGCCTTGTGGCAATCGCCAAAGTCCAGACCCCATATCCTGATGTTCTTGTCCGCCGAGCTCGTTACGATTAGCTTGCTGTCGTACGAGATGTCCATACTCAGGACTGGTAGCTTGTGGCCGTAGAGATTCAGGTATAGCTTGAGCGAGTCGACGAAGAAGACCTTGACGGTGTTGTCGAGAAGGGCGGCGGCGATCACGCGGCCATCGGGGGAGAAGCGGAGGCTGAGAACGTCGTCGGACAGTTTTAGGATCTTGGCTTGGGTCAGCTTCAGGCGCGGTGTCGTCCGCGTCGTGCCAAGAACCTGCTCTTGCACGATCTGGAAGTTCCAGAACTTGACCGCCTTGTCGGCACCTCCTGACGCCATCGATCGGCCGTCGGGATGAACCTGAAGCGACCAAATAGCACCGTCATGGGCCTCCACGGTATCTAAGAGGCTAGACGACGCGACATCAAACAGCTGTAGCTCTCCCGCCTTTGTACCGACGACCACCACCTGGTCACCGGGGAGGAATGAGCAGCAGAGAGCATAGCCGCACTCGAACGTCCGAATACACGCCTGTGTCCGGACGTTCCATATCTTTAAGCTTCCGTTCGCCGCCGACGCGAGCATCCTATCGCCCGAACTTAGGGAGAGAGATCGGATGTCAGCCCTGTGGCCGGGAAGTTCCACCGCTAATGACCTCGTGTAGTCGGGTGCCTCGTCCTGCTTAGACTTTGACGACTTGTCCTTCTGGGGGACATTGTAGAGCTCGACCTGGTTGTTTGTCGTGCCAACAGCGATCTGGAGGTCCTTGACACCGGTGTTCACCGCCCAGTCCACCGACCGAACCTTGCCGCTCGTCCGGACGGTGACGTGGTGGACAAAGACATCGGTGACATTGGCAGTCGATACGTCATCAGCCTGCTCATCCTCCTCGGGCTCCTCGGCCGCCTTCTTGTCGCCCAGCTTCTCCCGCCTCCTCCTCCTCTTCCGCGCGAGCGCCTTCTTAATTTCCGCCTCAGATCGTATCCTCCAGATTTCTACCGCCTTCTCGGGACCGTGGACCGCAAAGTAATCGCGGCGCGGGTGGAAGACCACCTCGGTAGCTCGGTCGTGCGTCTTTCGGACTAGAATGCCCCGGTCCTGGAGGAACTTCGTAGATGGTGACATCTCAACCTTCTGAGCGGATGCAGCGAGGGCCGCCGTGTCTAGCGACCACACCTTGAGCTCACCACCGTTGCCGGCGGTAATGCAGCCGCTGTAGTCCGGCGACAGGCCTAGAGCCCAGCACTCTCCGTTCGACTGCGCGATGTGGGTCTCGATGCAGTGCCTCGATGAGAGGTCCCACAACTTGATCAGGGAGTCCTTCCCCGTGGTGAGGAGAAAGCCGTCAGCCTCTGTATCCGTGTCGACGACCATCGTATCGGAGTTTTCCTCCTCGCCCACGACGACAGCATCGGGCTCCACGAAGCGCAGGCCGGTAACTTGGTCCTTGTGTCCCCGCAACTTGTACTGGCCGACCTCGGCAATGAGATCCCAGATGATGATGTCGGTATCCTTGGATCCGCTGGCGAGACGCGCGCCGGATTTGTCGAAAGCCACCACGGTGACGGCCGAGCGGTGGCCATTGAAGTTGAGGATTGTCGTGCCGATCTTGCTGTCCCATAGGCGAATGCTTCCATCCTCGTACCCGACGGCGTAGATATCCGGGTCCGCCTTGCTCCTCGCAATGGTGGTAACGGGCGACAGGCACTTCTCGTCCCGCCACCGGCTAAGGAGCTCGCCCTTCTTAACGTCCCAACATAGTACCTCCTCGTTCGCCGCGACGAGGACTTGCCCCGCTCCGGTCCCGGCTCGTTGGTTCGGCGTCCAGACGAGGTTCGAGGTATTCGACGCGACGATACCAAAGGACTTGGAATGTTCGTATTTGCTGGAGGAAAATGTCAGCTGTGCGGGTTGGAAGGTTTGAAATTAACGGGGCTGCTTACAGGTAGGATTTGACCATTGTCGCTCAGGTGAAGGGATCCAGAGCAGATCGTCTTTTGAGGGGCTCGTCTTCGAACAGCGGAGGCCAGGAGTTGCGCCGCTTATATTACGGCGGAGAGCAACACAGACGATGTCCAGCAATTTTTTTTCTGGCAGTTCCTTATCGTTATCGGCAGATCTGCGAGTGCCTATCCTCTTGTCCGCACATGGCGGGGTTCATCAAGACCCTCCTCATTAATGCGGAAGGCGGTAAGCCTAGGGGTGGGTCCCTGGGGGGATGGTCATGGTGTCTTATGTAATGGTCGGTCCCACCAGCCAGTTCAATTGCAACGTTATGGTTCCCAGTCCACTCCACAACGGCCAGGTCGCTACATAATACTTGTATGCTCCAGATTTGGCAAAGCCAAAAGTTCTGCAACCTCCAAGGCACTCCACTGCCTCTAGGGTAAGAGGATCCGTCCTCTATAACTAGCCTTGGCCTTTCGGGTCATCTCATCTGATCTCATACCACATACCATCAGGTCAATCCCGATCAGGCAACAATGAGGCCCCTCATAATACCAGGAAGACAATATCAGGTGCCACACTTGGGCGACGGCAGTGTTAATATTGAGTGAGTAGGTGGATGGGATGGTCCGTCCCGGCGGCATTTTATCCCGAGGGCAGATGGCTGAGCACAAGTGCTTTACATCCTTGCTCGGCACCCCTGCATTTGTCCTTGTGTAAGCCTGTTATTACCCCTGCCGGGCCTCAATTCCCTGTGTTGATGCGCCTAATTTGCTGCGAGGTGCATGCAACTCGTCCTTCTTTTTGTTGCATCGGCGTTTACTATCACCACTTGACTTCATACTATATACTCTGAAGAATCCCTAATTCTTTGCCATCCTCAGCCCGTTTTCTTCGCTTCTTTCTTCTCCCGGCCCTCTATGTTATGCTCTAGCTAGCTGCAAGTGTGATATGAAAGACAACTGTTGTTTTGCTCGCCCACTCAATCTGGAAGACGATACAAGGAAGACAAACCGGGCGAGGTAGCGCTATTGGCATGCCTTAACTTTCCTTCCCTCAAGGCGCGTAATTGTTGGAGCTCGGTACAAAATGGCAGACTATATTGGCCTCCGAGGCTCGGATCTATTCTCCTTTGACAACAGGGCCGCTCTAGACAGCAACATCCTGTACGATGACGACACCGATTCCAAGACCGACTACGACGAGTACGTCGTGTACAAGAAGCCCGAGGCAGCGGTTCTGGGGTGCGACGGGTACGAGGATTCTCACGTCTCCCACAAGGTCAGCTTTGACGACAAGGAAGGCGCTGGTGCGCTAGACAAAGCTTTCAGGCGGGGCCAGTTACTTGATTACGGTGTACGTCCAATCTCCTCCTAGCGTTTACAAGCGAAGACCATTTCCTTGTATCCTATGTGACGGCTAACACTCATGGGCCATAAAGGGGAACTTCACCGTCCCTCATGAGGACGACATATCTCATGATCATAACCGCCTCCAAGGGCGAGTTCGCCGAGTGTAAGC
Organism: Cephalotrichum gorgonifer; assembly: GCA_900312665.1. Taxonomy (NCBI): domain Eukaryota; kingdom Fungi; phylum Ascomycota; class Sordariomycetes; order Microascales; family Microascaceae; genus Cephalotrichum; species Cephalotrichum gorgonifer. Next base: position 1,300,081 of record ONZQ02000001.1, read on the forward strand.
TTGACTCGATGAGCTCACAAGTCATCGCCGCCTCTAATAGTGACCTCCGTCTTAGGATCTGCTTCCGTCGGGCAAAGTCATCGGACGGTAGCCAAGACGGCCTATCTCTGAGCCTAGCCGACTTTGAGATTCTTAGGCTTCATCCTGCCACACTCCAGTACTCTCGCCGTACAACCACCGAGTCTCGCTTCTGGTCAAAGGATGGAAGCCAGCTGAGTACGTGAATCCCCGCCCGCTAACCCAGCCACCCCTCCCCTGTAGTTGTACCGATATGCTAAGCCTTATATCTGCAGGCATCGTCCTGTCGTTTGCGTCTAACGCCAAGACGCCCTATGACTTCCTGTCTATGACCTACAACGTCCATACGAGAAACTCGTCTGTACTCATCCGCCAATCGTACCATCCGAGACGCCACAGGCAGGAGAGCCTCGACGAGTACGACCACCGCATGGAAGCCTGTAGGATCCACTGGGCCCATCCCTTTGTTACTCCCGTCGTGCTGCTCCAGGTTCACTTCCTGCGCACCGAGGAAGCCGTGGGGCTAAACAAGCACCACGTGACAGCCCTGGAACACCGCGTCTCCAGTGTAGCCGGATTCGAGGCGACCGCTGCGAACGAGTACCGCATACGAGATAAGCAGGAGGCGAGGGCGGAAGGCGAAACCACCGACGATGACGATGACGACAACAACTTCGCGGGTGTTGGCGCCATGACAATGACGAATCTTATGAAACGCGCACATGAAGTGCTCAAGGAGTCCATTGAGCTCATGGACGCTATTCGGTGGACCGAGCGTGCGGTGAAGGTCCTCATCTTGGCGGGGGATGAGCTTGCGGAGCGAAGGCCTACGGACGACGTCGCCGGCCGACAGAGTCCACCTCCGCAGGAGGACCCGGATATGCACCCGCCACTGCCCAGGACGCCGAACCTGCAGTCGGATGAGCATCAATTCAAACTTAATGCTCCTCGCTTGACCCTATCTCTCGTAACCCCCCGAGCACAGGATGCCGACGACCCACTCTCAGACCACTGGCACGACATTCGTCAGTACTTGGAGGGACTCTTGAGAATTTGTATGAGTCTAGAGACCGAGAGGCGCATGTCAGAGGCGAGATGCCGAGCGCAGATCGATATTGTAAGTGGTGGCACGCTCCATCGGACGGCGAGATAACATTTCTAATGATGCCTTCTCCCCCGTGCTAGATCTACAGTAAGATGGCCCAGGAAGACAACGTCCTCAACGCCCGCATGGCCGTCGCCTCATCGCGCGACAGCTCGTCGATGAAGGCCCTGGCGGTGATAACCGCCATCTTCCTCCCCGGCGAGTTCCTCGGCACGCTCTTCGGCATGTCCATGTTCGACTGGATGGCCGAAGACGACGATCCTGCTGGCTCTTCAAAAAAGACCGGCGCCGCCGCCGAAGACGACGACCCGATCCTCTCGCAGAAGTTCTGGATCTACTGGCTCGTGTGCATCCCGCTCACCGTCTTCATTCTCTGCGCGTGGCGCGGCTGGTGGGTAACGGAGGACCGCTTCTTCCGTCGCCACCTGTCCAAGGAGCTCAGCGAGGAGCGCTACTGGACCACCGACGGGAAGCCGCGCAAGCTGCAGCAGTCGTATCTCTACGACTTCTTCCGGCTGTCGGCGAGGTGGGACGAGAAGTCCGGGTACACGGGGAGGAGGGGAAAGAAGGGGAAGAAAGGGAAGAAGGGCGGGAAGGAGAGGCCGAGCGAGAAGCATGTGCAGGAGGAGAACCCGCTGCCCCCGGGGCTGTCGGGGTCGGTGGATTTCGAGCCGAAGGATGCGGACTCGATACGGCACCTGAGGTCGCTTTTTGCCAGGAGGGAGAGTATTCTAAGGCGGCGGCCGTCAGAGGTCGTCTGAAGTTGGTTTCCCAGCTCGCATGTGCTCTACCACCTAAGGTGTACACATAATTTCATGGCTTACAAGTCCTTTTTGTACTTGAGCAAAAATGTGAGTTTACATAGGTCCTATCACGAAGGCCACCCGTCCAGTGACTATTCGATATCGAATGTAACTGCCTGTAGCTCTCGGAAGGCCGACCATTGATCTTCTCCCCCCCAAACTCCCTCAAACCCGAATCATGTCTCCTAAACAGGCCGAATATCTTCACAACCGGCCCTGCCTTTCTTACATTAAATCCCACAGCTTAGCATCCCTACCCAATCAGGTAGAACTGAGATAGGGTAATCATCCCTGGAAATCAACACTGGTGCTAGCCTCGCCCGCGGAGGCCTCGTCCGTCGCCACGTTCTTGTCGAGCTTCGTCTGCTCCTCGTCGATCTTCGCCTGGTTGTCCTCCCCCTGCGCCTGCTCAATCTCGAGCGCGAGCACCTGGAGCTCCAACTTCAGGACCTTGTTCTTTATTTTTCTGCGGAGGTGTCTTAGCTGATTGTCCCTCTCTTTTAGGGAGGGGGAGGGGAGGGTTAGGTGACAACATACCCGACCTGGAGAGTCTGCCCCTCAGGGGTATTCTTGCCACCGGCGGCCTCAATGGCGTCATTGAAGCCGCCCGCTTCGGTCTCGGCGGCCTCGGCGGTCTCACGCGCGGTCTTTAGGATCTCGAGGTCGGCCGCGCTGACGGCAGCTAGGTCGGCGCGGAATTCGGCGACCTTTTCACGGGGGATCAGCGTTAGCATGGTAAACCGAGGCGGGTCTCGTTGCTGGATATATATCTCTAGCGTATCTCTATAAGGGGGCCACTTACGGGGAACTTGTCAGCTACTTCGGCGAGGGCGTTGCCGGCCACGCCATCAGAGATCTGGAAGTCGGCATAGTCCCGGACCTGGAGGAGGTCGGCCGAGAAGACGGGGGTGAAGAGGGCGAGGAGGGCAAACTTGGAGAAATGCATTGTGTAGGATAGTTCTTAAATCTAACAACGGAGCTCGGTATGAAAGAGGAGATAATGTAAGGTAAAATAAAGTGTATGAAGGCAAGGGGTAGTAAGTTGACCAGCAAGTGTAGAAACGAGACAGCCCAGCTGTGTAAGAGGAGAAAGGAGAAGGAGAGGAGAAGATTGATAACTAGAAGTCTTAAGAAGCTACTATGCAATGGTGGTTCCGGGAATCAATGAATGGGAAGGCATCGCGAGGTTTATATACATTATTCTTCATCTCGTCTCCAGTCGCCTCGGTATGTTCGGCACATTGAAAAGGCGAGATGACACGATGGTGTCATGGGTTCCTATCCGTGGCTGTCACCTCATATCCTGGACAGCGTTCGAACTAAGCGCCCAGGGTAGTTCAGGGAGCAATAGCCCAAGAATCTCAAACGACTCACGATCCGGGGTCTGAGGGGAGCAAGGATTACCGAGACGTCCGAGAATAACTCACGATCGGCCGAAAATCTTTGGGCATCTATAGAGCAGGGGTATTGCCGGATCGTCGGGGCGATGCCAATGTCCGTTCGGATCTGATTGCCCTAGATAGTCCAAATCCGACGCATTGGGAAGCGAATAGATGCTGAATGAGGAGGTGTGAAAACAAGGGGAGGTGTCAAGGAGGTGGTGGTCCGGCCCTTTCCCGTCTCTCCTTCTCCATCATGGGTTGGGTTGTATTAGGGTGTAAGTCTGTAACGTGCATTGAACCAAAGCGTGGGGAGCTTGAGCAGGAGCACAGGCCTGAGCCCAAACACGAGCAGGAAGAGGAAGGGGCTCTAACTGACCCTAGCTTTAAGTAAAATAATGGTTTTCTCTCCTTATTTTTAAGCCTTTCCAGGTCATGGAGTAACAAGTCGGCGAGATATGGTTGATTTTCCCGGATTTTCTATGGGGAGGAGCAGCGATTTCCTGGTTCGCCCGAGCATAATACATGGCGATCTGCAGCGGTTAACCGCGGGTATTAGAGCTTCCCCTTGTGCGGTTGTTCCTGTCGGCGTTCCTTGCCAATTGGTGTGGTTAGTGGAGGCTTAACTTTTAAGCGGCAGGTCCGCACAGCAGCGCCTTCCAATCCCTGGCACAGCGGAGGAACGAACCCCCTGACGTAGGAGTACCTGGCCTGGCAGAATGCGGGTACCAGCGCCCCACACCATCCAAATGCTTGTACTTTTAGCGCGTATTAGGTCGTCTCCTCCGTATTAGTTAGTACGTATCACCCTCGAGGCCAGAATCTATGCGAAGCTTGACTCTCAACTTTCAAACTGCCACTTTCAAGACAACCAGCCCTCCCACTCATATGCACGTATCTTCCTTATAAAAAGGTATTCTCATGTTTAGGATGCGCGCTCTTTCATGCGCATGGCGTGCGTCGGCCCTTCGTGCCCGCCCTGCCGCAGCTGCCGCCGTTGGCGTTGCCCGCCGGACACAATGGAGGCCATTCTCGGTCTCATCTTTCGCGAGAGCCCCTCAGAGTGACCCCGACCGGCCATTAGATGGGATCCGTGTCCTTGACATGACGAGAGTCCTTGCCGGGGTATTGTTCCGCCCTTGGCCCCTTGGCCCCTTTCCCTAGCCACCGCCCTCATGGTGGTATTTCAGCGGCGGTTGTGAAACCAGCACGAACCACTCAGAGTAATGGCAGACTGACTAACCTCTCCCACTCCAGCCGTATTGTACGCAAATGCTCGGTGATCTCGGGTGAGTAAATAGAGCGTCTCCCTCCCCCACCTAACCTACCCCCAGAGACGGCTCGTGTCGGGCGCTGAGAGCTCGAGCACTGATTTTGGTCGCTCAAAATAGAGCCGAGGTCATCAAGGTTGAGCACCCTGTAAGAGGGGATGACACTCGGGCGTGGGGCCCTCCCTTCGCCAAGTACACACCCGAATCCGGACTTGAGGGGCCGGGAGAGTCGGCCTACTACCTCTCTGTGAGCTCATCCTCAAACCCCAACGAACCCCTAATGTACCCACCATGAGATCCGCTCGACGTTCCCCGTCCGAGCTTCGTCCGAAAACGAAGAAGAGAAAAAAAATAGACCAATTATTCAATGCCTGGGCCCGGGCCCGATTGCTTGGTACCGGCATTTACAACTAATTATATCACCAGAGCGAACTAACACGACGCATCACACAGGTAAATCGTAACAAGAAATCCCTCGCCCTCTCATTCCAGGACCCCGCCGGCGTCGAGATCCTCCACAAACTAGCCAAGGAATCCGACGTCCTCGTGGAAAACTACCTCCCCGGCTCTCTGAAAAAGTATGGCCTCGACTATGACACTATTCGGGAGCTGAACCCGAACCTCATCTACGTCTCCATCACGGGCTACGGCCAGACGGGCCCGGACTCCCACAGGGCGGGATACGATGTCATGGTCGAGGCCGAGTACGGCCTCATGCACATCACCGGGAGCCGTGTCGGCCCACCCGTTAAGGTCGGCGTAGCCATAACGGACCTCACCACCGGCCTTTACGCGTGCAACCAGGTCTTGGGGGCAATAATCCGACGGGGGAAAACATTGAAGGGAGACCGCATCGACGTGTCGCTTAGCGACGCTCAGACGGCGTCGCTTTCTAACATTGCCAGTAGCTGCCTTATAAGCGGGGAGCGGGACTCGGGGCGGTGGGGGACTGCTCATCGTACGTGTGGCACCAAATCCCTACCTGTGTGGAATGGAAGGGGGATAGAACCAGACCACCATTCATTCTACTGGGGTTAATACTAGAAAGGCCATAAGAAGAGTTACTGACTAGACACATCGCAGCCTCGATTGTCCCTTATAGGGCCTTCAAAACCAAGGACGGCGATATCCTTCTCGGCGGAGGCAACGACCGCCTCTTCGGCATACTCAGCGAGGGCGTCGGCCACCCGGAATGGAAGGTAGACCCCAAGTTCGTCACAAACGCTCAGCGGGTGGCAAACCGCGAGGAACTCGAGGAGCGTATCGAGAAGATCACGCGCCAAAAGACTACGGACGAATGGCTGGCCGTCTTCGCGGGCAAAGGCATGCCGTACGCCCCCATCAATGACGTCCAGACGGCGCTGAACCTCCCACACACGCTGGCGAGGAACATGGTCATCGAGATGGAACACCCGGCGTGCGGGACCATCAAGATGGTGAATACGCCGATGAAGTTCACCAATAGCAAGGCCGACGCGAGGACGCCCCCGCCGCTACTTGGACAGCACACTGACGAGGTGTTGCGGGAGGAGCTCGGGATGACCGCCGAGGAGATACAAGCACTGAGGGAGAAGGGCGTTATCCGCTGAAGCGCTGATTTTGGGAGATATATATGGGCCATACATTGAACCAGAGAGCGAAGACGCATATTATACCAAGCACCGCAATGCACATTTTTTTTATACCAGTCCCAAGGATTTGTTCGTTCTTGAGATCAACGTCTTGAAGTCATGTCCAAGACCACATGACTTCCTTAATAATCCCGGTCACGTTTGTCCGTATCCAGGGCATCTATTTCACGTGATAAAATGGATTTCACTCATCACTCAACAACTCAATTCAAACGATCTTGAAAGTGAGTGACCTGTGCTTCGACTTCTCGTTGTAAATTGTTACAATATGGTCAATAACTCTTGAGTTGTTATTCGTCGATTTTCCCTTACATATTTGTCGCCAATACGGACGAGTCCCACCAATTGGCCCTGCATATTTCCGCTGGTCCTGTCCATACGCTATTATCGCAGCACCGCCCGACTTAGACATACACGGCGGGTCACCTCATATGTTGTCCTGCTAATCTACAATCATGGCAAATCCCCAAGATGCCGACAAGATGGCATCTGAAATTGGGGACATCCCGGTGTCCAAGGGGGAGGAACAAGGCCCGGAAGCACTCACAGCCACCCCATCGAATGGACAGACACCGCCTTCAGACTCACCCTCACTCGCTCCACCGCCACCGCCAGCACCAGCATCAACATCATCCACAGCAGCGACTGACAGCATGGCGCCACCAGCTACGCCTACCACTCCATCCGCCCGCCGCCCATATCAGCCCCAATTCACTGCCATGACCGAGACCATTCTACAGCGTATGCGAAGCGGAAACACCACTCTCAGTCTAGCCATTGCTGGGGCTAGGGCGGCGGGTGAAATCCGACTCAGCCCGGCCAAGTTCGAGGACGCCCGCCGTCGTCTCGTACAATCTCTCAAGACCTCGGACAACATCCAGCTCCCCGCCTCGCCCTCGCCGCGGGTCAAGGGCGCCATGCCGTCGCGCACTCCGGGCGGTCCCTCCACCCCACAAAGCCTGAAAAGGAAGCGGAGCCAGCTCGACCGCGGCTCCCCCTTCTCGGACCCGGACGCCGACGGCCCGCAGCTGAAGAAGCTGGCCCCGCGGCCGCCGGTTAGGAAGAAGAAGCCCAAGGACGACGGGAGCGGGACCAGGCGGTGCAGCAGGTGCGATCGGCACGCCTTCACAGAGGGGAACTTCTTCATCACGTGCCCGCGATGTGAGGAGAGCTGGCACCTCCTGTGCAACCCACCCGAGGTCGTCAAGGCCTGGCGGGAGGACGCGTCGAGGTTCAGGTGCTTTGGGTGCCTGGAGGAGGCGAGGCAGCTGGAGGAGTATCAGAGAGCCAAGGTGGAGTTTGCGCAGCTGAAGAAGCAGTACGAGATTACGCGCACGAGGGAGCGTTTGGTGTCCGGACTGCCTATCGGCGTATCGTTCGACAAGCCGGAAAGGATCGGATTTGGACCGGGGGGTGCGACGGATGCGGAGGTATGTTCCTTCCCCCCAGCAACAGCTGACCAATTTTATCTCGGGTCGCTAACATGAAACTACAGAAAACGGCTTACTTCTCAGCCATGCCCCGGAGAGATCTCTTAAGCCTGCTCTCGTTCTGCGATAAGCTGAGGCCAAACCTACTCGTGGACCTCCTCGTCTCCGTGACAAAGAGACACCCGGAGCTGCCCGTCTTCAACTCCCCCGACTGGGCCTCCCAACTCGTGGAAAGCACCTCGCCCCACCGGAAATCCCTGAGCATCGATCCTGGCCAGCGCAGCCCCAGGCAAGCCGGCCCCGGGACCCCGACGCAAAAGACGGCCGCCGCAGCCGGCGGACAGGCAGCCCCGCCGAAGCAGACGCAGACCGTCGACGCCGCGGACGCGTGGGACGACGACGACGACTTCCTCCCGCCGTCGTGGCCGAAGGAGGGGGAGGGGATGTACGCCGCTCTGCCGGCCGAGAGCCAGGACCTAGAGCACCTTGTCGATCGGGATGAGGGCGGTGCGTTCCAAGGGTTCTCCGTAGAGCGCGACGCGGATGGGGGGATGAAGGTTAAGCCGACGGCCTGTTGTTAGGACAGGGGCCGCCGTGCGGGGTGAGCTGGAGATGGTTAGTTTTGACTTGATATTTGATACCCTTTCTGAAAGTTTCACGGCTCTGCTGCGGAAGGGGGGAAGGCGGAGTCGTGTTTGTGTTGGTTTACCATTGTGTTTAAAAGGCTGCTAAACGGAGAGGGGGCCGGTGTTTCGTTTGTGCTTCTTTATTGTTATGTACAAAGGTCTATCAAGGCTCAATCATCACATTTACATCCAAGGAATCATTACATAAGCTTCTCGGATCTTCATGTCTCGCACCTTAGTTTAGCGGCACGTCGACGAATCTCCCGGGGCTCCTTGGCGACACTGCCGCCCAGATATCTTCGGATTCCGAACGGGGCGCAGGAGCCCTCGGCCTCGGCTTCAGAGGCAGTGGATACAGCTGCGTCTCCCCCTGCGAATGATTCGGCGGCGTGTGTGTTGGAGACTCCCGGCTCGGAGGCAACGACCGCGGCAGCACCGCCATGTCACTCGCGGGTTCCGCGGCCCGAACACCCCCGCTCACACCCGCCACCCCCGGCAGTGTCCGGTTCAGCATCTTCCGCTCGTGAAGCAACGGTGGCGGTCCCGGACTCCGGACGCTGCCCTTCACTCTCCTCGCCCCGGGCGGCGACTGCTCTAGGATCCTCCGCTCAGAGAGCGGCGGCGGCGCGCACGCGCTTCTCCTGGCCACTCCGTTCTGGACACCTCTCCCACCCCTCCTCGTCAACCGCGGTGGCGGTGGCTCTATCAGCTCCTCCTCTCGTTTCTGGTAGGAAGGGCACGAATAGGGGTTGTACATCGGACTCTCCTCTTTTGGGGAAGGGCAGGGACGGTGGGACATGAGGAAGGAGAGGCAGTTACGGGAGACGGACTTTTCGCACTCGAATTGGAAGACGGAGGAGTGGTGGCACTGCCAGTATACGTGTTTCCTGACGCACATTTTCACCCTTTCCTTCGCTAGTTCTTTTCTCTCTTGCGGGCGCTTACCCTTGCGGGGATTTGGTTTGGGAAGGGTGGCCTGGGCAGTTAGTAGGTCGAGGCACGGCTTGATTTGTTACGCACCTGGGAGACGTGATATAATTGTAGAGCCTTTTTTATTATTTCGCGATGATGAGGATAGTTGTGGAACCTTTGTGGGAGCTATAGATGTCTTCTAGGATAGTCTATGAGGGAGAAAGAATATAGAAGGATCTTGTGGTCGGGCCACGGAGGTCATTTATAGACACACGGTCTCGGGAGGGAACTTAAGTTGTTGTCGTCTTCTTTGAAGTGAGACGACCTTTCTCCTTCGGCCCCCACGGTAGGTAACAATGCCTATGTTCCGGGTTATTTTTCCTTTTCAATGTGAGCAGAAGTCTTTGAGTGGGGGAGGACAAAGGAGAAAGCAGTACATGGTGTTCTCGAAGGGGCTCGCTGGGTATAAGGCTCCGATTTCCCTATGGGGCGATCCGCGTATCTCCATCCCTCTGGTTCCGAGGGCAGAGTGGTAGATGAGTCGTGTTAACTCCTATTTCATTTAATAGAGCTCTCTCCCTTGTCGTCGAGTTCCTTCCCCGGCTGTCGAGTTTGCTCTCTGACTGCTCTCTACCAGCTGTTTGCTCAAGACTGGGGCTGGCAGGGGAAGGAAGACTGGAACTGTCTTAATCGAGGCTGCCTTGCCGTTTCGTTCATCAACATATATATCGCCCTCTTCACTTGAAAATACTCTCTCCCCAACACCTTCTCCCACCGCTCCTTCTCCCACCGTTTCCCACAAGACTCAAGGAACAGAAACGATGCCGTTCTGGGACATATTCACCCACCAGGCGTCCAAGGACCCTTCTAAGCGGAAACCCACCGCCTCCCCCGTGCTCCTCACACCCCCCGAATCCCCGCGGCCCTATAGCACTACCCCCCGCCGATACCGCCGCGCGCCTTTCCGCCCCAAGCACCAGGCCGAGCCCCAGACCCTCTCGTGGGTCTCCTCGCCCAACCAGTCCGCCCTGGACGCCATCCTCCGGAAGCGGGACACGGGGGACTACTTCGTCGCCACGACGCAGCGGACGCATGCCGCCGCCGAGACGAAGACGTGGATGCGCGCCCCGACGGAGGAGAACCTTAGGAGGGACCTGCGGCAGCGGGACCGCGTGGGGGGCGCGACATCTCGGGCTCCACTGCCTAGAGCCCCGGAACTTCCGCCCCTGGGGGAGATGGTTAAGGGGGCTGGCGTGGATGTCGGGAGCAGCGATGGCGAGGGCGGTGTCAAGAAGGTGGATGTTAGAGGTTGCGGCGGCGAGAGCTGTAAAGGGGGTGAGTGGGCGCAGGGGGGCGTCGTGCCGGAGCTGCCCCCGCCGCCGGCCGTCCACCATAGGTTCGCAAAGGGAAACGAGGAGCGGGACGGAGGAGGGGAGGGGATGGTCCGGGTCGTCACGAGGGTCGGTGACGGGTTCCGGACCTCGTACGTCCCTGGGCGGCCGCCCAAGCGCGCCGTCCCCCCGTCTTACTCGCGGCTCATGCCCCTCCAGGGAAGGGGTAATGAGGGGAAACAGGCGCGGGAGGCCAGGCGCCGGGATGCGGCGTCCAGGCTCCCGCCGCGCCCGTCGTGCGTCCCTAGCAACTTCTACGCCGACATCACCTCCCCCTCCCCCTCCCCCTCCGACTCGGAAGCAGACCGGGGCGGGGCGGCGGACGGCGAGATCGTGATCGGCGTGGAGGTAGGCGTGGAGCGGGGCGCGACCGCGCGCGGGCGTCGGAATGCGGTAAGTCCTCCCTGCGAGCCTGAGACCGATTCTGTGCCGGAAGAATACCTCACCTGGTCTATAGCGTCCCTCGCGACGTTTTCCAACAGCAACCCGTCGACCTCGGGGGATGACGCGGACGAACGTGAATACGACGGCGACAACTCCTCCTCCTCCTCGGACGAGTCCGGGTGGGGAGAGGAGTACCACCTAAAGCACATCCGCCACGCCCTCTCCCTACCCCCCACCATCTCCCGCCACAGCATAGAGGCGTGGCTCCTCCGGAACCCCTCGGCGCTCTACCACCTCTCCCGCCTCACGGTCCCGAACCCGGGCCTGGCGGCGCAGCACGGCAGCCGGCTGAGGCTCGCGTCGGGCGCGGAGGCCGCGATGGCGGGTGCCGACCTGGAGTCGCACATCCGGGCGGTGGAGTGGGGACGCCTGGACCTGGATCGCATGGGTAGGACGGGGCGGGTCGCGAAGGGAGGGGGGAAGGCGGCGCGGAAGACCGGGGCGGGGGGTCCGAGGAAGGTGACGGATATTGAGGGGATCGCGGAGTATCTCCACGGCGTGAGGACGAGGGGGATAGTTCCTAGCGGGTTGAGGTTTTGTGAGATGGCGGAGTGAAGATAACCACGCTCGCTCCCGAAGGGAAGGGGGGGGGGTCGCGAGGGAGGGGAAGGGGGAACTGTGAGCGTTTTTTGTAGAGAAAGGAGAAGGGAAAGGGGCGGGTTGCTACAGATTATGCATTAGACTAGACTAAGCGTGAAAAGTAATCATTCGCATCGTGCGATAATCTTACATCGGAGGGTATCGTTTTAGTTTCTCCCATTTCCCTCCCTCATCCCCGCTTTCCGTCAAAGGTCCGAAACTCCATATTAAGCACCACATCTCCCCGTCCTCGTCCTCGCCCTCACACATGCGCCCATCCCCTCTCCACCAACACTTGCATCTCATTAATAATGCAGAACGCCCCCGGCTCGACGTTCCCCTCCCCCTCCGCTGCCCACTTCTTCAGCCTTCTGGCCACGATCCAGTCGCGCGTCTCGGGCCGGTACACCCACCGCAGGATCCGCGACGCCCACAGCCCGCGGAAGATGCCCCACGGCGACACCCAGGTCCCAGTCGTGGGGTGGGTCGCCACGTAGGCCGCCGTGTTGTAGCCTACACGCACGCGCGGGTTGACGTACACCCCCAGCTCCGCTGACAGGGGGTTGTCGGCGTGGATGAGGCAGCACTCGCTCGCCTCGAGGTGGTGCTTGGCCAGGGAGTCCGGGATGCCGCGGAAGCGGAGGGGGTGGTGCTCCGCCACGAACGGCTGCGCGCGCATCGCCACTAGAAAGGGGGGGAGCCCATGGTCAGCTCTGAAACTCCTATCAAGAGTGATCCGGAGGAGAGGGAGAGTCCGGGGGGAGAATCGTTACCTATCCCATTCCAGCAGCTCTTCACGGGGACGGCGGGCCAGTTCGCCACCACACCCTTCCGGGAGAGGGACGACCTGAAAAAGGGCCAGGTCTGCATAAGATGCGAGCCGCCGTCAGAGTCCCGCAAGGCAAATGTGTCGTAGTAGCTCGGCGGATTAGAGAAGTCCAGGGAGCACGCCGCCGCGTAGGACCCGTCATTTGTATCCAACAACGTAAGAACGTCGTCGGTCTAGAAATACGAATAAGAAGAAAACGATGTTAGTGAACCAAACATAACGGCGCTTCCCAGCGACTAACGCGCCAATTCCCCCCCACGCCTCACAGGAGAAAGGTGAAAGGGGGACGGGGCTGGTCTGTTGGGCCTTACCGTAAACACAACGTCATTCAAGAACAAGACCTTGTCGAACTCGATGCCCTGCTCATACAGCTCCAGAAGGTCCTGCAGCGTCCGGTTCCTCAGCGCAGCGAGATACGGTATCCGCCTCAGCTCCTTCTTCCCCCTCGACGTCTCAATCCACCCCTCGCCCTCGGGCTCCTCGTCGATCTCGTCGCGGTGCGTTCTGTTCGAGAGCGTGATGTTCCTGGGCGCCCCCAGGGCCTCCAGCCTCGCGTCCAGCTCCTTCAGGGCCTCCTTGCTCCCGTCCCAGCTCCCGCTCTCGTACACGCTCACGAAGACGTTCTCGGGCCCCAGCGCCCCCGCGAGCCCCACCACCGCGTCGTTCCAGTGCCGCTTCAGCACCTTGGCGTTGTTCCAGTGCATGCTGGCGATGTACACCCTCTCCCTCCTCGGCGCCGCGGCCGCGAACTCCCGCTCCGCCGCGGGCGGGTCCGAGAGCAGTAGGTTCCGGCGCACGAGGAGGACCTCGGCGGCGTTGAAGAAGATGAAGAGGACGAGGGCGAGGCGGAGCGCGCGCGAGCGGAGGGCGCGGCGGACACGGGCCGTGAAGCCTATTCGGCGGCGGGGCTGGAATCGGGACTCGGTCAGGGGGAGGATGGGCGAAGGGGGGGAGCTGTCGCGCCCATGGCGGCCGCCGTCGTCGGAGAATCGGAGTGTCATGATGGTGAGGTACCGCTCGTTGGGACCAGCCAAGGCATCATATATCGAATCAGACCGCGATTGAGGGTCGAGGGTTGAAAATCGAAGATCGTGGAAGCGGACTCTTTACTTCAGAGGCATTGGGTTCGTTTGGCGAGGATTCGCGTCCAGAAAGAACCAAGAAACCACAAGGTGGTGAGGAAGGATCTGGTAGCTGTATGCAATAAAAGGCTGAGGTTGGATGTTCTTCGCTATAATATTAGTTAATTCCACTGGTTCAGCCTTAACTTATTGCTGTGTTCCTGGCTCATGTGTCTTAGGTAGCACAAGTACAGCTACGTCAGTGTCATCCTTATTAACTAAATTCCGCCCGAAATTTAAGCGACACTACTAATACCACCACCTCAGTAACATAACAAGACAATTATCAACAGGACAGGCAGGAACAATAGAGTCATATTGAGAACAGGGACAAACGAGATTAGATTGTTTTAGACGGTTTGCAAAAGACTTAATGATCCCCCGTTGTACGTCGTTCGGAGTGACGAAAATCAGAACGCCATCATCGATGCCATGAGAGGGACGACCACCTCTCCGGCTTCAAGGTCTCGAATCTATATCAGATCCGGAAACCCGTCAGGGTCAAAGTGATTCCACCCCTGTCTTCCATCCCCCCCTTTCCCCCTTTTCTCACGTTACATATCCAGTATCGTACAGTCAGTCCACCGTAGCTCCCAATACTCCCCCACCCAGCACATCTATCATTCTATCCAGTCACTCCCTATATAGCCTAGCAACTCAAATTTATTTGGCGAAATGGAGATCGTATCCCAGCCACTTCCGCTGACGAACCTGGTCGACGCTCAGGCCGGGGTATCCGTAGGTCAGCGGCAGGAAGAAGTACCAGCCGGCAATAGCGAGGCCGAGAATGACCCCGCAGGCGATCCAGCACCCGATCAGGCTCTGCCCGGCATACCGCTCGCGGGCGGGGACGAAGTGCTTGGGCTCGGCGGGGGCGGCCTTCTTGACGGGCTTGGGGTTCTCAGGCTCCGGCTCCGCGCAGAAGATGAACTCGACGAGGCCACCCGCTACCAGGCACGACGCGAGGTGGGCGGGCAGATAGTGGTGCAAGAACAGCTGCCGACCCATGATGAAGAAGGGGAAGTAGTGGGTCGCCCACGCGAGGAAGAAGAAACCCGTCGAGTTATACAGGCGAGATCGGGTTCCTGCATCGAGTTAGCACTGAATCTCACGCCGAGGAGAAAATAATAGCACGGGGAGTTGGAAGGGGCAAATCGTGGGCGATACGTACGTCGGTCCAAAGCGTCAATCCCACGTCGAACGGAGAGCTGGTCGGCCGCAATGATGCCCGCGAAAACGGCCAACAAGCTGCTGGCAAGCCACCAGCCCACGGGGTTGCCGAGGAAGTAAATCTGCTGGCGGGTCTCGTTGTTGGTCCAGAAGCTGACACCGCGGAGCAGTAGCGGCCATTGGTACGGCTGGCTCGAGTAAGGGTGGCTGCTAGTCAACCTGCTGTTGTGCCAGAACATGGACCTCTGCAGCTCGAACCACTTCTGGAGGAAGGGCAGAGACTTGACCTTGCGCGGGACCTTCACTCGGCGCTTGTCGTCCTCGCCAAGCGAAGGAATGTCCTCAACAAGCCATACGTTGGAGCTTGGCGCGAGCTGCTTGTTTCCGTTGATCTCCTGTTGACGGAATCCCCAGTCAGGCAGCGCCTTAGTGTGCGTCCACATGGCAACCTTGCTAGGGTTGTGGATGAGCTTGAAATGGCCCGAAACGCTCTTGAACTCCTGCTTCTTCTTGCCGTGCTCGATTCGGATCTCGAACAGGGTGTCGTTGTACTTCGAGCCGTTGGCGTCGTCGAGAGAGACCGTGGTGAACTCCTGGTTGGTCGCGTAGTACGGCGAAGCCACATCGTGAGACAGAAGAATGGTGTCGGTGCCCACATGGCGAAGGCGGACGAGATCATGGTTCTTCACGTGCCTCCCTAGCTTATGCTCGGCACCAAGTTCGGCGGGCAGGATCTGCCAGTGGTTGTTGGTGTCGTTGAACGGGTAGCCCGTCACCTGCTGGCCCTGGCTCGAAACGCGGCCATCGTCGTAGCGGAGAGGGTACCTGTCGGGATGGCTGTGAAGATACGCCTTGGTCTCCTTGTGCCGAATAGTAAGCTCATCGAAATAATCGATCGTCATGGAATTGGCAAGCATAACGTTGTCGCTCAGGGTCTCCTGGAACTCGGGGGTCATGAAGTCGTCACCAGGCCCGGACCTAGACAAGATGGAAAAGTGCACCTGGAACCAGAAGAGGTAGAAGATGAAGGGCATGATGATCAGGCCAAACGCCCTGGCGCAGAAGTGCTTGATGAAGAGGCGCATCGAAAGAGCACCGCCTGGCCGGTTGATGTCCAGGAGCTCCCACAGGTCGATAACGACGGCAGAACCAATGGTGATGAAGGCGAAGAGGCCAACGTACTTGGTCGAGATGTCGCAAGAGAGGGCGAATCCGGTAAGGATGAGCCACTTCCACCATTTTCTAGAGAATGGCTGGTGGCGCAGCTTGTAGAAGCGGATGTAGAAGAGCAAGCTGCAGGCCATGGCAAGGACCAAGGTCGCGTCGAGGAGAATCAGGCGCGTCTGTCCGATGTGGGCGTTGTCGAAGAGCACTAGGCTGGCGGCGATGATACAAGCCGGAAGGCTATAGCCAGACTCCCACATGATCAGATAGGTGACCGAGACGGTCAGGGCTCCGAGGATGGCGGGCATTGCGCGGAAGGCGACGTAAGGGACGCCGTTGGCAATGTACGAGTCGCCAATGCTGTCGAAGTGGAAATGGCCGTCATAGCCGACGAGCCAGCCCATGAAGGCGAAGAGGAGCTTGCCGAATGGAGGGTGGACATCGAAGAAGTAGGTGCGTTCCAGGTAGTACGATGCGAACTAAAGGCAGCAGGACGACCTTGTCAGTATCCGTAGTAGGGAGAACAGGGCTATGCGAGAGAGAGCAAAGGCGGTAGCGCAGCTTAGCTTACCTTGCCAAAGTGGACCTCATCGAAGACCACCTCATCGGGATGGCTGATGCCCCAGAACCTCGTGACAAAGGCAAGGGCGGTTATTATAACGAAGCCAGCCCAGTAGGAAGCTTCCGAGCTGGTAGACTTCGTCGCCTGGGCGCGCTCCCTCGCTATCGACTCGAGAGCAGCATTGTCGGACGGCACAGCAGGCGCCGGTGTGGTCGACTTGCCCCCGGGCACGTTGCGCTGACGCAAGCTGCCCTGGGAGGCTACCCCGGTAGACATGGCTAGCAGGGATATGCAATGTGCTCTATGGATGCAGATTACAGAGTCAGCGCTGGGGACTCGGGAGATAGTGGGTGATAGCTTGGAGAAGCGCCAAGACCGATCGCTCAAGCTGGGAATGAAGGAGATGCGAGAGGGGCGAGAGAGGAAAGCTTCGCATGACGCGGAGTGAAACGAGTACGGGGGATGTGGGAGCTCGGAGATGCGGTGAAACTGATGCTGGAAATATGAATATGGACTGACCTAGATGGGCGAGCACGTTGACTTGACGCCACCGGTTAAGAATAGAAAGAGAAGAAAGGACAAAGGGAATATCAAAGAAAGAAAGAATGAATGCAACCTCCTCTCAGGGTTGTTGTTGTTGTAGAAGGGAAGGGGGAAATAATTTAATAATGAACTGGCCACCTTAAACCCGGTTGTGGAGGGATGGGTAAATTGGCAGCTGTCCGGGTGGTCGTGCGTTGGCTGCAACACGAGGCGCGCTCGTGTTTAAAAGGGGCAGCCAGTTCTTTAAAGCTTGCGAATTTTCTGGACACCCTGTCAGCTCTGGGCTCTCGGTTCTGGGTGAGACAGTCAGTATCGAGTATGGAGTAATACGGAGTACTCGTACTACATTGTACTTCGTAATACTCGAAGGAATCAGGAGCGAGGAAGGTGTGGGGGGGCTCCCAGCTGTTAGTCTGCCCCACCACGGTGACGACGACACACTAACACTCTCCCATTTCCTACCCCCTGCATACGTAGCTCCCTCCCCCAGATAGGACGCACTTTGATTGGAAGCGGGCCATATCCATAGGGCTATTTTGGGCATGTCAGTTCAAGCACTTTCCTTCCCGTGGAACATGAGTAACAAACGCCCGCCAGCTCCCGCTTCAGGAAGTGTATGTAGTCATGGCCATGGCTAGAAGAAGCTATTTCAAGGATGATCATTTCACTCAAGATTCGTTATCACTCCATTTGAGCAAATTCTAATAAATACCCCCTTACAAGTAGACCAAACTCAGGGCCGGCCTTAGCTCATCGCCCTGCAGATACTTACTTGTACTTGTGCAAACATATGTAGATAATGATATAATAAGCGTGCGGGAGTGAGAATAATGGACGGCGTGACCAGGTAGTACCAGGGGCAGGTGCTTTTTGTCCTTTGGGCTGTTAGTGGTCAATTGTCTAACACAATATCAAAGACATAACAGCCACAGGCACTCAACCCTGAACTCGGGCCGGCCCCACCACTCCCGGTCCGGTCAGCAGTCCCGGGACGATGTACACATGTAAGGAGAGGTGGCTTCCTTAACATTATACTTGCAGCGCGTCTAACGGATTGCCATAGCAGCGTTGTCAACCCAACAACGCTGCTATGGCACGATTAGTGTAATACAAGCCCGCCATCTCTTTCTTGCCGTATAAGTGGATCTTGGCTTCGGTCCTCCTCAAGACCCCAGGACGAAATTATATTCCGTTATCACGCCTTCGACGGGTTCTGGCCGATGTGCTCCGACATAGCTGGGGCCTGTCTATTCGACAGCCTGCAACACACACGGTCTATCATTCACCCGATCCAGACGGCCAGGCTGGGCTCCCTATCCCTGAATGGCCAGGCTCAAGTGGCTGATGTTCCTGAAGCTACCCTCCCTCTGCAGTTTTCGATGATCCTGTCCCAGATTGGCGAAAGGCTGTGTGCCATGATGCTGGTAAATACGCCCCGGGCATGGATCCTAAGGACGAAAGGCTTTGATCTGCGCTGCAAGGCCGTTAGATACGTTATAATAAAGGAGATTGCAAACCTCTTGCCATCCCCCTCCTATTCGGTTCCGCAACTCTCATCCGCAAAATCGCAGTAATACCTCTTCTAAATCTTTCTCGTTACGATCCAACGCCTGATATATCGCCGATACCCCCTCTGCCGAGGTGCTAATGCCGATGGGAATATGGCATCTCACACGATCAACCCACACCAAGTGGGCGCGACCACTTTTACAGCTCCTCACGTCAAATCGCCCATGTCCAAAGGGTGGCCCATAGGTCTCGGCATCGCCTCTTGCGGTTCCTTTATCGCCGGTGCACCCCTCTACGCCTTAGGAATAGCCTACTTTGGTAGCGACCTATATACGCCATCGTACAGCTACGACAGCGTCGATGAATCATATGCTAGCATGATTACGGCAGGATATGTTTTTCTTAGCATTGGAGGAGCACTGTTCGTTGCCTTTTGCGTCGTGGTGATCGCGCGACAGAGACAAAAACAGCGTTTCCGAACATCATTCCCATACTCGCCCTATCAAGGTGCAGGTATACCTGGAGATGTGACAGCTCGATCAATCAACCCTTACCGCCCTCCCGCCAAACCGCCCCTATCCAAACGGTGGCTCACAGGCCTCCTCATCGGCTCGATCATCTACCTCAGTCTCGGCGCCATCCTGTTCGGTGTAACAGTTGCCAACGCCGACTCCGACTCTTTCGATGGGACGTACATAGCGTCTTGCGTCTGTTTTGGAATTGGAGGAATAGCGTTCATTGTATTTTGGACCATGGTCTTCGTGCGACAGAGACAACGACGACGTTTTCGAAATACCATGCCACCACCTATTGTGCAGGTCAACGGGGCAGCTCCCGCTGCAGTGCCAGTCGCAGGATACCAGGGCGTGCCCGCTCATCCTCTGGCTCCTACGCCTTATACAGCACAGCAACAGCCCTCTCACCATACCACGGAGCTATCTGGACAACAGCCCCCTCGCCATACCCCGGAACTGTCTGGACAACAGCCCCTCCACCATACCACTGAGCTGTCTGGACAACAGCTGTTGGAGCTATCTCCCACGCCAGCATCTACAGTACGATCTCCTCCACCTCCTTTCGCCGCCGTAGAACTTGGAGCACAGTATACTCCGCAACAGTATGACGCGGCTGCACCAGCACAGACAAGTCCGCCGATCTCTACAACCTCAGAGCTACCTGCGCTCGTCCCACCGAAGCCCGTCGCTACACCACCGACGTCCCAGACCCTCCCGCAGCCTTTGCGACCAGCTCCAACAGAGTTGGCTCCTTCCGTGGAGAAGCAGCCTATAGCGAGATATTGCAGGTACTGCGGCGCCGCCCTTGACGTTACCACTCGGCTCTGTGGGCAGTGTGGGACGTGAAGTTGACAGATGGGGGCTATGTTGTATACTTGTTTTACTAGTTTTATAATGTCTCTCTTCATTGGTCAGAACTAATGTGGGAAAGGTAGGGTGCTTACGACGAGAAGGGGTATTTCAGAAGATCTGTGGATAGTAATATAAAGGACGATCCCAGCAATCCAGTCATCGTGAGGGACCGACCAGTCGTCACATCGCGAAGCCACATTAGTTTATCGGGTGAATGGGAATACCAGTGGCGCTCCAGCCCACTTAATGTCCATGCCGGGCCGGGAATCGGCCTAGCTACGGCGTGGGCGTGGTATTAGTCGTGTGTTCCATATCTAACCTAAAGAGTGGGGGCAAGCTGGAAAAGAGCAAAACGGAGAAGAGCGGGACACGGAAAAGAGCGGCGGACGAACCCGATCGGAAAGAGCGGCGATAGGGTGAGAGCGAGTATTATATGGATAAGAGCGGCTGTGGGTATGTAGGTCCTGCATTGTGGCTCGGTCAGTTGCGGCTCGAACCTGAATATCTCATGCAAGTGCACGTAATACTATGTACGCCACAAGAAAGGAACGTTGCGAGAGAGATACTTTGTATTTATGCCCCACTAAGACTCGCTCCGATCGGCGGCGTCGCGGTTGGAGGGGTAAGTATGCCGACTGCGGGGTCCCTGCGTGGGCCAACGCCCACCCTGCAAGCCCACATATGATACTCGTTTCGTACCCGCCCACCACGACTTTGGGGTAGCTCCGTACCGCGGGCCAAACACCACCCGGCTTAGTCTCCCGAATACAAAAGATCGATCGATCTTCTGTAAGCAATGCGATCTCTCCCCCTCAGACTCTTTCCCCCCTCCCATCATCGATCAATCCTAGTAGCCGCTCGACCCATTGCCTCAAGATACCCGCCTCTAATCCTCCTCCGAACCAACTCGACAGCTACAATGGCCACTCCCATCTTCGCCCAGGACGCCCCGCCCGGTATGTACATCACTGTCGTTTCGCCGCCTGCCTGCCCCATCTTGTCTGGGAACACCCCCGCTAACCTCCTCGTCTCCTATTCACAGCGGCCGGCCCCTACGTAAGTAGTAGCATACCCTACTCTACACCTAGACACCAAGAGACCTAGGCCACTTCTCTGAAGAGGTCCCCCGATGGAACCACGACCCTCTAACACCCTCCCCCCTCTCCTTAGTCCCATGCCGTCAAGACCGCCGGTGTCATCTACTGCTCCGGCCAGATCCACATGAACTCCGAGGGAAAGCTCGTCGATGGCTCCATCGCCGATAAGACCGCCCTCTGCGTCCGCCACATCAAGGCCGTCCTCGCCGCGGCCGGCTCCTCGATCGACAAGGTCGTCAAGACCACCGTCTTCCTCTCCGATATGGCCCACTTCGCCGTATGTTCCGGCCATCACCAGCCTACCCCATCCCACCCCCCACTGCTAGCTAGCATCATAGGGGAGACCCAGGTCACGGAAGCTAACGAGTACTTGGTTTTTCTCAGGAGATGAACGGCGAGTACGAGAAGCACTTCTCGCACAAGCCCGCGAGGAGCTGCGTTGCCGTCAAGACGCTGCCCAAGAACGCTGATGTCGAGATCGAGGTCATTGCCCTCGCGTAGATATGATCAGGGAAGAAAAGACATAAAAGGCTATGTAGCTCATAAACATACAAGAACTACCATGCTACAGCTTCGGAAACCAAGATGCAGTCTTGTGAATGAAATCCCACCCCGTCCCCCTTTTATCCTGTGTTAAACCCTCACAAAAACACCGAACCCCCGGAAGCAAACTATGTCAAGAAATATGAGAGTCGTCTTCTTCAGCTCACCTCATTCCTCCCAAAACTTCTCTACCACCAATCCCTCAATGAGGTCCTTCCCTTCCTCGTCCCCCACCCACCCACAAATCTCCCTCCCCGCCCCCTTCGCCCTCTCTATCGCCTCCGCTTCCTCCATCCTCCCCAGCCCCTTCTCCTCCCAGAGCACGATCGTCCCCGCCCATTCCAGCAGGCACTTCATATTCTCCACCGCTATCATCTCCGACCCCAGGACGACTAGCCTATACCTCTGCGCTCTGCGCTCTGCGCCACTGTATGTCGCATATGGCACTCACGTTTGTGAGTAGTGAGTCCGTCGCCTCTGGGTAGTGTTCAGATGCGGAGTGGCACAGGACGCGGGAGGACGGGTATGGCTCGGCGCGGCGGCGCGGGGTCCGGGAGGGACGACGGAAGGGGTCGCTAGTTACACGGCGGCCATAGCTGCCGCTGTGGCTGTTGATCCAGTTCGCCGTGGCGTCTATGCAAATGTCGTGGACGTCGGATACGACGGAGCGGAATTGGCCGGGCAGGATGTTATTGCTCATCGAGCTCTCAATAGCCTGGAGCCCGTAGGGGGCAGGATCGGAGTTGCGGGAGGAAGGTCGGGCGTAGCCGGGGGTGCAGAACCGCGGAGCCGATACGGGATGGGGTCAATTATAGCAAAGGTGGCCAACGGGATATGTGGCGGGTGTCCGGACCCGATCGGCTCGGACGCCGGATCGGAGCCAAGCAGTCCTGGCTGCAGATGGTTGTTGACCAGAGAGGTGGGGGTAGACAGCTGTGCTGTGGAACCCGCATGGGATCCTTGCAACGCAGGCATCACGTCAAAACCCCCAGATGCATGGCCACGTTCCGTCTGGATAGATGGTCCTGGGGGCGGCGAGTTGGCCCCGCAGACAAACAAGCTAGGAGATCGAGGGGACATCGTGAACTGGATAGTCAGTAGCCAACGATAATGAGATGTAAGTCGTCGTGAGCAAGTCATGCGTGCAGCTTCTGTGTGCAAACCGGGGAAGGACATCCAGAGAAATATACGCTAGTTATATAAGTATTCAACACACTCGGAAGCTTCTTCATGGTAACTCGTCATTTCTTAAAACATAGCCGAAGAATCTCTCTGCGACGTCTAGAATCCCGTGAATGGATCCAGAAGGTGTAAATACATATTGTAGCGTTTCCCCTTTGTTCCTACTCTAGGTGGACCAGATGACAACCCTTCCATCGACTCCGCTCGCTTCAAAAAAATGTCAGCTCCTTTGATCATGACGCACTCAGGGGCAGCGAAACGACTGGTCACTTACAGCTGAACTTGGAGACGCGGTCTCCAGAATATTCATACGGCCGAATGGTCGAGATGGTGTTTTGGTGGACAGTCTTGAGCTGCGTGTCGTCCTTGGCCTTGCCCTTCAGGTCCATCTGCCTAAACATGTTCAAGGCTGACTCCTCACGAGCACCGCCGGCACCGGGCCTTGCCTTTGCCTCCAAGGTTCCAGCCAGCTGCCAGCCAGCCGGACCACCCTGGAAACGGAAGGCCTCACAGTCGTAGCCCGCGGCAATGATCTCATCCTCAGATGTCCAGATCAGGCTCATAAATGGGAGGAGCTGGGTCGAGATGCTGACGACGGCCTTCGGAGGCTGATCGGGGCCGCTGGGATAGACGACCGTGATGCTGCTGTCGTGGGCAGCAAAGGCCAGAGCGTCTCCACTCGGCGAGAAAGAGACAGCGTGGACCCAACCGGCCGAGTTGTTCAGGTACTCTCCACAGACAGTGTTGAACGGCAGCCTCTCTCCCCAGACACCAGGGGCCGGGCGGCTGTCGATGCCCTTGATGAAGGTGGAGAACACCCTGGCGTGGGCATCGGTTGATCCGGCGGCGAGAAGTACAGAGTTCGGGTGCCAGGCGACGGTGGTGATGGTGCTTCGGATGGGCTTCTTGAGGTGCTTCGAGACCCACCAGTCGTTCTCCTCCTCGAAGTAGCAAATGGCGATGACGCGGTCTCCGGAGCCGACGGCGAACTTGGTCTCGGTGGGGGACCAGCGAACAAAGGTTGCAGCTCGGGCGATTCGGAGGAGGACGAGCGTCGGCTTATACCCGGTGGGCGAAGGCTCCCATACCAAGGCGTTCCGGTCTATTCAGGCTGTTAGGTACTGGTAGATAGGGAGGGAGGGAGCTCAGTCCGCGTAAGAGAGGCCCTTCCTTACCTTGGGAGCAGGTGACAATGCGCCCGCTGTTGGGAGCAATATCTACGCTAGTAACGGTCTTGTCGTGTCCCTTCAGCTGATCCTTGATCTTGAAGCCATTCCCCACCCTCTCATATAGCTCGACAGTGCTGTCCCTAGCAACAGCGAGGGTCTTGTGGTCTGCCGAGAACGAGTGGTCCGCGATCGGGTTGTGGAAGAGGTGGTGGGCTTCGGGGGCGGCCATATTGGGCGGTAGTGATAGGAGGAGCTCTCTACTATCACACTGTCGTTAAAGGGTGCGTTGTTGGTGGAGATGAGCTGGGCTTGGTGTTTGAACGGGGTAGAAGTGAGGTAGGTTGATGGTTGGTGGTTGGAGGAGGGGTTATTACATGGGTAGGAAGCTCAGACCCGCCAAGGCTGGGCGACAGAGCCACCATTGACGTTGGGAGTGGGTAGCCAGAGGTACCTTAACCTTAGTGGTCGCCCCGCGTGGCCAGATCCAAACCACTGCCAAAATTATAATCTTCAATTCGAGCAAGGTCACCCAAGCGCATCGCCTACGAAACAACATTTCGGTCGCTGTCGCCGCCTGTCCCATATCTCGACGTATTTACTCGCCACACCCGACTCCGTCTTCCTAAACTCTCTTCCAGTCCAGTCCATTCTGCGATGGCGTCGGCGATACCCTCCCGCGGGCTGCCCGCCAATCCCTCCCTACCCGCCAAGGTCCAGCCCATCCCCCCCAACCAAACGTATGCTATGCTCCCTAAGCCCAAGATTTTCTCTCTCTCTCTCTCTATTCTCTGGTACTCTTCTAACTAGGTAATCTTTGTACAGGCTCTACATCACCAACCTACCATCTGCAAAGATCAAGAAGCCAGACCTTCGAACAGCGTTATACCTCCTGTTCTCGGCCTATGGCCCGGTGCTCGATATAGTGGTATTGAAGACGATGAAAATGCGTGGGCAGGCCCATATTGTATACAGAGACATCCAGACTTCCACCCAAGCCATGAGATCCTTGAATGGCTTCGAGTTTCTCGGCAGGCCCATGGTTCGTTATAGCACGCTACCTCCCTAAACCGCCAGCACCAGGCTAACACGTGTTTCTCTATAGAAAGTCGAATATGCCAAGTCCAAGTCCAATTTCGTTTCGAAGCTTGATGGCACCTTCAAGCTGCCCATGTCCGGCGCCACCGACGTCGAGGTGACCGACCTCCAGAGCAGCATCTTCAACGCGCCGGCCCCCGGAACCGCCGCAGCGGCCAAGGCACCGGCCGTCCCAGCGAGACAGGTTTTGGACAGGGCGGCAGAAAGAGATGGAACGCCCGATAGCAGAGGACAGAAGAGGGCGAGGGAGGAAGAATCGGAGGAGGAGAGCGACAGTGACGTGGCCATGGAGGAGGACAGCGACGAGGATTAAGCGCCGGCGCCAAGAATGGTTGTTCGCGCGTTTTCTTTCGAGCCGACCTCTCATCACCCTCGGGACGCAGAGCGGCTACCGTTGTCGGCGTGATCCATTGCCATCTCCTTGGGCACCCAGAGCCCAACGCAACCGCCGACGAGCCCTAGCCAAACCATCAGGTAGTTATCCTTGGAGCAGTCGAATCCCGACATGGCATCACCCAGGAGACACGGATGGATGAAGAATGAAGGAACCCCCGTAATGGGGTGATGCTACATTCAACAATGTTAGTCTAGACGCCCCTTGGGCTCTTTCATGAAGATACCAATTTTAACGACAAGTAACAGCAAGATGACATACGTCTCCTGAGATGCCTCCGATCCCACCGGTGCCCCGGAGGGCGTCCTTGAATTGATCTGGTACCAAATGCCTGAATACTGTGTCGATATTGAACGCCGGTTCGCCCGGTGGCAGTCCGTGGAGGCTGAACCAAAGGCAGGGCATGCGATAGGTGGGGTGTAGATGGATCTCATATACCACATGGCCGATGTCAAGGGGGGCATCCCTCTTTAGGACAGCCTGGATTCTGTCAGAGTGTGGCTTTATAACAGGAGAGAGTGTGCGAATCTGCGAACCTCGTCCGCTTCCTCCCCTTCCATCATATCCTGGTCCTCATGACCGACTGTAGCTTCATTGAAGGAGATCTTCTCAATCTCGAGCGAGAGATCTCCAGGGTCTAAGTTGGCTTCGAGAGGCCGGATAATCTGTATATACGTGCTCGAATCCGCGTCGCCGAATGCCGCGGCAAGCGAAGTGTGGACGCGTAGTTTCCAGCGGCGCCGCAGGGGCCCTAGAGTAGCCTGTCTGTAGTGACGGTCTATGAAGTGGCAGACTTCGGCGAACTCGTCCTTGTCCAGGAACGGGTACTGCTTGAAATCCATGTCGAGGCTTCAGCTGTAGTTCGCGTTCAGCCACGTCTAGTTCACACCGGATTTTTGGCTTGAAAAGACTCGGGTGAAAGTAGGTAGGTCACTTGGTTTGGCTGCTTGAATGGCCTTTGGGCACCAGTGGTTCAAGCTTCGTCGGAAATATAATTATATCCACAGCACATTTATCAGCCACCAACTCTCGCTACTGATAGCAAGTAGTTATAACCCTGTTTTATCACATACTAGGCATGGACTCTTCGACGAACTTGACCATTATGTGAGGCATCGTAGAGAGTAGTGACGCTTGTTTACAAGGATTCATTCTGATCCGACGAACATTATAGAATTGATGATGGGTGAAGTGTTCGAGGTTGAGGGAGGGGTCATGAGGAAGCACGTGACATTGAATGCAACTTAGGTTGCCAGCTGCCAGCCTTTGGATTGTCTCCCCACTGTTCGACCAATAAAACAACCCCAAAGAGCTCATCGCTCCTACGGACAGCCGCGTCGCATTTTCTAAGCACCGCGAGGCAACTTCATGTATGCCGCTCCTGCCAAAATTCCTACCGACTTGGGACATTTTAGGGGACACCTTGGCTCACCCTCACTTGACGTCACAACCTAATTGAGATCAGAAGGGATATCGCGATATATTCTCCCACCAACGCGAAGGACTAGAAGAAGCCGGAAAATTGGCTAGTTAATTCCTTGGCTGGGAAAGATGGGCCGTCGCTCGGGACGCGCAGCTGCCAGGCGAGCAGCTGCCGCCTTAGGTATGCCAGGAACCACCCAGCAACATCCCTTCCCGATTTTGCGCGCGATCTGCGCCTAGCGCGTTCGCCTTGTTGCCTACTGCTACGAACCACGAAGCCCGGCCTTTTAGCCCTCGGCGCGTTGCTTTCTCCCTTTACAAACGGATTACTAACGTACATTCCGCGACACCAGAAAATACGCCCCAGACTTTCGAGGCCATGGCGGACGAAGACGAATCCATGCTCGACGTCAATGCCGCCGAGGTGGAAGATAACGCGGAATCCGAGGCTGAGCAGGGCGCCGATGATGGCGCGGAGGAGGAGGAGGAGGGCGGCGATACTCCCCAGGTCGAGGGAGCCGAGGAAGGGACCGAGGGGAAGGAAGAAGACGAGGCGGAGCCATCCACAGTCGATTCGGCCAAGGAACCCACCCCGCCGCCCGCAGAGCCAGTCATCAGGCGCAAACGTCTTGGGCGGCCACCCAAGAACAAGCCTCCAGATTGGGACCTAGGCGTTGTGGTGTCTGAGAGGGACAGTGATGCTACGCCGCGTCGGCGGGGGCGTGGCGGATGGCGTGGAAGGGGTGGACGAAAGGGGGCACAGGTCCCCCAGAAGCTGCAGCAGACGATCGACAAAGAGGGCACGGTGGTGGATATCATCAACGACGAGTGCGTCCTCCCCGAGTGCCCGGAGGGCGAGACCAAGGTGGACAAGCTGGGCAACCTCATGGGCGGGCGGGACTACCGGTGCCGGACGTTCGCCGTCCAGGGCCGGGGGGACCGCCTCTACATGCTCTCGACCGAGCCTGCGCGGTGTGTGGGCTTCAGGGACAGCTACCTCTTCTTCACGAAGCACCTCCGGCTGCACAAGATCATCGTCGACGACGACGAGAAGCGCGACATGATCGAGCGCGAGATCATCCCGCACTCCTACAAGGGTAGGGCTATCGGTATAGTCACGGCGCGCTCGGTGTTCCGGGAGTTCGGCGCGCGCATCATTATCGGCGGCCGGCGCATAATTGACGACTACGACGAGGCCAAGGCGCGGGCCGAGGGCGCCGTGGAAGGCGAGATCGCAGACCCGACTGACAGGTTTGTCGAGGGGGAGCCGTACAACAAGAACCAGTACGTTGCATGGCACGGTGCGAGTGCGGTCTACCACCAGAGCGCCCCGGCGGTTCAGGCGCCCGTTGGCAAGCCCGAAGTCAAGAAACGGCGTGTGAACGTCAACGACACCAACTGGATGTATGAGCACGCGAAGGAAGCGAGGTAAGAAGAACCCCCCCAACCCCCTTGAGGAGAGGTCTATGCACGGCTCGGAGCTAACAGCCTCGGGCAGTAACTTCAACAGCATGCTCACGGCGGCGCGTGCCTACCAATCGAAAGGCATCTACGACATTCATACTAATATGATGCACTTCCCGGCAACTATGCAACCGACACATGCCCGAATCGAACAAGTGCCGCTCGCCGACGGGGAGTCTCCATCGGAGAGCAAGGCCTTCCCCGACGTGCCCCCGAGAGTCGTGCGCAACTTCCTCGTCATGGATACTTACATGGAGACGCCTCCCTCGGGTATCTCAGCGGCAGCGTACGGCAAGACCATCAACGCCGACTTCCTGACCCCCTTCAGGGGTCTGAATGCCGTTTCGGACGACATCAAGGACCTACTGCCGCCGGAGTGCCGGAAGGCCTTTGATGACGCCTCGGCGCAGGAGCTGGAGTGGAAGGCCCGGTGGGGCAGTGAGAGCGAGGCTACGTGCAGGAGGAATCCGATCATTGACAAGGCGATTGTGCCTTCTATGATCTGAGGAGGATGCGGCATTTGCTCTCATTCACCGTGGGAGGATCCGGGGCTTGGGATATGTGTCAGGGAGAGACACCGGAAAGAAGGGTCGTTCGGCTGGGGGGTGTCATTTGGAGGGGAGACATGCTTTTCGTCCCTCGTTAGGTTATTTTGGGAGGGCGCTGTGGCGCACTCTGTGTCCCATTTTGTAACATTACCACGGGATTTTTTTGTACTGAAGGAATAAAGGCCAAGTGTTGATCGGGGGCAGATGTATTCGGAAGGTTTTCTAGCACTTGTTGTTGAGTGAGCTGCTCACTGTGATGTGGCGGCTTACGGGCGTGGGGAGAGATCTGCGTATTACTCCCTTTCCCCCTCTTCTACTACGAGTGAACTAGGTATGATGGTTATTGCAATTGGGTTATTTTTATAAAATGTTGGTCTATTTAATAAAAAAAACAAGTATAGAATATACTAGAGAGTAATACGAAGCTAGTCCGTAGGTCATACATCGTGAAAACCAGTGTGAGGTTTACGCATATGATGCAGCTGCTGAGCTGAAGATAGTGAGCGTGGCTGAGGTCACGATGATTTGGCTTGCTCGTCATCAAGATGCAGGCAGGCCACCAGGAATACGCGAGCATGGGGTCCTGCCGAAGGGGCGGACGGCCCCCAAACTTGTTCGGCTATGGGGATCCTCTTTACTCCCCGAGACCACCCATCAATGATTCGTCTGGAAGTCTCGAGAGGATCTTGTTTGCCGATCCAAGGCGTCAAACACGAGATATGAGACCCCCCATACGAGTATAAGCCCCGTGTAAGCCGGAGGAGAAGCCTGAGGCACTACCGGATTGGATTCCCACGTGCTCTACACTCTACGTCCTACTTGTATGGGAGGGTGGTGGAGATGTCTCACTTATGGCCCCCTTCTATCCCTTCAGCTTCGGGCTGGGCTTGCTTTGCTAGTGGTAGAGTGTTTTAAAGGGGAGGGGGGGGGGTACGGAAGGTTCCAAGGGAACATGTCAGGAGGCGAGAGAGGCCCCAGGACGTCAAGCATCCGTCGGTGGCGCGAAGGTGGTGACTGTAAAAAAAAATGCAAAGGCCCCAATATTCAATATTTTGGGAGGGGGGGATGACCACGATCGATCGTGAACCCCGCCTTCCCGCCTTCCTTCTACGAAAGAGTGATCTCGCCTACAAGAGAAACTCGCCAAGGCTCGCTCCTCCCTCTGCGGTATTTTTCCTTTTCAGATCACAAGGTTCAGGTTCGGGTTTCGGGCTTGGAAAGTTTCGTCGTAGTGTAATGTAGTACCGTTGGAGAGGAAATAAATACTACAAAAAAAATGGCCGAGTTTACCCAGGTGGGGAGGGGTGTGTGTGTGTGTGAAAGGACGGGGAGAGTAGACGAGGAGAGAGAAAGCCGCCCATGCGACCGAGCAATCCCGAGGGTGTGGGTGTGAACGAACGGACGCAGATGGAGAGAACGAGGTCTCGCGTGTCGCTCCGAACCTAACCTGGAGAGGAGGTGGGAGAGGGAAGGAAGGAAGGAAGCCATCGGGCCACAGCCCTTCGACGATCATTGCTGTTGCCTACTCCTCTCATCGTATTCACGGGGCCGGCCCGCCACCCCCCCCTTCGGTGACCTGGTCTCCCAAGGCGGAAAGGTTCTGGATTCGTATTTTTCCCCATCACAATCCTGCTTTGAATCGCCGCCCCCTTCGCCCCTCGTGAACGTGACTATTATTACGTGGTGGTACGGAGTTAGGTTACCCTGGAACCGGGGGTTGGTGGCAAGGGAGATGACGAATGGAAATATTGATGTATACGCAGGCAGGAAAAGTTATTAAGTCAAAATAACCAAATCGGATGACCCTCATCACACCCACCCACCGGCGCGCGCGGGGAGGCACCACGAGATGCCCGGGCGGCCCGGTCGGTCGTCAGCTTGATGACTTACAGGTACGGAGTACAAGCGTACTTTGTAAGTGAATGCCTGCCTGTAAGAGTATGAGTAGTGCTTGTACATGTATGTGGAGGCGAGGCGAAGGGGGGGGCGGACCTCGAGGCGGTGTGTTCATAGTGTTCATATCCGTGGGTGGAGATGCCGCATCCGGGTTTTGTCAGTTTCTTCTCTAACCTAGGAAAGTATGTATGGATCCCGGTCCGTCAAACTCCAAACACCTGCTGTCCTGGTGAATATCACACCCGTCCCTTCTTTAGCTGCATATGAGAGTGAGGGGAAGGAAGAGTTTTCCACATCGAGAGACTCCCGGTACGAATACTAGTCCTCGGTACAGGTACGACTGGTGGAGTATTTCGAATCGGTGGACTCTTACTGGATGGACTACATGTATGGCCTGTTCCGGCACCGGCTGGCGGGGTCGAAGGTTGAGAGGCGCAGACTAAAGGAAGAAGAGAAAGCGTAAAAAAGGAACAGAGAGGGTAAAAAAAAAAAACTTGTTGGAGCGCCGCTCGTGGCTTCCAACCAATAGTCCCGTCTAGTAGCGTGTGATCTAAGTTTTTTTTTTCTGTTCCCGCTGTCGAAGCCCAAGCTTGATCCGGCCATGTGGTGATAGGGTCTTCTTCTCGGGAAAGACGAATGTGGCGTTTAACTATCCTAACACACGTACTACTTTGTCCACTACGTGTCTGAAGAAGAAAAAAACGCTCTGGGGGAGATGGCTCAGAGAGATATTTTCA
Organism: Cephalotrichum gorgonifer; assembly: GCA_900312665.1. Taxonomy (NCBI): domain Eukaryota; kingdom Fungi; phylum Ascomycota; class Sordariomycetes; order Microascales; family Microascaceae; genus Cephalotrichum; species Cephalotrichum gorgonifer. Next base: position 1,331,482 of record ONZQ02000001.1, read on the forward strand.
TCCAGGGAGATGAGACTGCGGAGCTCTTGCCATTCTAGGGCGGAAGTATACAAGTACAAGGACGAAAGCGAACTGACAAGAGGGATTGGAACCGACCGACCCAACTCGTGGATCGCTAAAACCATTTTCGCCGCCAGAGCACATATCATATCGGCGGAATGGAGGAAGGGGGGTGCCTCGACTCTGTGAGGGAAATCTTTAACCGGGGGAAAGTCTCACATACGTCATCAGGACGCACTTTCCCTTCCCGCCTTCAGGATGGACTACATCGCCCCCGTCTGGGGTTCCATTTCGTCCATTTTTATCCCGCAGCGGCGGTGCATGGTGTCAGTATGAGTACTCGAAGGAGTAGGTACTCGTAGACGACGCCAAGAGGGATATGAATACAGAGCCATGTCCTTACCTGGGCAGGGAGGTGGTAGGTACGAGTACTTGTGTGAGTAAACGGATACTCGTACTCGGGGGTACGAGTAGGTGACAGGCGGTAATGTGGTAAGGTGGTAGGTGCCTGCAGTGATATTGATGTGTTCATACCCGAAATATGGGGGGACGGGAGGCCGACCCGAGATATCCCCTTCGCCCCTCTTTTTATTTCCGAGGACGCAAAGGCAAAGGAAGGAAAATCCGGCCGAGCCCGGGGGCGGGGGGGAGCAACCGAGAGGGGAAACGGGAGGAGGGGGTGGTCCTGCAAGTGCGAGTATTAGACTCCGTGCAAGACCGGAGAGGGGAAGATGGAAAAAGAGAGGGGGAGGATATTTGTTCGTTTTCGGCGGCGGCGGCGGGGTCGCATATGCAACTTGTCTGTGGGGGTAAGGGGCGGAGCGGAGGGGGGGAGATTCGAGGGTTTCTGAGGGAAGTTGAAGTTTCGAGGAGTTGAGGGGCTGGGGAGTGGATCAACTCGTTGCCGACCAGATGCCGCCCGCAAGCACAGATACAGGCGGGTGAGCGTATTGTCTGGCCGCTCTTCACACCGCCGTCTGTGGAGACCAAGGGCTAACTAGCTAACTCCTGCACGCTGGTCATATTTCGCGGGGAATTTTCAGTTGTTAGAAATCACGGACGCATGCCATGGCCGTTCTTCGGAACTCTGGATATGGGGGTCGAGGATCGAGAACCAAGAACCGACAGGGGGGCTGAGGAGAAGAGCCTATCATCTCGTGCATATTCCTTCTGCCCTCGTGTCCTTGCACATCCTGTCGAAGCTGCGGACTGTGGAGAAAAAGCCTAACTAATGCGTCGAGTGTGGGTGGATGGGCCGCCTCCCGCCTGTTTGGGGCGCCATTTTTCTTTCTCACTAATGTCGTTCTCGAAATCGATGTGGAGATGTGCCATGGACGGAAGTTGAAGTGCAAGGGTGGAGTGGCAGGAGAGAGAGAGAGCCTGTCAGAATAACTTTGTTAGCGCGCGAGCCCCCGAAGGAACGAATAGGGTGCTGATTCGCCCAAGATGGAACTCGGTGGGCTCCACCAATCCCTGCCAACTAACACTAGGAGTACTCGTACTCATACTTACTCTTCATCCTCAGCCCATACGAAGTAGTACTGAATGCCTCGGCGCCTCGGGGTATTTGTACGGAGGAGCGCTACTGCATGAAAGCAAGGATCTTTGGATCACCGAGGTTACGGCACTACAGGGGGACACGAGCTTTCTCCGTATTGACGGGTTTACTTTTAAATTCCGTAATTGTCCGAGTAGCCATGGGGAATCTTCGAACGTTCTTCACGGGTTTATTACATACTGCGTGCTCGTAAGGGTTTGTCTGTCCCTCAGACGAAAACAACAGGGCTATAATTAGGAAAGGGGGCTGGACCCTGGTACGTAATATTACTTACGGAAGTACGGAGCATGGAGTAATAAACCGCTGGGCCGGGATAGTTCCGTTGTTGAGAAATTGGCTGTGCGAAACAACCATCAATACGGACTACCGGTATTCGAGCAATTTCGTCCTAGCCCTTTCCCCTTTAAGCCCGACACCCAATCCTGTCTCCCGCCTGCCGGGAGTGGTGGTAATCAGTGCTTGTGGGCGATCGGGGGTATCTCCGTTCTCCTCAATGTGACATTCGGCTACACTACAAGTATTTACGTAGTATTACTTACTTGTATTATGTATCAGTCTTTCCGGGGCAAGAGCCATTTTCAGACCATCAAGCGGCGGTGCCCCAGTAACCAGAAAAGCCCGATGCTCCCACACATATGCAAGTTGAAATTCACCCGACTCTGGGCAATGTGCGATGCTGGCCGATGGTTCCGGGGTTGTTACTGACATTGTTTGTCGGAGAGGGTGTTGACACTACTACTCGTAGGCAGGCCAGAAGCACATTGTTACGACTATCTTTGGCTAATACATGGAGGGCTCAGATCCGTCGCGGGCCCGTCCATATTGTGGATCGTGAGTGTACGTACTTTGTATGAGTCGGCCTAGAGGTGCTCCGGTGATTCAAGACTGACTGACCGGCGGCTGGACAAGCTTCAAGTTTTCATCCATGACCCTCCGCCCCCCGCCGCGGGACCTGCACGACGCGTGGGGACGCCAGTAGGTGGTCCATGCAGTACTACTTACACTTGTAATAGAGAAACGGTGGGGTCTTGTTCCCTGAGTTGACGCTTGGCTGCTCAAGCTGAGTATCAGCGGGCCCACCAGGGTCTTGTTTTGGATTGGTTCGGCCAGGGTCCAGGGGGGGATCATGGAAGGCGGTGTACCGCACAGGCACCAACCCAGCACCAAAACGGCGATCAGGCGAGCGGGTTTGTTTTCAACCCCCTGCCGTTTCGGGGATGGGGATATGCGCGAGTACAGGTATGGGGGGAGGGGGGAGGAAGAGTGGCGCGTCCGCCTGTCAGCCCCCTTCCAACCACCGCGACGGGCGTACTTGGTAAGAAGTCGGAGCAGGATTGGCTACAAGCAAGTTGTCCAGGTGCCGCCTCACATGTCGCCTCCTTCACCCTCCATGCCAGCAAAGGCAGCAGGCCAGGTACGGAGTATTCGTACTCCTACTTCAGTACAAGCGTCATGATGGGCATGAGCAGCACATCCCCAAAACCAGTCATCCCCCCTCCCATGGGCCTGCAGCCAACCTATCACAGGAGATACAAGCTTGCTAGGCCGCCCCCCCTCAGACTGAGACTGGGATGGAAACTTTCACAGCGACGACGCATGCAGAAGTAAAAGCGGGCGGCGAGAGGGCCTGGGTTGGCGTATCAGAGGATCCGGTTCAAGTGACAACCTCCACTGATTCCTCCAGCCGCGGCTACGACGACAAACCAGAGATGATGTTCCGGATTTGCTCGTATTCCTCAAGTCATCATTCTCAAAGCACCTCCTCCGTTCAGGCTACCGTCACATGGGGAGGGGGGCGCGGGATCGACGATATACCCGTGAATACCCAGCCGGGTCGTTTTGAGATGGGATGAAAAAGGGATATCAATCGAGAGTGCTTTTTATTCCCGGCGTGGAGTATAGTCCCCGTGACTGCTGGTTGTGCGACGTACGGACTCCGGCATACCAAGGACGGTCTTGATATTTGACGGAGAGCAATATGAATCACGCTGGGCGTCAATATCTGGGTATGAGTCCTCACAGAGGCGAGTGGTACGGAGTACATGTAATATGGTATGTGGCCGGTTTGCCACGGGTGCACTTGCGCGGGCGGGAGAGGATACCAAAACGGTTCCCTGTCCCGTCTTGGACAAGGACGAACGGATTACGTCGTGACGGGGCAGGTATACTATTAATAATACTTCGCGCTTTACCCAAACGAGCAGACATATGGCTCGGGGTGGACGGATTTGCCCACCAGAGTGTGGTGGCACACCGGAGTTACCCGTAATACTTGACCTTTGTGCAGGAAGAGTTATTACGGGCCATCCCAAGTATTACTCATACTTGTTGTATTCTACGTACTTATAGTATGGACGTGCAGACGTGCGCGTCGAGTCCGAGGCATTTTCAGGACAGGACTCTTGCCCAGAGCAAGACGCCCGCACGTGGGACTGTGGAGCGATCGCAATGTCCGTTGTAACCACAAGCAGCGTGTGCCGTCCCGTGGCGTGGGCACACCACCCCTGGTTGTTATTTTACTGCGAGTACGGTTGTTTCGGCGACCCTCAGGGGCTGATCAAGTGCTGGTATTCAAGTTTTTTTTTTCCCTTTTTTCTGTTGACAGACGCTAGTTTTCGTGGTGGGCCTACGTCCCGACCGCGCCAAGACAAATACGTTAGGTACCCACTTCTACACAAAGACACCAAAACATGTCGGATGAACGGTAAACGGGAAACGGGTGGTCGGGTACGGTACTCGTCCTCGTACTTCACTACTTTAGTAATATGTCTATTTCCATTGCGGTCTGGACTCCAATCTTTGTACGTGTAGAGGGTACCAGCGCTGCAAGTGTTCGTCCTGACAACGAGCATTTCCACACTCTAGCACCTTGGCATCCTGACAAAATTCCGCAAACATATTCTTTCCGAAGGGCCGGTGTGGGGTTTCTGACTTTTGAGGTCGGGGCCTCTTTCATTTCCTAAGGTCGCTTTACCCTCTCCCATAAAGGATGGAGGCTTGAGTCGTTGACCGACCTTTATTACTCCCCAAAGGCAACGACGGCTGGTCTCAGATGCGGGTGGGAGAGGATGGGACGGATGATGGAATGAGTAATCTTTGACATGAGGTACTTTATACCCCGTGCCTGTAGAAGTACTCCTCTCTCTCTCTCTCTCTCTCACTGCAGCTGCGGCGAGGATATTTCGATCCCTTGTCTCTGGTCGTTTTCTAGCGCAACCCTGGAACCAGTTATAAACACGCCCCCCTGTTCATTTCAAATACCACACCCTCCGTAATTTCTTGGTCAATTTGCAGGCGAGCCCTTGTGCCTTCTATGCTAGACACACCTCCCCCTAGACATTGTTCTCTACGCACCCCACTCCACAGCGCAAGGACCTGGTCGGTGCCACGGGGGCGGCCCACATCATACTGACTCTCCATCATAGTCGTATGTCGTGTGTACATGTTGTGAGTACTCCTGGTGGGAAATGTGGAGTTTCCATCAGTACTTGTTCGAATGTCCCGATTGTATGAGTACCGATTGATAGGCGGTCTCCAGGGCAAGTACGAAGTGTTCGAAATTCCTTTAAGTTGTGCGACTGCGTGCCGAACGGAACCACGGGGCCGCGCCAGCATGAACTGGATCGGAAGGTCGAGGTAGCCTGCTATACTCGTAATGCGGTGATCGGTGCTCAAACGATGAGCGTGACGTCTAACGTGGGTGGTTTATGTCATGATGGATGTCCGTACTCGCCCTTTAATGATACGAGGCGCCAATTAATATACTCCACAGTGGGCTCAGCAGAAGCAGGAGATGAAGAAAGGAAGGAGACACCCCAGTGAGGAGCCAGGTCCTGGATACAAGCACAACCTCGACGCCAAGAACGTATTTTGCCCCCCCGCGCCAACTTGAGAGAGAGGTACTCCTGTCCCCAAAAGGGGAGGTGCGATGTACTTGTTGCCCACCCATTACCTCAGGACCCACAACCACGCCTCTTCAGTATTAGTGGTGGCTGTTTTCAATGGAGTCGGTGCACAGCAGCCTAGCATGGTTTTCCCTCTCAAGGGTACGAGTACGAGGATAGGTACGAGTACATTGTGGACGAGGGAATCTATTTAGCCTCCACCACATGAAAGTCTCATACAAGTACTTGTAAACTGGGAAGCAACTACGTGCGCGCCTTTGTACCTGTACACCTCCACCCGCCCAGAAACACCCGCTGTAACCCTCTCCATCTGCTTGGGGTGGTCAGGGCATTCCGTGTCTCCACCCACCGCATTCTCCTTCCCTGCCTCATTTCCTTTTTTCCATCAACATCCCTCCTTGATCACCTCTCACCCCCTTCCTCTCCTCCCCCCCCATCCTCTCTCTCCGAATCTCCCCAACCGAATCCGCCTTTCCCCGGCAAATCCGTCATCGACCTTCGAACGACGACCTAGTGTCCTTGTCTCTCGGTCTTTGCCTGCTGGATTCTGGTCTCTCCCCCAACCGACATATCCCTAAAAGTTTCGAGCCGAACGAAGTGAACGCCCTTCCTTCAACCAGCTACGCTTGTTACTGCAACGGACAGCGGTTTCTCAACCCCAGAACGACTTCTTGATTGCGCGAAGCGGCCGACTCCCTTCAAACAACGGAAGACCTTTGTCTTGGTGATCTCTCTTCATTTGAGCTGTCACCCACCTTTCTACATTTTCTTTCCATCCTGTGTCAGTCTTGAGCGACTTCACTGTCGTACACCGTCTGATACATCTTGAACGATTTCTTTTTTTCTCCCACTCGATCAGTATAACGACCGACGACCGAGAAGTTTACGACACCCTCGGCATAACAAACCGAATTCTTTTACGCTTCCACCGCCCAATCTCAAGTTTTCGACACAATAGGGATATCTTCTTCGCCCAACCAGTCCTTTCCAAACAATTGACGTCTTCTCTTTTGTCTTCATCGAGCGTTGATACTTTCCCACCTCCCATCCGTTCCATCTGTCGATACGACTACGCGTCCCAAACGTTCCACGACTCGAGAGATTTAGCCCTGCGCACCCCTCAACCAAAACCGACACCGAGGAAACTGTTCATGGCGACGATCTCTTACTAAGGTCCTCGGAACCTCTTGGCCCTAATCGCCGGTGCAACCTCGGAAATCACTAGACCATTCTGTGGCCTGCCCACCGAGTGAGGTGTCCCTCCCAGGTCCCCGAAGCGATATACTCTCCGGCCCCTCATACACGCTATCCACCGTCCGTCAACTAGTCTTACCACCGCAATCATGGCTGGCGGAGTGTGTGCCGTCCTCGACTACGAGGTAGAGGTCATGGCGGAGTACGTGGCCGAGATGGCAATGCGCGTTGTTTCTCCCGAGACACCCGTTACCTCACCCTTCCGAAAGTTCGTCAAGCAGATCCTTACTTCGACTCGCCTACCCAGCACCACGATCCTCCTGGGCCTCAACTACCTTGCCAAGAGGGTAAACACTTGCAAAGTACAGGGCCCGTTCAAGGCCAGCGAGGGCCAGGTTTGGCGATTGTTGACGGTCTCGCTGGTACTGGGTAGCAAGTTCTTGGATGATAACACCTTCCAGAACCGCTCGTGGTCGGAAGTCAGCGGCATCGCTGTGGCGGAACTCAATTCGCTGGAGAACGAGTGGCTTGCTGCTTGCCACTGGCAGCTCTACGTCAACTTGGATAAGAGCAATGATTACCAGGCTTGGCTCGAGAACTGGAAGACCTGGCTAGCTGCGAGGAAGCGCCAGGCGGCTGTTGCGAGCCAGCGTCTCGCGACGCTTAGCCCTATCCAGACCAGCTTTGTCCGCCAGCACGACCTGCCCTCGCCCCCGTACGTCGCAACCCAGCCTGCTGGCCTTCGTCATGTCGATTATAGCAGACACAACTCCAAGGACTTCGGTCACAGGCAGGCGTACTGCCAGGACAGCATGTGGGCGCACCCCCACTACAGGCCCGGCCCTCACGCTCCTATCACGCCTCCGGACTCTGGTTATTCGACACCTGATTATGCCTCGTCTGCAACCTCTGCGAATGGACGGTACCAGGATTGGTTCGCCCAGGCTGCGATGCAGTACAGCGCCTATCCCCAGACGCACCACCATAACGCGTACTATCCTCGCCATCAGAGCCACGGACACTATCCCTACTGGGATCCTGCTATTGCGGAATGCAACTGCGCCCAGTGTCCCGTACCCATGGCGAAGCAGCAGTATTTCGTTCCACATGGATACAGCCAACCCGTAATGGGTTGATTGGTATTGGTAACCCTCAATATCTAGGGGTTGGCCTATGACGGACCGCTCGTGTTCTTAACATGATGTTTCGGTCTGTACTGTTTTCGGCTCTTCATCCACGTCGCCGCCTATATGTCTGTGTCAACATCACTGGCATACTGGACGACTGGCCAAGTTTCTTTTCTCTACTGCATAATCAGATACCCGCATTTTCGGTTTCCCGTGCGTTGGGACTGGTCAACAATTGCTTGCCCTCGATGGAACGACGACTCGAGATTGGCTGCGAGGTAGGGGTAGGGGTCTTTCTCGAGACTCCTAGCATTGCCTCCGCCACGCTTGTCAAGGCTTCAACGCGGGCCATCATTCCACCCTCGCTCGGCATCTACAACAAATTGGGATCCGGCGACTCCCAATCACGTTACGAATTTTCTTAGCGTCCAACTTGTTTCTCCATCCACCAGGTTCTCGGTCATTAGTCGGCGTTTTTGTCCACTCTTCGGGTTCTCAGTTTATGAGCCATTCATAGAACGCGGCTTCCTCGTTCCATTTTCACTACCGGTGTTCCCGGCTTTACGACACTTTATTTTATTCCGCTTCTCAACTTTCGATATCCATTCATGCGGCATGGCACAGACGGGGCGCGCCTAGCTGGTACGGACCACCACGGCCATCGTTTGAACGAACTTCTACGGCCGCACTTCTTTTCGCTTCATTCACCCATTCACCCCCTTTTCATTCATTTTCTTTTATTATCTTGTTTTTTTTTGCATGGATAGACTTGACCTGGCGCCCATTTCATGCGGCACGATTGCTAGACAAGCTCGGAGTTCGGACGCAAAAGTGCCGCGTTCATCCTCTCAAATTTCTTTTGTGCCCGGCGAGGCGCTACACTTCATATAATAACGACACCCTGATACCGACGCCGGATACCCGAACACTACACGACGTCCTGCCCAGTCCTAGTTCTAGGAACATCCGGCTCTGTTTCAACCGCGACGGCGTCACGGTCCGGAGAATGGCTCGGTATCGGGCTCGTCCAAATTCTGTGTTACATTCTGGAAAAGAAAAGTTCACGAACGGTTGGGAACAAAATTTCAAAATCTGGCGCTGTGTTGGCTCCTGTCTTAACTTACGCGCATTGTATCTGTTTCATACGTTGGTTGTTGGTTTTTTTTTCGGTGTTTTTGTTTTCTGTCGCTTCTTTGCGTGTTGTCACTGGGAAATCTTGGGGGTAGGGGTAGGGGCAGGGACAGGGGGTTCTTAGCTCGAAATGCATTTGCAAGAGCGAGGAACCATGTTTGGAACTGGATGGTTATTTCGGTTTCAGTCTATTTCTGTTTTCCCTCCGGCTTTTTCTGGCCTCCGGGTAGGTGTCTGGCTAGGCTTCCGCCTCATGTCAATCTTCCTCCCTGTCACGTTGGAGGGAGTCTTGATCAGCATCTCTAGCGCAGACCTCACCTTAGAGGCCATTCTTTCTCCCAACGGAGGGACTTTTTAGAGATTTCTCTTGCAGCTATGGCATTTTCTGTTAGAACCGGAAGGGGGTTTATCACGGGTACATGGACTGGGTGAATATTGGTCTGGGGTTTTAATACCGATGGGAGTTCTTTTCTTTCGCTTTTCTTTTCTTTTCTTTTCATTTCTTGTTTCGCCAAGGGGCTTTTTTTTTTTTTTACTTTGGGAAGGAAAATCAGAGGGGGAATTCGGACTTTGGGGGGGTTATCTACTTGGTCAAGGGGGGTTTCCTTGAGAAATATGCATTGCGTCTCAGCGGCGCACTCAGATAGGCTCTAGAGAGCAGAGGAGGGATCGAATATCATGAAATGAAACGATGACTACCCAGCCAAGTTCCTGTGAAGCCCGGCATCTGGTGAACAAGGATAGAGAGATGTGGATGTGGACGTGGATTCGGATGAGCCTAACTTGTGTGTTCAGCAGAGCATGGTGTGAGGTCGCATATGAAAAATGAGAGAAGTCTTGTTGTGTTGTCGAATATACGGGGACTTGATTCGATGTGAAGGCCAGTGCAGAGAGGAAGCGCTGGTGCTCTATGATCTATGAGTTTGCGTACAAGTGTTCAAAGCTCATGTGTGGGTGGGTGGTGTAGTAGGTCGGCAGCACAGTGAGATTTACTCACCCACCCACTCCACTCCTGCCTCATCGCGTCTACAATCACCATCACCTGAGCACGCAAGCATTCGAGTCCGCCCTCCTACCCCAGATTACTTATACCCGCATAATTTCCTCCCACGATATCCTTTGGGCGTGCAACACGGTGTACTCCAGGGCATCGCGTCATCTCCCAAACCGCGTCCCTGAGCGCGTCAGCAAGAGGTACATTTACTACTACCTCATCCTCCTCTTCGCCCACTCACTCGCCCAATCTAAGGGAGGGAGAAAAGGCATCGGGAGGTAGTAAGTGATACGTCGAGTAAAATAACCGCTCCAAGAAAGAAGAATAAGAGGGAGGGAAATGGCTTCTCGATTCGTTTCCACGGGGACGATAGACCCCACGAGCGGGCTCCACGTCGAGGGTGGCGCCGAGGCGGCGACCGGAAAGGCGGCGGCGGCGGCGTCGTCGCAGCCCGCGATAGGGGAGGACAGGAGAAACAAGAAGGCGTGGGAGGCGGTGCAGAAGGAGGTGGAGGACGAGAGGAGGAGGAGGAGGGAGGCGGAGAAGGAGACGGACGGGAAGAGCTTGTATGAGATTCTGCAGGAGAACAAAGGTAATTTTTTAACCCTCCTCTAATCGCCCCTCCCCCCTTTATCCCCTTCTGGAAACATAGAGAAGACTAGTCTATAGAGGCTAAAACAAGACGACCACCTCCCCCACAGCCGCCAAGCAGGCTGCCTTTGAGGAGAAGACCAAGCTGGGGAACCAGTTTCGCGCGCTAGACGACGACGAGGCGGAGTTCCTCGAGGACGTGCGGCGGTCCAAGAGGGACGAGGAGGAGAGGATACGCCTCGAGACGGAGGAGGTGCTCAGGGCCTTCCGGGAGGCGCGGAAGGGCGACGCGGCCGCGGAGGGTGAGGGCGGGGGCGAGGTGGAGGAGGAGGACTGGGGGGTTGGCAGGAAGAGGAGGAGGAGGGAGAAGGAGGTGAAGGGGGTTAAGAGGAGGGTGAGCTCGAGCGCCAGGGAGGGGGAGGGTACGAGGAGGGAGAGCGTCGAGGAGGGGAAGGTGAAGGGTGCAGAGGCGGAGACGCTGACGGTGAAGCTGTCTGAGAGTGAGAAGAAGCCACCGTCGCCGCCGACAACGACGTCGCAGCCGAAGCCGAAGCCGAAGCTGGGGGGGCTGGTGGACTATGGGTCTGATGATGAATCGGAGTAAGGAGTTGACTTCTATTCGGTCAAGTAAAATGTTTTCGGGCTCCCAGTCTATATGCAACATATCCCTCTCGGGCCACCCCGTAGTAGCCCCCCCTTCAGAGGAATCTATAATAGTACACGGCTGCTGCGCGCCCCCTCCTTCCTTCCCGTATATCATCGACATTGTGTCCAAACAGCCACAAGCACTCATCACCAAAGTATTACTTATACAACCACAGCAAAGCACCACTCCCCCCCAGACCCCGGCCCCAAATCCATTCTGTTATACAATAAGCACCCTAGTGGGAACGGGTGGCTCGAAATCAATCCGACTCGTTCGATATATCCCCGACATTGGGACTCCACTTCTTGCCTCCAATCTGCTCCACCCCCCAGCCGTACAGCTGCCTCAAGCTCCCCTTGATCCACCCCTCGATCTCCGCCTCCGGCACCACCACCTCCTTCGCGAGCTGCTCGTGCTCGGGCAGGAGCTCGAAGCGCCTCATGCGCGACACGATGCGCGGGTCCGCCACGACGGGCACAGGCCAGATCTTCTCCTTCGGCGGCCCCGCGGGCAGCTCCTCTCCGTTCTTCTCGGCCTCCTTCTTCTCCTCCTCCGCGGTCTTGAAGACAGACTTGGGCCAGTACTTCTCCTCCTTCTCGAGCGCCTTGGTCTGCGGGTACTCCTCGGAGCCGTTATCCCAGTCGCGCGCGGCGGCGAAGCAGATGGCGGCGACCTCGCGGCCGGTGCTGTCGGCCAGCTTCCGGCGGTTGAGGAACCACATGAAGCGCGTCCAGGTGGCGGAGAAGCCGAGGACGTGGGGGAACTCTATGGGCGTCGAGGGGTTGAACTCGGCGGGGATCTGGTGGGGGAGCGAGGCGGATGAGTAGTCCGCGGTCGAGTTGTACGAGGGGGGCTGCGGCGGCCGGTCGGGCTTCTTCTCGTCCGCCTCCTCCTGCTTCGCCGGTTCCTCCTTGGCGCTGTCAGCGCCGTCCTTCGCCTCCTGCGGCGCGGCGTCCGCCTCGAGTGCCTTGGGCGGCTCGGGGAGTACCGGGGGGTCTAGGGGACCCAGCCACCCCTCGTGCAGGCCGCGGATGTACTCCTTCCACGTGTGGCGGCCGAGCACGAGGTCGCCCTTGATGCCGTCATACTCGCGGATACCGCTCCTCTGCCTCGACTCCAGGATGGCCTTGTCGTTAGTGGCGAGCACCTCCTCGTCGGGCCTCTCGACTTCCTTCCTAGACCTCCGTATCTTCTCGGCGACGGCGGCCCTCACGTCACCCTGCTGCCTCCCCTGGACGAACTCCCAGTCCAGCCCCGAGGCGGCCAGGACGGGCCTCACGTACTCGATGAAGTGGTCCTGGGCGATGCGCAGCCCGTCGCCGGGGGGGCTCTCGAGGAACACGGTGATTTTGCGCGGGAGCTCGTTGGGGTTCCGGAGCGGCTGGTCCGCGAGGGGGGCCACGACGCGCGCCCACTTCGCCGTCGCGCGCTTCTTCTCGCGCTTGTCGTAGATGATGGCGGCGGATAGGCCCGACGTGAGGGCCCAGAAGATCATCCAGTTGCGGGACGGGAGCTTCTTCGGGAGGTTGGGGATGCCCATCATTCGGAGGGCGGGGTTCCCGGAGGGCTTGGTCGGGGGTTTCGGGGCAGCGTCGGCGGCGGCGGCGGCGGACGGGGTGCTTTTCGCCGCGTTGCTAGCAGCTCCGGCCTGGTCGGTCATGTTAGCGAGGAAGAAGCGTTTGGGGAAAGGGGGGGGGGAGGTCGAACCACCCGGACGAAAGCTTACAGAGTCTGCCGGAGGCTTCGTATCAGCCATCCTCGCGGGTGTGAGTGTGTGTGTGTCGCGGAGTATAGATTATAGATAAGGAGTCTCGTATGAGATGCGTGATAGCGGAATGATAATAAGAGGACTATAGAAGCAGAATATTATTGCTGGCTGTGCTATATCCGCCAACGGTTCAGAACCATCGCGATGGTTCAACGCTAGCGCCAAGGCTCTGGAGATTGTCCTTGTGCGAAACTTTTCTTCAAATCCAGCTTATCGCGCTTATCTGGGTGTAGACACCTGGCAAACCTCTTGACAGTTGGCAGGATCTTACCGGCTGATGATTTACCAGGCAGCTGATGAATATATTTGACAGCTGGCGGCCAAAATGCGCCACCCAGGAACGAACTCTGCCCGAACGAGGCGTTCTCACCAGGGTCCAGATGGCTCGTGCATCCGGCGAGCCGCTGTTGCAGATGGGTCCCCTGAAACAAAACACTCCCTTGCATACTAACCTGTAGCAGCCACTGGAGCAGCCTCCGTGAGGCTATGTTTGTTGATCACGAATGGATCTTCTTCTCATGTCAAGAGAGCAGGACGCGTCGAACCCAGGAAACCACCAAAAGAAGCGACATGCCTTTCCGCCATTTCTGAGTGCGCAGCAAGGTCGTCGCACCTCGAGAAGACCCTGTTCGGATTCGGACTGCAGCGACGTTAGACACATGTCGATTACCTGCTGTTTGCAGCACCCAATACGTACACCCTCCCACAGGCTGCTTCGATGTCGGGTTCTACTCCCGTTCTATGCATGTATCCTGACTTGTAACGGAGTTACTCCATCCATTGGTGCTGTCGCACACGGTGGGCTCGGAGACAAACCTGGGAACGGCGGCGCGTCGATTTTAGGCTAGAGTAACCCCGCAAGCGGGTGACTTTGGGGGATGTTTGCTGTCGTACGGAGTACGAGAGGTACGCCCCTGGTCCGTCCGTCCATCCTTGTATTATGCGGTGTGATGTTCGAGTAACGGCCCACGCCGCGGGCCGAGTTGCGGGATTCACAGCCGGTGTGGATACGAGCTCGGCATGCAGGGAGGGGGTTCAGTCCTTCGCCTTCATGCAAGTACGAGTATTCAGTAGTTCCAGCCGGGTCTTTGGGGTGGCCGCAGTGGTAATCTCAGCCCTTCGTCTCTTTCTACTATGGCCCAAGTGGCGGTCTGAAGTGAATACTCACGTGGATGGTGCTTCGGGCGCTACGGAGAAGAAGGTTGAAAAGCCTGTCCGTAACTACTCGGACGTCTTAAGAGTCAGTAGGTACTCGTCTACTCATGGAAAAGTGAGTATGAGTACTCGTACACATAGATGTCTCCTTCCTCTGTCCTACTCGAGCCTACGAGAGTCGGTCAATTGGGCCTGTCTATCCCCACTCCCCCCATCTGCTTCGAGGAAGCTACTACCATACTTCGAACGAGTACACTTATACAAGAACACTGATCTCCTATCCACTCGGAAGAAAGTCCTTCGTGCCCCGGTGGTAATGGTTTCTTTCCCCAGGTCAGGTCAGGCACCAGCAAAGATTCTCTTGTCAACCAATATAGCGTGCGTGCAATGTGATAGGTGTGTGTATTGTACATGTATGCCATGTCCATAGGACAAACTGCTCCAAGCCAGATTATTCCACTCCTTTCCAAAGCTGTGGGTGTGGCTGTGGATTGGCTACAATGTAGAGTGGTTCCTGGGGCCTGGAGTACTCAATTGGGAGGGACCAGCCGGTGCTAAACCAGGAGCGATGGCGCCCCTGTGGTTGCCCCTCCACAAAAAGCACTGTTCAGCACAAGATCCGAGACCCCTCTACCTCCACCGCCGCCAAGCACTTACTGGACCCCTTGCCACTCATCTGTAGTTAGTTATTCCCCCTCCTCCCCCAATTTCTTTGCCTAGGACTCAGGGGAGGTCTCAACCCGTGTTTCTCCCTCACTGTTGCACACCTCTGGCCTTGTCTTCCTTACCTTTCGAGGGGATCCCTTTTTGAAATAGCCAGCTTAGCCAAGCGCTTTTTCTTTCGCCCTTTTGTCTGTCCACTTCACCAGAGAAGAAGAATTCTGTACTTTCGCAGAGAGTGTAAAGCCACCTGTAAGTTATCCTTGCCAGTCTTCCGACTGCTGATTTCGAGGATTGTCCTAGCACCCCAAACCCAAAACCCATTCCCCAAATCACACACCCATTTGTCCCTAATTATACCCCTCGATTCTTCCTCACCCAAAGAGTCTCGTCTCTGGTATCCAAGACTTTGATCCAACCCGGTCACTACCATTACGAACGCTAGTCATCCCGCCCCTGTTTGTTCGTATCCCAGTCCTAACTGTCTATTCTCTATTCACACCCTCCTTGTCCTGCGACATCTTCTGTCAAGCATTAGAGTCAAGTGCTAAAAGATACTAACTGACTTGTAGCTGGCTGGACGTGCCTTCCCTACTAGCCAAACAAGGCAACGTTCCTTCCTGTCTACTAGGTACCGCACACACCCAACCTATCGCCGGCCTGTTCCCCGCCTACTCCATATCTCCCTCGCACCTTCCAACTCACACACACGCGACAAACCATAACCCTCCCACAATTCCACATCCGCTCCTGCGAACAGTACCTTTCTGTTGAAAGGGATCACGTTCGCCAGAATGGATACGAATACCAATAACAACCGCCTCTTCCTCAACTTTAACGGCAATGACCGGCTGGTAGCGAACGATCGAACCTACCCCACCACCCCCTCCACCTTCCCTCAGCCTGTCTATCCGCCTCAGCAAGCCACCCAGCAAGCCGGCGGGATGCACTCGTCTCAACAACAGTACGCTGGCTACACCGGTGGCGGCGGTGGCGGCGGTCAGGCTGGCCCCGACTACTTCGTGCAGCAAAACCAGTATCAGCAGCAGCAGCAGCAGCAGTACCAACAACAGCAGCCCCTCGCCTCATACGGTTCCGCCCAAAATGCTGCTTACCAGCCGCGCTCTGGGACGCCCGGGACCAACGACCCCAACACCGGTCTGGCTCAGCAGTTTTCTCAGCTCGCCCCAGGCAGGGCGGGTGCGGGTGGCTATGGCGGCATGCCCTCCTCGCAACGACCCCGGACCGCCAACGCTCCTGGCCAGTCGTCGTATGGAGGAGGCTACATGAATGCCCCCCCTGTGCCGTCGCAGAACTCCGCTCCCGTATTCCAGCCTGCTCCTGAGCGCAACCCCGACAAGTATGGCCCCAATGCCAACAATAACCAGAAGCGCTGCTCTCAGTTGGCCGCAGACTTCTTCAAGGACAGCGTCAAGCGTGCGCGCGAGAGGAACCAGAGGTAAGACGGGCCCTTCTATCTATTGTGGTCCATCCGCTCTCGACACCTGCGCCTACCGGTGTCTTGGTAGAACAAGCCACTAACCTCTTTCTCTCTCTCTCCTGCGTATAGGCAAAGCGAGCTGGAACAGAAGCTTCAGGACCCCAGTCAGCCTCCGGCGAGGCGCGAGCAGCTCTGGGCGACCCACGGCCGCAAGGAGGGCCAGTACCTGCGCTTCCTAAGGACCAAGGACAAGCCGGAGAACTACAACACAATCAAGATCATCGGGAAGGGCGCCTTTGGTGAGGTCAAGCTCGTGCAGAAGAAGGCAGACGGCAAGGTCTACGCCATGAAGTCTCTGATCAAGACGGAAATGTTCAAAAAGGACCAGCTAGCCCACGTTCGGTCTGAGCGAGATATTCTGGCCGAGTCTGACAGCCCCTGGGTGGTGAAGCTCTTCACCACGTTCCAAGACTCCTACTTCCTGTACATGCTTATGGAGTTCTTGCCTGGCGGTGACCTGATGACGATGCTCATCAAGTACGAAATCTTCTCCGAGGACATCACACGGTTCTACATTGCCGAAATCGTCCTTGCCATCGACGCTGTCCACAAGCTCGGATTCATCCACCGGTATGTTGTATCCGATGGAGCCCTTTAGGGCGAAGCACGATGGAGATGGATGCTAACACACTTCCACCAGAGACATAAAGCCCGACAACATCCTTCTCGACCGTGGTGGCCATGTCAAGCTGACCGATTTCGGTCTCTCAACGGGTTTCCATCGACTCCACGACAACACATACTACCAGCAGCTTCTCCAAGGCCGCTCCACGCGGCCCAGGGGTGACCGCACCTCGGTTGCCATAGACCAAATCAACCTCACCGTCAGCAACCGCTCACAGATTAACGACTGGCGACGCTCCCGACGACTGATGGCCTATTCCACCGTGGGAACTCCCGACTATATCGCTCCCGAGATCTTTACGGGCCAAGGATACACCTTCGACTGCGACTGGTGGTCCCTCGGAACTATCATGTTCGAGTGTCTCGTCGGCTGGCCGCCTTTCTGCGCGGAGGACCACCACGACACCTACAGGAAGATTGTCAACTGGAGGCAGACGTTGTACTTCCCGGACGACATTCAGCTGGGTGTTGAAGCCGAGAGTCTAATTCGAAAGTGAGTAAATCCTGGCCCCGTTCCCGTTCCCGTTCCGGCCTCGCGGCCTTGTAGTAGTAGCCCGGGTAGCTAACCGCTCGGCAGCCTCGTTTGCAACACGGAGAACAGGCTCGGTCGTGGCGGTGCCCACGAGATCAAGCAACATAGTTTCTTCCGCGGCGTCGAGTTCGAAAGCCTACGCCGCATCCGGGCGCCGTTCGAGCCCCGATTGACCTCCAATATCGACACGACGTACTTCCCTACGGACGAGATCGACCAGACCGACAACGCTACTGTGCTCAAGGCGCAGGCGATATCGCAGGGACGGGCGCCCGCTGTCGAGGAGCCGCCGGAGATGAGCCTTCCATTCATCGGATATACCTTCAAGCGGTTCGATAACAACTTCCGATAATCGGTTTCCTCAAGACCTTGAGGGACAGGGTAGTCCATCTGGGCGGGACCAAGATGGACATGAGGGGGGGGGTTACGAGGGGGAGTGAGATATGGTCAAACTAGGAAGGATTGCAGATGGGGAGAAGAGCGAAGAAAGACTTGGAGGGTTGGGAAGACAGACGGGAGAGCACGAGGAATGGGCATATTTACGGGATGTGTCACTCTTGCACTTTTTTCAGAGATAGAGAGCGAAGTATGCATGTAGCGTGCAGAGTTTCGAGGGGCTTGTGTAGCCCGCTTCCCGCTCATGGTCTAGTTTAAGAAACAAACACGTATCGTGAGAAAGAAAGGGGGAAAAGACATCGAAGTAAGCGCGTGAGTGGTGTTGTGTGTCTCCTGTGCAAGGCGGATCGTAGTGGCCAAGGGAGAGGGTAGAAAGAGAGAAGTAGGACCACCCTGTGGCCTGTGGCCTGTGGACTGTGCTAGGTGCTTCTTCAAAGTACTAGTGAGCGTTGCCATGATATGGTGTGGGGGGTGTAGAAGACGAGGGGAAAAGCCACGGGTGATCTAGAGGCTGGGGGACATGGTATCAGCTTTGAATTCACTAGGCTTTCACGGGACCTCCTGGGGAATAGCTTCCAAGTAATTTTGTTACATGGTACACTAGGGACGTGTCGTGCCGCCTCTGGCTAAGGTTACAAATGGCCCCGTCCACTTCTCATGGGACACTCACTGTGTCTCGTTTTCCGTATCTTCTGCCGCCCCTTCCCCCGCCGGGAGTAGGAATCCGTTCCGCTCTTTGGCTCAAGCGTATCCCCCATTACCCCCTTCTTCCCCCCTTATACTGGCGTTCAAGATTGTTCTTTGGCCGGGGCAAAGAATGTCTTTGGAGTCCTAAACCCCCTTGACTACTCCCTCCCATATCCCATTCTGATGATATCGTAAAAATCTAGTTCCCAACAAACACCGAACAAAAAAAGAAATCCCAAAACTCGAACTCAAAAATCGAAGGCCCTGTTTTTTTTCACCTGCCTTCTCTCTCTCACTTCCCAGCCGCCAATCCAGGCGCGGCATTGAACCTCTCCTCCCTCTCCGTCATGAACATGATCTGCACCCAGAACTCCCTCGCGTCGACGTCCCAGAAGGAGAACTGCTTCTCGCCCCTCCTGTCCAGCTCCCGCGCGGGTATCTTGAAGCCGACGGTCTCGTACGGCTCCGCCGCCACCAGCAGGTACTGGAAGGCCCTGTCCGGCTCCTCGACCCTCTGCGTGAAGGCGTTCATCACCTGCCACCTCGGCGCGTCGTCGGGCGGCGCGTCTGGGAACTGTAGCTGGAACAGCAGGCCCTCCTGCCTCGTCACGGGATCCCGCACCTTCATCACCTTGTAGCCCGGCCGCCCGATCTTGACCGCCGCCCGGCGCTGGTGCGACCCCACGACGCCGACGGGGAGGCCCGTGGCCGGGTCGACCTCGCCGGCCCGGCTCCCCCTCCCCTCCTTCTGCTCCCGCGCCGCGCGACGCGCGAGGTTCGTCTGGTGCTTCTTCCCCTGCGTGTGCGCGAGGTAGCTCCCGTCGTTCTGGTGCACCGTCAGGCAGAGGCGGCACTCGAAGGATCCGACGTGGTTCTTGAAGAAGTAAGGGTCCTTCTCGGGGTTGATGGTCTCGAGGGCGAGCATGCGCAGGCGCTCACGGCGGTCGGCGTTCGAGGCCGACTTGGAGGCGACGCCGCCACCGCCGAACTTGGAGCCCGCGCGGTTCTGGTAGTCCATTTTGGGTGATGGTGGTTGTTGTGCTCGAGTGATATGGTTGGTTCGATTCGGTTAACTGTTTCGCGATAGGCTTTTCGTGTCAAAATTATGAAGCGAGGAGCGCGGTTACTCGTCAGATGGTGGCTAATTGTTGAACTTTGGCCGTCGTCGGTGGATGGCTAGAGAGACAGAGAGTTGAGTTCGTGACAGAGGTAGCTCAAATTTACCGAATATTCTCCGGCGGCATCTTAACCTCACTCCTGCTCCATTTTGAGACATGACATGCAAAAAGAGGGCTGAAACTTCTACGTAATCGCTACCACCACTTGCGGGAAACAAGTTAGGAGGCGTTCGTCCGTCCCCCTGATATAGCCAATCAATCAGTGATGGGCTTGGTTCAGCCGTAGACTACAAGTACAGATATCCTGCTGTACTAACTAACTACCTTCCGCATATGTCCAACCAGGATCCATTTTTTGCCAATAGCACGAATATAACTTAGCCAGGTCTACCCAAGTAATCTATCCTTCGCCAATGACCCCCAGGCACCCCCGCAAGCACACTTCCTCTGCTGCGCCAAGACATATGTGAAGCCCGGTCGTTGGCTGAGCACGTCGTCCATTACCGCCGCACACCTCACGCACCGTCTCCACTGCCCATCCCAAACTGGCACCCCTGCTACCATCCCTCCGGTGGCCTCGTCCCCCCCGGGCCCGTCCGAGGGCGACATGGCCACCTTCCTGAACATGTCTATGTAGATACCCGCATTCTTCTTGTTCTCGAGGCTCAGCGGACTATCCGAGGCCACCTCTAGCAGACTGTAATCCTTGAAGAAGAGCTTAGCGGGGTCGACCGTCGCGCGGAACGCCGATAGATGCCCCGTGAAGAACTGCCCGAGTGCCTTCCGGAACATTGGGTGGATTCCCACCCCGAGGAGCAGACCCAGTTCGCACTGCAGCTGCGCCGTCTTAATGGCAGAGTCGAGGTGCTTATTGATCGCCGCGCCTGGCTGAGGAGGCGGCTGCCCGGCCGCCTTACTTACCATGGCCGCCAGCATCGTCGAGTACGTTGAGCGGATATCGGCCCCAAGTAGGTTTAGTAGCTTCTCAAACTCCTGCGCCTTGACGAGGCTCGACGACGTTATTTGCTGCATGCGCTGGTACGCCTTATGCAGCGCTAGATTGGGCGATTTGCCGTCTACCTGGGAGGGCTGCCCGTTCTTCTGCCAGTACCCTACCACGCTGTTTCCAAGAGTCTCGAGGTGCTGCAGCCGACGGCAGACTGCCGAGAGAAGTCCTCGCGTGGAGGAGCAGAGGAGGAGATGGAGAGCCACATCGTTCTTCTCCTGCAGGTACGCCGCTAGGCCGGCAAACTTGTTGGGGTCCTTAACAAGGCCGGTGAATTTGGGATCATCGACAAGGTTGAATAGAGAGTCTGCCAACCACGATAGCAGATCAATGGACCAGTTTGCACAGCCAGCCAGCGCGTCGACAACTTCTGGATTTATAGTATTAGTATGTTTGTTAGGTTAAAGGATGAGGCGCTATGGTGGTATACGTGTTGGGTGGACGCACCTGGTTCATCGAGCGGGCTGATCTTCTCCCTGATGTTGGGTGGGGTGTTGCTCGCAATGGTAACCAGTATGACGATATTCCTCGCATTTAATGCAAGTGCCGAAAATTTGCTTGCGAAAGCCCTAGGATGGTACTGCCCTTTGAAGCCGAGGTGATTCGTGATACTCAGACACATCTGAAGATGGGTGTTCCGGACAAGCTTATCGTGATGTGACTCTTCCGAGTAGTCGACCGGCACCTTGAGCATCGTGATTACTTCGTTGGTTAATTCAAAAGTGAAGCCTGGTCACAGGTTAGATCATGTCGAGTCTGAAGATGAGATATCAGAACCTACGCCTTTTGTCAACGAACGACCTCGCAACAGCTAGCACGTCGTCAAAGCTGGTAGTGTAATAGATGGCCGAGCCCGCCGCTACAGTGAGACCAGCTAGCACTGGGAGATAATGAGCTAAAGGCAGTTAGAAGTGACCGTAATAGGAGACGAACCATAGAGCGGACTGGGTGTGGCTTACGGTCCGAAGGAGAGTTGCCAATATCCCCTTCAGTATACCGGACTGGCTTCCACTTGACCTCGCCATCGGGGCACATCTGTACCAACGAGCAATTGGTGGGCGATAGGATGGTTTGTAGGGCTACGACCAATGGCGTCAGTGAGCGTGTTGTCCACGAACGAGATGCACAGGGCTCAGCCAGGCTTACAGGGTGTGGGATCGGTAAATGAGAACCCAACTTGGTGCAGGTTCATGATCCGGTCCGTGTGCGGTTCATTGTAGATCTCGGCCATTGTAAGACGGTCACGGTACTCGAGGGTACCGTCGGCAAAAGTGATGCAGATGACTTTCCCCTGCGTGATAGTTTGGAGACCTATGATAACCTTGTTAAATACGATGGACTCCCCGCGGCGGAGCCTTGTGGTTGTCTAGGTTCGAGACAGCATTAGCAACCAACAATCGGCAGGCTGGTCGGGCGGTGGGCAGTACGCACCGGAAGTTCGGGCGACGAGTTCTGCTTCTGGCCCCCTAACGCAAGAAATGCAGGATGTACGGATTGTTTCTGGTCCGCCAAAACTTGCCAGCGGTCGATGATACTCTGGGGTTCTTGGTAGGGGGAGTCGGGAGATCCAAGATAGGATCTAGCGATAAGGATTAGGGGAGGCGCCCATGAGTGGGCGTCGCTTTCCAATGTCGACGGAAGGATCTCAACCAAAGAAGGCAGGCCCATAGCAGAGTCCAGTGGTGATTCATTCAGGCTTGGCTGGAGCCAGCTTGTGGACGCGAGGCGACGATCCGAAAGGGAGGGGTTCAGCGGCAAGGTCGCAGGGGGCTGCTTATCCACTACTGGCTGCCCCCATTGAATAGTGAGCCTGACGAGACGCATCTGCTTTGAGGCATTTATCATGACAATGTACAGACCACCTAGTCACGGCATTAGCATCCGCGTTTTCGAGATGGTACTTGGTAGGCTTAGTAGAGAATTTATGGGGGCTTCTCTTGAACCTACTCTTGTCCGAGCATATGGATGCGTGTGTAATCAGATCATCGGAGCTGCTGATCCTCTCAATATCCAACGACGTTTCCTCTATTCGGTTGGTATTTTGCGAGAAGAAGAGCTTCGCCTGGCCGTTAGTCGTCACACAGACCAGAGCACTCTTTGACGGGTTTGGGTGGAATGGCCCAAAGCTATGGGCGAACGAGTTCTCGTAGCGATAGCGGTTGTTGTCTCGGACAGCAGGGCCGTGGAGGACATTATGCTGACGGCCGGGGGGCGTGAGGCTCAACCAGTAGCACCCAACGACAGCATTGAGGTCATCGACCGGATCGGCGTCCCATTTCCGGAAGAAGTACGGCCGGTTAAGGGCAATTGAAAAGGTAAGAAGCGCTACCCTACCGACGGAGTCGATGATGGCGAGCTCTGGGATGCTCGTAGAGCTCCAGGAGAGATGGACCAAGGGGATGTGGTCGGAGCCGGTCACTAGGTCGCAGCGGGTGGGCTCGCTAAGCTGCCACGACCCATCGTCTGGGTCGCAGCGGAGGTATCTGAAGTCCACAAAAAGGCCATCGGCGGTGATGGAAGCAATGGTTCCTAATTTGGACCAAGCAACGCATCTATCGGAGAGGGGTTAGCTAAGGGGGGATCCGGGTAGTAGAGATATGTGCGCGCCCTCGGGGGGGGGAGGAGAAGGAGAGAAGGGGGAAAGGGGGAAGGAGAGAAAGTACACACTGGAAACAGCCACGTCGGCGGAGGTCATCGACCCTCCAGCGAAGCTCCGTGGCCGGAGGGGGTATGGTGAGGTTGACGCCGACATCTTCGCCAAAGAGGTCGTCGACGTTGGGCATGACATTGGGTAACTGATGGGGCAGGAAAGACAGTCCGTCTTGGGCGCCCTGGCCATCGGCTGCCAACGCCATCAGGGGCGGGACCTCGGGATTTTCAAGATGAAATAGGAGATGGAGGCAGAATAGTAGGATGATGGGAGGTTACAAGGATATGTGTAAGTGTGATGAAGGGTGAGCGGGTGTGGGCGAGTGAGTGGGGACGGGGTATCAAAAGTTGAACGGAGAAACAGAATGGATCATTGGAATGAAACGATGGAGATGATTAAGTTAGGCCACGAACTATTCGGCTTATAAGGAGGGTCTCGTCGAAGGGGGCAATGGATTGGGAATTGGGAATTTGGGACTCGGGAATGGGGCCGAAGGGGACTAGGTTATGACTCGGGGAAGGAGCTGTCCAAGGGTGTTCAGGGTTCTCGCCTAGGAATTGCAAAGACGCATGTGTAGGTAGGAACTACCTAGTGACGGTGGAACGTTGAACTCCCAGTTCCGACGGATCGGAAGCTCACTTCCTGGCACGATGCATCTATCCCCGATTCTCTTTGCAAGATGGGCGTAGACTTGATTAGAGCCTTGGTAAGGATGAATCGGCCGTGATATCTGAGAAATATCGGAGGAATGAGTTCCATTCATGGTCGGTAGGCGAATGGCCCCACCAGCCTGTGACCATACATTAGTGATTACTGGTGGGTCCATGTCCATACAGACGAGGTCAGGACCGAGCCAGCTGTCAAGGTCAAGCCACAATAGCGATGTTAGGTGGCTGGTGACTTCGTCGTATTACCTCAGCAGATACAGGTACAAAGTACAATACAGGTCAACGCACGGAGCACCAGTCTTACCAGTCCCGGCCGCCTCATGCAAAACATGCCATGCACCAATTACGGGGAATTGGCTAGGATACTGCCGTTGGTGCTGTTGACCCCATGCCGCCCTGGCTGTGGAGTGGTGGGGTCAGAGGCGGTGGACCAAGCAACGGGAGAGCAACGGGAAACTGAGAGCCGACCACCATTGTTTTGGTCGAGAATGGACCACGCACATCCATCCAATGTATGTCATGGGCAAGTTAGTTTTATCTGCTCCCCAATGTACCCATACAAGTCATACTATCTCTCGCCCAATAATACCCGCATGTAACACTTGTACAATAATGATCCCTCGAACCATCAGATGTAGCCGCCTCACACTAAACAATTTGCCTACAAC
The DNA here is from genome assembly GCA_900312665.1 of Cephalotrichum gorgonifer. Classification (NCBI taxonomy): domain Eukaryota; kingdom Fungi; phylum Ascomycota; class Sordariomycetes; order Microascales; family Microascaceae; genus Cephalotrichum; species Cephalotrichum gorgonifer. The sequence continues at coordinate 1,356,061 of ONZQ02000001.1, forward strand.
CAGTGTCCTTGCCCGAGAGTAAATCAGCCAGGTGGATAGTTTATATGTGCTTCTAATGGGAGCGACTATTCGTACTCGGAGTGTCAAGATGACAGGTTCCGTCACCTGGACGAGGCCTTCCTTCCTTCCCAAGGTAAAGGCTAATACGCTGTAATCACGGACCCGATGTCCACCCTGCTCCTTCCGTCCTTGGATGTTCATTCCTCTTCTGGATAGCCCGTTGTTCCCTTGCACATCCAATCTCTCCATAGGCCCGTCTTTCTTTCGCCGTATTATCTCTCTCTCTCTCTCTCTCTCTCTTACTTGTACTTTTATCAAAACAATGCATGACAACAAACTGTCGTATCCGTCAAAGTGCCATCAAAGTATGCACTAGCTACCCTACCTTCACGAGTAGCCCCTCAAACTCTGAGCGATTTGACCTCGTTCCTTTCCCCATATTTTGGCTCCATAATAACTAAACCTCCTCCCTCCTCCCTTCGCCAACAGCGACCCAAATCGCGCTCTCCTTACTTAACCCCGACAACACACTAGTTCAACCAGCCATTGTCGTTCTCCATTCGAGTCCATTCGATATTACTTGGTAGGAGCAACAGCCCCAGGACTCCCCGTACACTCAACCCGGGCAGGCGCTCGACCCTTCAACTCTTTATTACCCATAATTTCTGCTCCTCCTTCCCTTTCTTTTCCACTCTCTCCTGCCTTTCCCTTCTCCTTCTGCCTCTCACCCGCTCCCACCAAAGCAAACTTCTCGACGGAGGAGATTGGTGCCATCCACAGTGAGCGATCCTAACGGCCACCCTGTGTAATAATAGCCGTCTTTGCCCTCATCCTTCACGCGCCCAAAACGGTCTATTGGTGCCTCTTTCTCTATCTTCCGTTGTCGTCTGAGGATATATACGCCATACACCGTCCACAGAAAAATGATTACCTCTGTGTAATCGCCATTTCATTCCATCGCCGCCGACCTCGTCCATCAATGAGCGAGAATTCTACCAGCAAACCCACCCTCCAGAACCGACATGACGACCGAAAGCCGCTGAATATATTTTCCTTTCGTCCCCTAGTTCCTACTGCCCACTCCCTGTCCACCTCCCACCTCTCCTCTCCTGGCCGTCTATCGCCTCACCAACCACTCTCGACTCCTCCCGAGATGTCGTCCCAGAGCGCTCCATCTTCACCGAGGAGAATGGCTGGCCATTCCTTCGATCTCCCTTATGCGGACGACCGCGAAGCCCGCCAGTCAATATCCACGCCGCCGGACTCGACATCGCCCTCTTCCATCCATTCTTCCCCGCTCTCCATACTCTCCAAGTCACCCTCCCTGCCCGGGTCCCCCCATGAGTCTGATGACCCCGGCGGCCGCTACCCATCCCCTTCGGCTTCTAGCCTCCCCTCCGGCACCCAGTCCCCACTGAAGCCAAGACACAACGATCGCGACGAGATCCGCGTCAACACCACCGCTCCCACGCCCCGCGACGGCCAGCCCCCGCCCAAGAAACGCAAAATCACCCAACCCAAGACCCGAACTACCGAACACCTCGACCTCAGCACCCCCAACCTCGACGACAAGACGAGCGACGAGGCTATGCAACTCAACCGCCTTCTCAATGTCATTCGCAAGAAGAAGAAGATCGTTGTCATCGCTGGTGCCGGCATCTCCGTCTCGGCCGGCATCCCCGACTTCCGCTCGAACTCGGGACTCTTTACGACGCTCAAGGCGCAGCATAAGATCAAGGGCGCCTCCGGGAAGCACCTCTTTGACGCAGCTGTCTACCGCCACGACGCATCGACGCAGTCCTTCCACACCATGGTGCGTGAGCTCTCCACGATGACGAGCAAGGCGTCGCCGACGCCCTTCCACCACCTCCTCGCGTCCCTCGCGGCCGAGGGCCGCCTGCTGCGCCTGTACACCCAGAACGTCGACTGCATCGACACGAACCTCCCTCCGCTAGCCACCACTGTGCCACTGAACACGAAGGCGCCCTGGCCCGTGACGATCCAGCTGCACGGCGGGCTGGAGAAGATGGTATGCACCAAGTGCGGCGACGTCGCGCCCCTCGACGGCGACAAGTTCACAAGCCATGAAGCACCGCTCTGCCAGACCTGCCAGACGCAGGAGCATCTCAGGGTCAACTTCGCCAACAAGCGGAGTCAGGGCGTGGGGAGGATGCGCCCGCGCATCGTCCTCTATAACGAGGCGAACCCGGACGAGGAGGCGATCGGGAGCGTGAGCATGGCTGACCTTCGGAGCCGGCCCGATGCCGTGATCGTTGTCGGCACGAGCCTGAAGATCCCCGGGGTGAGGCGCCTCGTCAAGGAGCTATGTCAGGTCACAAGGGGCAGGAGGGATGGCTTCTCGGCGTGGATAAACGTCGACCCCGTGCCGCTGGGCGCCGAGTTCAGGGACTGCTGGGACCTCGTGGTTAGAGGGAAGTGTGATGACGTGGCCTTCCACGCGCAGCTGCCGCGGTGGGACGAGGAGGGCAGGAAGGCGAGGGAGCTCAGCGCCGAGGACAACCTCGAGAGGGAGAAGATGCTCAAGCGGTCCAAGCTCGAGGTGCGCCTCTCTCCCGAGAGCGGAGGGGACGCCGATGCGGCGCTGGATAAGAGGGTGGAACACGTCCAGGGGATACCCACGCCCGGTGCTAGCCCAAGGCTATCAGCTGTCAAGGTCACCAAGACACAGAGCAAACTGTCCTTTGCGAATGCCACCGCCGCGACGGAGAAGAAGCCTGCAAGAAAGAGTCTGCCGGACAAGCCCAACGCCCGTAAGCCTGGGCCCAAATCGAAGCGCGCGGCGCCACAGTCACACACAGTCAAGGACGTCTTTAGGACCGTGAAGGCGGGCGCCGCCACGCCGAACGCCAAGGGTGGGAACGCGCAGCCGGCATCGGTTCCGGAGAAGAGGGAACACTCGGAGTTTGTGGACGACGACTCGGAACTCTCGTCTGTGGGCTCGGCGTCGCCTGATATGCCATCCACGGTACTGCCGCCGCTGAGACCTATCTCTGTGCGCGAGGGCCAGAGGACGGCACTGCCACGTTGGGACTAAGGATATATATATATATATATATACAAACACATATATGTTATGGGTTTCGGTTGAAGCAAGGGATCATTGGGTGGCATCACTTGTAAGGAGTGGGCATTCTGTAGGGGGGCTAGGGGTTCCTGGGTAGCATCCCATATAGAAAGTGAGTGTTTTGAAAGGAGTACGGTGCTGCTATGGGTACGATCGCTTCTTAAGGAGGCGAGAGTTTTGTATATTTTTAGAGTTGGCAGCAGTATAATCGATGGAGGAGATATGCATAGACCGCGTGTGTGTATTGAAGGACAACTGATTGATTTATCCCACTGCCTATCATCCAACTGTAGTAGTGTCATTGGCATGTTGCATGTAGTCTCATCGTAGAGGATATATGTATTACATAGCACGTGTGCTAATCTAGGCGGTATGGCATGTGTACCCAGGAGGCTTCCTGGAGAGGTAGGCCTCTTAAGCTTCGGGAGATGCATATTCTTACGGGGGGTCGGTGTCTGTCCTCCTCGCTCGGCTCGTCATCTGTCCGGCTTCTCGTCCGCAGCTCGAACATCTGTGACTGCCTTCACGTGAGCAACCACCTCGCCACCTACCCTCACGTGAGTAAACCACTCTCACCATGGCTGTTCCCTTATCAAGTATCCTAACGGTTCCAACTTGAGCTCGGGTAGATGACTGCGTAAACTACGATCGATCGATCTACAATGGCCGGACCTATGGGAATAAAACGTGGGAAATGCTTTCGGATTCTACCCATTCGTTACCAGCTAGCCTACACATCCCGACCTTCATCACCCCCAACCCCTGATCCCCCTTTACCGCACCCTATCCACCATAAAACCCCAGAAATCCATAACGACTTTTCTTCTTCTCATCGCATTGCCCCACACAGCCAATGCGAGGGCCAAAGTTTCCACGTCTTTTTCCTTCCAAAAGCGCCATAAGTAATGCAAAGATTCAAGAGAGGGGAGGGACCGCGGTGGAGGAGAGATATCAAACAAGGGAGAGAAAAGATCCCTTCCTTGCCAAGACTTCCTCCCCCATCCATGACCACCTCACATGAGATAGAAAAAAGAGAAATCCTTCACTAAAAGGAGAAAAAAAAAGGCGTGGGGTAAATCAGAGATTAACGAGTACGTATAACAAATGACCACCCTCCCACCTGCCCGCTTGATGGGGGCAATGAAGAAAAAAACATGGCAAAACGGAGAAAAAGAACGCCTCGCTGTTGATGATCATGGTATAAAAAAACACCCAGAGTGAGTATGCAACATCCCGGTTGCCAATGCAAGAAGACTCCCACGCGCCCGTTTTCTGTATCTGACAATTGTGTATCCGATCTCCCCATCTTGTGGCCCAAGTTCTATGTCTATTTTAGCCCCTTGCCTTGGGTGCGGATGACGATGATGCCCCGTTGGCGCGGGGAGTGGAAGACTCTTGTCCTCCAGCCGACTTCTGGAGTTTTTCCTTCTCCATCAGTACAATCTTTTGGTGGAGCTTGCTCAGTCCCTCGGCGGTCGCAGGCTTCTCGGTAGGCCAGAGACTGGCCAGGAATTCCCTAAAAGACAAAGCCTCGTTAGTAACTAGTTCACTACATTATATATGTATAGAGAACGGGTAGCATGATATTAACTTACCAGAACCTCGTAATCAGTCCTTGGTCGAGCTTATCAACCCTAAACTTCTCCTCTAGGAAGTTCCCAATCACGAGTAGCTCCTCCCGGAATATGGCCGCCCGATCCTTACTAGACTTGACCGCCTCCTTGGTGGTGGAGATGATACGCTCAAAGTTGGACCGAACGGGCTTCAGGATAAACCAGAGCAGAGCGTCAGGGTCCGAGCCCCTCTCTTCAGGCGAATCACCCATACGCCGAAGTTGCTCAAGCCGTCTAAGGGCCTTCGCTCGGTGCTCATTTGTCGAACGATCCTTGTCCTTGAGTCGAGCCTCATCCCGGTGCTCATCTCGCCGTTCGTCTCGCCGTTCATCCCGCCGGCGATCCTCGAGATGCCGATCGCGCGGATCGTCGGAATGTCGACGGCGAGGATCATCGAAAGGTCGCCTAGGATCATCTTGACGCCTGGAATCTTCACGTCGCCGCGGGTTCTCGGCTCGTCGGAGCTTATTCTGCGATCGATCGTCGTAGTCTTCGCGATGTTCTCGCCCATGGCCGCCTGGTGATGCATCATCGTAACCCCTTCGCCTCGGGTCTTCCGTGCGCCTCGACTTGGAAGGCCGCTCGCGCTCGCGCTCGCGCTCGCGCTCGTGGTCTCCCCTGTGGCTACCTTGCTTGCGCTTCAGATCTAGCCTAGACGCGTCTCGCTCATCAGCGATGCTACGAGCGCGACTGTGGCCGTTGGCGCCTCGGTCCTGGTCCCGTTGATGGCTTCCCTTCTTGGACATTCTGGGTGCAGGAGACGCGCTGTGCCCATTCGAGCCCAGTTTCTTGCTCCGGTGGTGGCCGTCAACTGCCCTGTGGGCCACCGGGTTATCGGTGTGCTTTGCCTGAAGGACAGAGAATAGATATTCCGCTCGGCGTGCCAGGTGCACGGCTCCCGGCGCCTTCATCTTCCTCTCGCCAACCTTGCTTCTTTCCTCCTTCTTCCCGATGCGATGCTCATCCAGGAAGAATTTGTCCCCCATTTCAAGAACTGGGTCGTCACGGATCTGCGTCCAGGCACCGAATCCGTGCCTGTCAATGCCGACGAGGAGCATACCATCCTCCCTAGCACCCCATGAGCAGCTATAATGGGCCCCCTTGGTAGCCTCGGCGAGCCGGAATGTTCGCCATTCACCGTGCGCCTTGAGGACCCGCCGCAAGAGGCGTAGCTGCGGTGGGCGCTCTAGCGGTGTTTCCGCGTTGACCTTCTTGAGATCCCCAAAATCGAACAAGACGGCCTTCTTGTCCTTCTTAGCCAGGGCCCGAGGGGATTCTCCGTCCTTGTCGGTCGTTCTGCTATTATTCTCGTCGACTGCCCGCTGACAAGCCCTGACAAGGTCGGACACGAAGGAGTTGAGATAGTCGCGATCGCGATCCGCTAGTTTGGCATCTTCCACGATGTCGTCGCCACGCTCCTCCATACAGCCATAGCGCTGGAATGCCCGGATAAGATTTCGCTGCTCTTTTTCCGTGAGTGGTCGCCTAGGGTCCTTGATCATGGCTCGCTTCTCTTCGAGCTCCTGCTCCTTTTGCAGCTCCCGCCTGCGTTTCTTGGCCAATCTATCAGTCCTGTCAGATTCGGCCGTACGATTCTTCGTAGCAGCACGGCGAGGAGCATTCTCCTCCGCAACCTTGGCGAGATATTCCTCATGCTTCCTCTTCTCTTCCTCGATCTTGATTTGGTCTAGGCGATCCTGCGGGATGATGTCATCCCAGTCAAGGGCAAGGTCATCGACCTTAACATCAGTATACTGCATGAAGTTGTCCCAATCAATACCACCACTGCTGAGGTTGATCTTATCATCGACCTTTGTCTTGGTAACCTCGGCATTCGCGAGGATGGAGTCGATATCCAGTTGTTCCAGGCGCTCTTGGTTGCCACTCTGTTCGAACATCTTCTGCGACCGCATCTTGAGGATGTGCTGGATGTCGTCCCCGGAGGTGGGACCGTCGATCTTGAGACCCTTTTTATTGAACTCTTCGCGGAGGGCCTTGCCATCGTCGGTAACGCCTGCCTGGATTGTAAGATACTCGAGGAGGAGCTTGTTGCGGGCACGCTCCAGGACCTCCTCTTCCACAGTTTCCTTGGAGACAAGTCGGTAAATGTTGACCGGCTTTTTCTGCCCGATACGGTGGGCTCGAGCCATAGCCTGCAAATCGGCTTGCGGGTTCCAATCCGAGTCAAAGAGGACAACAGTGTCGGCCGTCATCAAGTTAATCCCCAGGCCGCCCGCTCGGGTCGAGAGCAAGAAGGAGAAGTCGTCGCTTCCCTCGGCATTGAAGTGGTTAATGGCCATTCGTCGAGGGGCTGCCGCAATCGTGCCGTCGAGCCTCTGGAACTTGTAACCTCGGAAGGCCATGTAGTCTCCAAGGAGGTCGAGCATCTTAACCATTTGGCTGAAGATGAGCACTCGATGGCCGTCCTTCTTGAGCTTGGTCAAGAGCTGGTCAAGCAGCATCATTTTCCCGCTGCTCGTGACAAGACCCTTGATGTAGTCTTCACGGCGGGTGCTACCACCAAGGACCCTCTCCTCGACACCTGGGAACAAGTAAGGATGATTACTTATCTTCTTCAGCTCCATCATGATGTTCAGCAGTGATGCCCCCTGGCCGCTAGCGTCGCGAAGAGCAGAGTAATTCCTCGTTAGCACGTTCTTGTAGTACTCAAGCTGGACGTCGGACAGCTCCACACGAATAATCTTCTCGGTCTTGGGGGGTAGATCCGACTCGACGGTCTCCTTGGTCCGACGGAGGATGAAGGGCGAGATGGCCTTGTGGAGCTTTTCGATCTCTATCTGTGCATCCGCTGCGGACAGGGTTTCCAGATCACCCTCAATCGTGACTTTACCAGGGTTCAAGAAGTCGAGTAGTGCTGACAGCTCCCCGAGGTTGTTCTGGATAGGGGTTCCGGTGATGAGGACTTTGCAGGGGACTCCGAAGTTGAGTAGCTTTGCATAAAGCTGAGATTCGCGGTTTTTAAGACGATGAGCTTCGTCCACCGCAAGAACCTGCCACTTGATACCCCCGAGGAATTGCCAATCAGCAAGGATGTAGTCGTAGGAAGTGATGAGAACGTTGAACTTGGGCTTCTTGGGGTTTCCGTCAACAAGGAGCTCATTGTCCCGAATGATGCGACGAGCCGAGTCGGGTCCAAGGTAGACGACATAATTCATGTCCGGTGCCCAGTGGTTGAATGTATCGCACCAAGCGGGTATTACACTCAGTGGAGCGACGACGAGAAACGGACCCTCTTGAGAACGGTCGTTTCGTAGCCAGCTCAGAAAGGAAACCGACTGAACGGTCTTTCCCAGGCCCATCTCGTCAGCCAGGATGACGTTGTTGGCACGGGTCCAGTTGAGACACAGGAAATTCAAGCCCATCAGCTGGAATGGGCGAAGTTCTCCCCCGGCGATGTAATCAGGTTGCGCCTCCAACCGCTTCATCCTCGTTCTGGTCGCCGGGTTTACCTCCTTACGATCCGAGACCCACGAACGGGAGGAACGATCCAAAAATTGGTCGATCTTGTCCTGGAAACTAGAACTGATTTCGGAGGCCAGCTCCCAAGTGCACTCGTCGTAGGCGAGCCCCTTCCATTTAATGAAGTACTCAGTACCGCTTTCGCCATTTCTGACAGCGACAACTCGCTCGACTTGTGTGTAGTCTTCGAGGGCTTCGATATCCTTCTCCCTGTCAAGGGCGTACTGCTCCCTACTCTCTGGTGCAACATCCTCATTGTAGGTGATGTCGAGCTCGTATTCGACCACCTTCCTAAAATAATTTTCCAGCCGCCGATAGCCGCGGACATTGCTGAGCGTTTCGGAGGACTCCCAAGTGTCGTGCAGGTGGGATTTACCCTGCCACTTGATGAAATACTCAAAGTCGGACCTGCGGGAGTCGATCGCGGGTTCAACACCATCCTTGGGTCGATGGCGCATAATCTTTTCGATATAGGGTCGGGTATCGATATACTCTTCTTCTTGGTAGTCGTTTTCGAGAGACGCTTCGTCCTCCTCGTCCGCGCTACTTTCTTGGTATGCGCCCTGCTGTACTTGAGCGGCCCGGCGGCTAGACCATCGCTTCTCCGTGAGGACCGCATCGGGCTGCTCTTCGCGCTGGCGGCGGGCCTTCCTTCGGAAGGTCTTTGCGCGAGCTCCGCCATAGTTATCGGAATCGGAATCGGTTGGAGAGGCTTGATGAGAGGGGGTCGCGCGTTTCGAGGCTATAGGAAAAAAAAGTTAGGGTGTTAGCCGACTAGAGGACCAGATGGTAGGAAGGAGGTGTTGAGACACGCACTTGGTCGCGAGGTTTCGAGACGCCGCTTTTTTACCGGCCGCCTACGAACGGGTTCATCATCATCGTCCGAGTCGGAACTAGAATCGGACGCAGCCTAAGAGAAGGCAGCGCGTCAGTATCAGCTTGATAGAGCGTGCGAGTATAGGACGGGGAGGCTAACGAATCTCTGCGCCTGCGTGGCTCGACCCTAGAATTCAAGGCGATGTTAGATTACAGCGGATCTTAGGTGAGGGAAAGGAGGCGGTATCCATCGTCTTACACTTCGCCTCAGGCCATAGAGTTCGGGATTTTTTTGTATGTAGGTATCTTCTGAAGGAGACTTGCGCTTGGTGGAGCGACGGGATGACTGGGAGCGCGAACGATCGTCACGCTCGGGGGACTCATGAGGATCATCAACATCAAAATCCCCATCATCGGATGCATCGTCGTGGGTAGAGTCACTCTGGGCGTCATCATCCGAGGCATATGCATCGTGGGTGGTATCGTTCAGACCCATAGTCTCATCGGGGCTCGAGGACAGGGCCCGGTTGTCGGGATCAGCAACGACAACATCTTGGACGTCGGAGAGGTCACTGTCGGATGCGTGGTCGCCGGCATCGAATTCAGTAGACATGAGGGTCGGCGGAGGTGTATGTCCGTTGGCCGGGTCGGCCTCCGGAGATGAAGCCATGATAGTTCGGGATGGAGAAGAGGCTGCCTGCTATAGATAACGGAAGTCAGTACGCGTTGTACCGGGAAACGAGCCGAGAGAGGCGGCCAGGCAGGGGAAGACGACGCTGGCGACCAGGTTGAAGCATGGGAAGCCGGGAAAAGACGTGAATCAAAGGAGGAATCCGTTTCATCGCAATCCAGGGTCGCTCCTGATGACCGCGAGGCTGAGAATGATGGAAGCTCAATTGGGCGAGGCATGAGACCGGGGGCGGCCAGAGAACATAACAAGCAAGTCGACGCCATCAATAGCACTCGCTTCCATCAGGCCAAAGCATTGTATGAGGTTTCCATCGCCATTCCGGGCTGGATAGACATGGTAGGCCACTTCTTACAAGGGGATCGGCCGAGGAGAGACGAGGTTCCGACCTGGCCTAAACGAGCTCCGACTAGGGGAGAGGGGAACAAGAAACGTACGAGTCATCAATACTGGCCCACAGGCAGCTGAGGCAATGAAGAATAGAGCACGGTCAAAATAGTCGACGCCTTGAAAGGGTTGTGGGGTTTGGGTGGGCGGAGGTGGGAATAATAGGACTGAGATTGATCGCGGTGCGTGGTGCGGTTGTGGTGGGTAATGCCAAAAGCACAGTTGAAGGGTGGGTGGCAGGGAAAAGAATTGGGCGGTGGAGAATAGTGGGTTTTGCGTTGGAATTTTAGAGGGTGGAGGGGAAGGCTGAGGTAAGGAAGGAACGACCCTCAGTCCTCGACTAACTTCGTACTCGTGCATGTATTACGAGTATTAGCAACTACATGTACCAACGACGAACCGAGATGTTCAACCCCTCTCTTCAATTTAATGAATCATGACCTTTTCCAACTCATATTTTGTCCCAACAGTGCGTCCAATGACCCTACAAATTGGTCTCTGGAGGCCATAAATCGACAGAGCCCCAACATCTACCGTCAAAGATTGGCGTAATGTATTATTCTTTATTTATACGCGAATTTGCTCAACCATGCTGAGCATCTAGTCCTGCGCAAGCTATGAATCTGGGATGTTAAAAGGTCTTGGCAGCAGAAGTACACCCTGGCAAGGGCTTTCCGCTTGATGAATCGAGAAGTCAGTTCTAAGTTGAGGGCCCATGACCCGGTGTAAGTAAACACACGAGCTCACTCTTCCATGGAACCATCACAGCGCCAAACAGCCTAATATCACCTCTATCCATCGTCATGGCTGCTGAACGGCCATTGGCGGACCTCGCCAGCTTGATGATGATGCCGTGGCGACAGTTACGGAGGAAGGACGAAACATCTCGCAGAGCGCCCGGACCTTCAACAACGCTCAGCAACGGTTCCCCCCTGAGCTACCACGAGTGGCCAACTACTCGGTAGGCCAGATCCAACAACAGCTAAATGAGATGCAACAGCATCAAATGTCGTTGCTTGCTGAGTTCCGGGTCGAGTAAGCCGTTCCGAGCCCCATTATTCATTCAGATATCCTACTGAAACTTACTCTTCTACCAGGACTTCTAATACTCGTGCACGAGCTCAAAACAGCCGTGTCCTCCATACCGCAACGCCTCTAGATCCTCTCCTCTGTGTAGAACGTGGCGATCATCCCCGAGCTAGACCTGGTCAACCTATCCCTTACTTTCCGGCAACAGCGTGCGACATATCCCAACTCAGTGGTACTGTCCCCGTCTATTGTACTTTTCCCCTCTTGGTTTAGGCTTGAATTAACCGATGTTTTTTCGCAGTGGTCCAATGCCGTCGCCTACTTAACGCCCTTGATTGGCCATACCCAGCAGGCCGAGCTCCAGCACTGGTCCTCCAAACGCGTGTACGGGATGCGATCGGACTTCCCATCATCCTAGGACTTTCCGAGTAAAGAAAGGCAGATAGCGAAAAGAGTTGAGATGGAGTGATGGACAATCACGGAGGACTTGTAGAGACCATTTCTTCTACCCCGAGACCATAAAACACTATGAAAGTTCGAGCAAAGAATTATGTTGCACCCAGAGAACCCTGGTAGTTACAGTTTTGAACGTTTATGTGATTGTTTGATTATGTTATACATGGATGTGAACCTATAATATGATGTGAGTGAGCATCGAAATATGGGGTTGGTTGTCACCTGCCATAATAAAAATCGTCAGTAACATCGAGGCAGGCTGTCGGACTGCTTTCAACGACTCAGAGGACAGTAAAATTCGATTACTCTTCTCAACCCCACCTCTGACCACTCACTCCGTTGGTACATTGGTACGAGGAATGATACAGTACTAATTGTACTCGCTTGCCTTTGGCATTTTCGACCCCAAACCCGACGAGTAAACCAAGCCGGCCCAAGTTTCACGCCAGAATAAAAAAAAATAAAACTTGACGCCAACTTGTTCAACTTGCACTTTGCTATCGCCATCACCATCTTCACCGTGATAGACCCAAAGAGAGATCCTGTATGTGAGCCCAATTTCCCAGGACGTGCTTCTCCCACAAGCCCAAGCGCGTGTTCTATTTGGATACATTATTTTCCGCTTCTTCGTGCCCCACTACAAGCCCCGCGGCATCTTCAACCCCTCCTTCCCTCATCCTCATCCTTACCATCATCCTTGCGACACCAGCAACCCTAACATCGTGAATACAGTCTGCTCAGCAGCCCGCACAATATGGTGGACAAACTTACTCGGTATGTTCTCTGGATGGGGATAAGGAGACCGTCTCGGATTTCTCCCTCTCTCTCGCTCTCGCCCTCGCATCCGATTATTCGTCGCTAACTTTTGTCTTCCAAATAGTGTGGCTATTATCAATAGCGACAAGGTAGGGCTCGGCCAACTTGCCCCGCGTTTGATGCGCTGCCCCGCCATCACCACTTTCATGCTCTGGTTTCTGGCCCTCGACGTCACTGACACTTTTCTGCTCGTTCGTTCGCCGCGATAAATAGTGCAAACCCAAGGTTCGTCTCCAATAATATCCTGTTGCATTTCTTCCTCCGTTCCCCGCTAATCGTTTCCCCCCCCGCCGCCCCCATAGAAATGTCGCCAGGAATGTAAAAAGTCGTGCCCTGTCGTCAGGAGCGGCAAGCTTTGCATCGAGGTCACCAGCGAGTCGCGCATCGCCTTCATCTCCGAGTCTCTTTGCATCGGATGTGGTATTTGCCCCAAGAAGTGCCCCTTCGAGGCCATTACCATCATCAACCTGCCCACCAACCTCGAGACCCAGGTCACCCACCGATACTCGGCCAACAGCTTCAAGCTCCATCGTCTTCCCACCCCGCGCCCTGGCATGGTCCTCGGTCTTGTCGGAACGAACGGTATCGGCAAGAGCACGGCTCTCAAGATTCTCAGCGGCAAGCTAAAGCCCAACCTCGGGAAGTTCGATAACCCGCCGGACTGGGAGGATGTTATCAAGTACTTCCGCGGCTCCGAGTTGCAGAGTCAGTCCCACTTCCCTACCAACCCCTGGCCTAGCCCCTGACCCCGGCCCTGGTTGGATCCACGCTCACATCCATGTCCATGTGCTAACCACACCATACTGCCTACCAACAGACTACTTCACTAAGCTCCTGGAAGATGACCTCAGGGCCATCGTCAAGCCCCAATATGTTGACCAGATCCCGAAGACTATTAGGGGGCCCAACAAGACTGTCAAGTCCCTCATCACCGCTCGTTCCACGCTGGGCAACATGGAGGAGGTTTGCAATGTTCTTGGTGCGTTACGACACGGACACCCCCCACCCCCTCCTCCGTGAATTATTCGATTAACGTGAACTTCTTGTTAGAGCTGAACCATATCATGGAACGTGAAGTCCACCATCTCTCGGGTGGTGAACTTCAGCGCTTCGCTATTGGTACCGTCTGTGTCCAGAAGGCTGACGTGTAAGTTGCCTCGCCCCCTCCTTTTTTTGTTGCTGCTGCTGCCGCTGCTGCCCCTGGATCGTGGAAGCGCCATCCTGCGAATACCAAGCGTTACTCGGTGATACTTATCCTAGGCTTTAGATACATGTTTGACGAGCCGTCGTCCTACCTCGATGTCAAGCAGCGACTGAGCGCTGCCCGCATCATCCGCTCGCTCCTGAGACCCGACGATTACGTCATTGTTGTCGAGCACGATCTGTCAGTCCTCGACTACCTCTCTGACTTCGTCTGCGTTCTCTACGGCCGTCCCGCCGTTTATGGTGTCGTCACCCTCCCCCACTCGGTGCGCGAAGGTATCAACATCTTCCTCGATGGTCACATCCCGACGGAGAACCTTCGCTTCCGTGACGAGTCCCTCACGTTCCGCATTGCCGATGCTACCGAGGATTTGATCAACGATAAGTCGCGCGAGTTCTCCTACCCCTCGATGACCAAGAAGCTGGGCGACTTCACCCTCCGCATCGACTCTGGAAGCTTTACCGACTCGGAGATTATCGTCATGATGGGCGAGAACGGAACCGGAAAGACCACCTTCTGCCGCCTTCTCGCGGGCGCCTTGAAGCCCGATAGCAAGGCTTCCGTTCCGCCCATGTCCATCAGCATGAAGCCGCAGACCATCACCCCCAAGTTTGAGGGCACCGTCCGCCAGCTCTTCTTCAAGAAGATCAGGGCCATGTTCCTGTCGCCCCAGTTCCAGACCGATGTCATCAAGCCCCTGAAGCTCGACGACTTTATTGACCAGGAGGTCAAGAACCTGTCCGGTGGTGAACTGCAGCGCGTGGCCATCGTCCTGTCCCTTGGTGTCCCCGCGGACATCTACCTCATCGACGAGCCCTCGGCCTACCTCGACTCCGAGCAGCGTATCGTCGCCGCCCGCGTCATCAAGCGCTTCATCATGCACGCTAAGAAGACCGCCTTCATCGTCGAGCACGACTTCATCATGGCCACCTACCTCGCCGACAGGGTCATCGTCTTCGACGGCCAGCCCGGCATCAACGCGCGCGCCAAGAAGCCCGAGTCGCTGCTGACCGGTTGCAACACCTTCCTGAAGAACCTGGACGTGACCTTCCGCCGCGACCCCGTCAACTACCGGCCTCGTATCAACAAGCACCAGTCGCAGCTTGACCAGGAGCAGAAGTCTAGTGGCAACTTCGTGAGTCCATACCTACCCAACTACCACCCCCTATCCCGAAAATTATTAGTAGTCGACGTGAACTGACAAATGTTCTCTCCTCGCAGTTCTTCATGGATGAGGGTCCCAAGCGCAGCTAAAGGCACCCATGACACCCCCATTGCATCGGATTCAGGCGTTCCAGGCGTTCAAAATACACGCGGGGCCAAGCGTGCTCATGGGAATTCCCAGGACGGGGTAGACGAGGGAGTTGGCGGCGATGACGACGACGACGACGACGACGATATGGATTGGTGGCTGCGGCGGCCCCCTCCCCCTTAGCCTCCCTCCCCTCGCCCCGTTGAGATATGTCCCCTACCCTCGGAGGGCAAACTGCTCTTGAAATTTTGTTCTTTTAATTTGTTTTTTTGGAGTTGCACCCACATTTCGTGGCGGGAGAGGCCCTGGTGAAAAACCTAGACTCACCCGCCTCGAGTGTGAGATGCAGCTCTTTTGAGCTTGCCAACCCAGAAAAAATTGCGGATATTGAAAAAAAAAAGAAGAAGAAGAAAGGAAGAAAGGATATTGCTCATTGTACAAACGCGAACCGAACCGTTTTCATAGCCCATCCGCGGGATCAACGGGAAGTGGGGGAAAGGGGGGAGGAGAACGGCCGAGCCACCTGGCACCGAGCGCTCCCCGTTTTTGTTTATATATAACGGGAAGAAAGAAAGGTTACTCAGATATCTTTTAATATTTTTGAGAGGTAGAGAGTTACTATAGCATAACACGGTAGTATTTAACGGTTCACACAAAATTGTCGCGTTACGTTAAGATGGAAAGTGTAAGTCCGAGATGGGTGAAGAGAGGAGAGACTACGAGGTTTAAGTATGCTCCAAGAGAAGGGGACTTCAATAGAGACAAGTTGAGAGGAGGAGAGAGAGTATGTATGGACGAAAATGCCGCAAGGCCCCATTTTATTGAGATCGAGAATTATATGATAGAGCCCCAGGTAGGACAAGCTGTGTTTTTTTTTCTTCCTTTCGCTATGTAGGGGATGGGGGGAGGGATGGTACCTTCCAAAGAAAAAAGGGGAGGGATGGTACCTTCCAAAGAAAAAAACAAGTCAAGTGAAGAAGGGGAATGAGTGAGAGAAAAAACCAACATACACGAGGGGGGAAGAACCGCCTTTTGCTCTCCTCCCCAGTCCACCACTCCCAGTCCAACCACCAAATTTGCCGGCCCCTGTGATAGAAGGGAAGGGGGGGAAAAGAAAAAAAAAGAGAAGGAGAATCGATCGAGTAGGGAAGCCGAGCCGAAGCCAAGGACGAGAGGATCGGTGGAGAAGGGAGCGGTAGGAGTGAGGAGGAAGAGGAGGAGGTGGAGGACGCCGGAACAAGGTGTACATGATTCTGCTTTGGTGGTGTCATCTCGTCCCACAGCATGTTTCGGTGTCGGTTACGTACTGAGTGAGAGAGTTCGTTCTCGTCTCGAACCAATGCCCCCTAGATCGCTTTTCTCCCAAAGGGCCGATTTGACACGCGGGTAGCGGTGATTGTTTTCCGGGAGAAGATAAGGTGTAGGTGTTTTGGGGGAGAGGGGGGTTGGACGCCTCGAACCGTATTCCTCGGACTAGAAACCTTCCTTTCAACCTCGTGCGCGCGCAGCTTTCGTTGTCAAGGAAGAGGGGCTGGAAGAAACTGACAGAAGCCCTGTTGATCCCTCCCTCCAATGTGCAAACCAAAAATCGAGTCCCTTACGTCGTGGGACATGCTGGGAAATATGGACTGGTAGCGATGGCTCGAAGGCTGACATCGACGGGCGGATAGAACCTGTCTCTAATCCTCCTCAATCTCACCCTCTTCACTGCCCGAGTGGACACCTGGATCCTCCGCTGCAGGGGTGGGTGCCTTGGTCTTGACGGGAGGAGCAGCATCACGTTGGGGGGTACGCTCACGGGGGGCTGGTGACTTCTCCCTTTTCGGGCGCTGTGGGCAAAGTGTATGGTTAGCCAACTATACCAGCATCGACGGTGCCTATGAGGTATCCTCTTACCTTTGAATCCCTTCGATCTTCATCATCCTCGGGACGCCGGCGTCGGGTTGACGACGGGCGCTCGTCCCCATAAGGAAGCTCGTCGTATGAACCGCCTCTCTCCGTACGTCGCCGGTAGAGCCGCTCGCGCTCCTCTTCGCGGGACCTACGCTCGCGGTCGTAGTAGCTATCCTCGTCGCGGCGAGGACGGGGCCGGTCATGGTCTCGGTCTCGTTCCCGGTCTCGATCACGCTCGCGGTCGCGATCGCGGTCACCGCCACGCTCACGATCCCGGTCGCGCTCCCTATCCCGGTCCCTCTCTCTCTCGCGGAAGGGTTCCCGATCCCGGTCTCGGCCGTTCTCCCGCCTGGGAGGGGGCGAGGCCCGCCGTTCCGACACGAGGACGCTCTCCGCCCCGGATGCCTTGCGGTGATTGCGTTCGCGTTCGGCTATCGCCCTGCGGCGGTCTGCTTCATACGGATCCGTCTCGGGGGTACGGCTACGCCGACTGCTACGGCCACCCCTGTGAGATCGCTCACCTCTAGAACGGTCTCTGTCTCGGTGACTGTCTCGATCCGTAGACCCTCGCCCTCCTCGCCGCCTATGGCGATCTCTCTCGAAGTCATCCTCTCTCTCCCTGAGGCGCCGGATAAATTTGTCGAACACGGCTCGCCTGGCGTCCTCGGATGAGATGGTCTGGAAGTCATCGCTCCGCACCAGCCTTGGGCGGACCTTCTCGTACGTGTCCTGTAGCGTAAGTGGCGGGTCTAAATGCTTCAGGTAGGACTTGAGATTCTCAGCAGCTCGTCTCTGCTGTCGCTCAGCATGACGATCATCCTCAGGGCGCCTAGAAGAGGCCTTCTCTTGGATCTATTTAACATTAGCATTCGTGCCTGAAGATGTTGTATTAGGGGGAAGGGGGGTTAAGGAGACCGCATACCCGTTCAAATATGAGTAGCAGGATGTCCCGGCCAATGTTAGCAGTACGTCGGTCATCCTTTACAACTGTCATGAATTCTTCAAAGGTGGTCTTCGGGGTGACTTCAAACCGCTTGTCCTGTAGAGTTGGTGAGTTAGCAAAAGGATGGTTACACCGACGACGGGCGATACAGGAGACATACATCGATAACATCGAGGACACGGTTCCGAGTTCCACGGAGACCACGCTCTTCCTCCTCCACGACATCCCAGAACAGCTCCTGCGGCGTAGAGCCCGGCTGGCCCAACATTGCCAAGTATCGCTCGTCGTTCTCGACCAGGGGGTGAATCTGAGACCACTTCGAACCGGCATTGATCTTGCCCGCGGCGCGTAGCTCGGACAGAAGGGCGTTGAAAGCATCCCGGTTCTGGCGCTCCTTTCGATATTTCTTGTTCTTTTGCTCCTGCTTCGAGTCATTAAAGGCGCGCTCGAGTGCCTTCATGTGGTTCTGGAACGCAGTCAAGACGTCAAACTTGGTAAGAGCCTGGTACTTCTCATCATTCTGGAAGGGAGGCGTCGAGGAGATGATGCCTTGCGCGTCGGCCCATCGTGTATAGGGCTCCAGGTTTAGCTTCTGTAGAAGGTCGATCAGGCCGGAGGTGGCTTCCTTGCGCATGGCGGCCTGGCGCTCGACGTGCTCCTGCTTAAGCCCGACGACGTACTCGTGGAAGAGCTGGCGGCGCTCGGCGTCGTCGTCGGTCGAGCGGAAGATGGTCTCCCCCTCGATCATGGGGCGCGCTGTCTTCCAGCTGGTGTAGTACTTGATTTCCGGATGGCGCTTGAGCATGGTTTCGAAATCAGCACGCAGCTTCGCAATCCTCTCCTTCGCCCGCTCCTTGTCCTGGGTGACCATGTCATGGCAATACTTCTCGAAAGTAGCCTTCCTCTCCCTCGGGTCCCTAATGGCGCGGTGCTGAGGGTCCTTAACAGTCGCCCTGACCGTCTGCTCCCAGGTCCAATCGGATTGGACACCGAGCCGGCGAAGCATCTTGACAAAGGCAGCCTCGGCTTCCTCGGGACTCGCATATTCGGGGTCATTGTTTGCGGGCACGAAGAAGGTCTGGGCCTGTGAGTCGCCGCCCTGCGCCAACTGGCGAGGCTCCCTTGATGAATCTCGGTAATCGCCTCCACCGGGGCCTCCGTGAGGAGTTCCTGGACTGGATGATGTTAGTCTGGGACCAGGTGGAGGATATGGAATGCTAACGAGACGGGCTGGCTTACGTCGGGGTCGAGTCATCTATTCCGAGAGCTCTCTTATAAGCATCTGGCATCTCCCAGGAACTCTGCTTCGTCTCGGTATTGTACCAGTACTTGCGGCCGCCTTCGGCCGTGTACTCTTTCCATGGTTGGTTCGCGAGTGCCCTCTGTCAAACGAACGAGCGGTGCGTTAGCTTAGTACGGCCGGGCCATGGCAGGCATATGCAGTTACTAACCTCGGCATTGGTCATGAGCTCCTCCGGCTTCGTCCATTGCGTAACCTTTGTGAGGTTGTTGTAGAAGTAGGATCGACCATCAGGCGTGCGATGCTCTTGCCACACCGGGGGAGGCTGGCCGAAGGGAGGGGGTACGCCGTTCATCGCTGCTGGTTCTGCAGACGCCAGCAAAAACAATACGCGATATCAATGCCGGGGAAGCTGCAGGGGATGTTGTAAGGCAAGCTTGAGCCTGTGTCGACTTATGTCTGTCGCGTCTCCGTTGCGCCGTGTGTCTTGGCCAGTGGGTTGAAGAAAATCACCAAGTATTTAGCCGAGAATACTCCAGGACATGGCAACCATGAGAGCTTGGAGCTCTGAGAGGAGGATCTCTCTAGCAGGCAAGATTCAGTTCCCGCTCAGTGCCACCAAGAGAATTGGTTCGCTAATGTAGAAAAAAAAACTCGAAGGGCCTAATCAAATCATCCGTGGTACAATATTAATCGTGATGGGAGGTGATTATCTTCTAAAAAAAAAAGTCGATCGAGTGATGGCAAGGATTATTACAAATGACAAAAAGAAAGGCAGTATCACTGCTAGCATCTACGTGTATTGGAACCGTTTGATTTGTCATTTGTTCGCGGGAGATATTACTGGGGCGTACAAATAAGATGGCACTGTCAGTCTCATTACCTTAGGCAGGGCAGGGATCATGTATAGCGCTGGACCGCCTGTAGACGCCAGCCAAAACAGACAGCAATGGGGGATCCAAGCTCCACAACGAGACCACCTACACCCCAATATGAAGCTGATTCCCAGTTCGTCGATCACTCTCAATGCCACGCACCGTATGACGGCCACCCCTCGCGGTGTCCAGCTCGGAATCGACCCCCTTGAACCATCGGCCAATTTGACCCTAATCTATTATGGCTGTTCCTGAAAATAACCGGCCTCCTGGTGAGGTTGAGGGCACGGATGCTCGCTTCGTGGAGCAGTCGCACCTCACATACGTGATTCCTCATGAGACGGATTTGGATATCGATGAGGCATTCCAAAGTGTAGATCCGTCCGTCTCCATACTAGACTCTATCCCGCGGCGCGAATCGCTCTTCTTTGGTACGATCCCTAGTGTTTCTACCGACCAATGGTGTCCCCTTTTCCCACCGTGTTCCATCGAAATGAAGCTCACAATAGCTAGATGAGACCGTCGATGTTCTACTGGTGCTGAGGACGCCCTGGGCCGACGAAAAGACGCTGAGATCCCACCTCTCAAGGCTGGTCATCTCACTTGACGTTCACATCGCAAATGCGCCGGGCACAGACCAAGATAAGGCGAGCCCTCCCGCCCACGACTTGATCTTCTCGGGGACGGTGGAGGACATGGATGACCCGTTCATCGTGGTCGACGAGTCCGACGCCGGCAGCAGTGAGGGCGACGAAGACGAGCACGAGCAGCACGTGTACGCCATCTGGAAGATGCCCGTATTCCTTGCCCGCCCCCGGCTACGCCTCCGGAGACCGACCGCCCTCTTCCACGGCTCGGCCGGCTTGAGGCCCGCAGACAAGGAGGCGCCCAGGACGGGCGAGGGATACCTCCAGAGCGGCGTTCCCTCGGGGATTAACCTCCTCGAGGCCTTTGGCTCAGATCCGGCGCTGGAAGGCGTCAAGCCGCGCCTCTCCGCCCTGCGCGTCTCCCGCGTCGCCCCCCTCACCCAGCCCAAGGAGCGCGTCCAGTCCATCCGCGCCCTCAAGGAGCTGAGGCTCGACATCGCCCCCGTGGTCCACTCCCGCGTCCGCGTGTCCAGGCCCAACACGCAGCCCTCCGGTGCGACGCTGATCGGCGTCCTCGAGGTCGACTTCGGCGGCAACTTCTCCTGCGACATCACCATAGACTCCATAACCCCGGCCCTCAAGGCCGGGACCGTCCGCGACCTCAACAGCCAGCCGGGCCTCAGCCTCCTCCCCATGACCTGCGCGCCCCACGACCACGTCACCTTCCTCTACGCCCTCGCCCCGGCCGACCTCGACGACGTGGCCAAGAACCCCACCCGCGACCTCGAAATCACCATCAACGCCACCGCGAAGCTCGCCTCCGCCTGCACGCCGAGGCTCACCCTGACCTGGACCACCCCGCTCGACTTCACCGTTCCCGTGAACCCGGGCTTCGGCCCCGCCATGCAGCCCATCCGGCGCTCCCACCGCCCCTCCCAGCTCTCCCTGGGCGGCGGCGAGGCCTCCTTCACCGCCCCCTCCGTCTCCCGCCCGGACTCCCTCCCCGTCCTCGAGGCGTCGACCCGCAACACCGACGTCAGCGTCCCCGACCTCGGCATCACCATGACCTTCACTGCCCCGGAAGGCCCCGTGTACCCCGGCGAGGTCTTCTCCTGGAAGATCTACACCGTTAACCGCACCCAGGAGAAGAACCCCCGCAAGCTCGCCGTCGTCGCCATGCCCCGCCGGAGGAAGCACACCCGCGTCCTCCGCCCGCCGTCCCTCTCCCGCCCCGCGGGCGACCTGGCAGGGCAGGGGCAGGGGCAGGGGCCGGGGACGACCACGGCGGCGGCGGTGACCCGGACCGACCTCGCCGACGCGGTGCTGGACGACAACATCGTCCACGCCATGCACAAGAACTCCGCCGTCGAGGGCGCCGATATCGTCTGCCTCAGCTCCGAGGTGAGGGTCGGCCCGCTCGCGCCGGGGACGTGCCACGTCGCCGAGCTGAAGTTTATGGCAGTCAGGGAGGGGGTGCTGGGCGTCGATGCCGTTAGGGTTGTGGACCTGGCGACGCAGGACCATGTCGATATCCGGGAGCTGCCGATCGTCATCGTGGAGAAGAGGCCGTGAGTTTGGTGGGGAAGAGGGTGCTTGTTCAGGGGTTTTCGGAGACGAGGGCGTTCATCCCGTGGGAAGCGGGAGCTACATTATGCTCTGCCGATGACGATTAAAGAGGTTCGTCATGATACGGCGTCTACGGGCAGGAGATCAGCAGACTATTTACTGTGGCGGAGATATGAGATAGAGTAATACCAAGTTGGAACATGAGCGTGAAAGTAAAATAGTTCCCGTGAAACGGCCTCAAAAACGCCCTAAATGCATCCCGTGTAACCCAAACGCGCCCTCCCTTATAACACCTATTTACCGGAATAGCGTTCGTGTGTATCCATTCCCGCCCTTAAAAAACAAGAATACTCAGTCCACACCATGATACCCGCTATCAAATGCCCATCTGCCCACCTCCTCTACTAAAGTGAAGTGCTAAGCCACCCGGTTTCCTCCCCACCCTATCCCATGAATCAAGACGAAAAAAAAAGATGCAGCACGGTCATAAGTCATCATATTCGTCATCCCACCCCAACTTCTCGTAGACGGACATCTTTCTCGGCGCAGCGGGAGCAGCAGCTGGCGCCATCTCGCTCTCGCTCTCCTCCGCGTGCGCCGCCGGCCTCGGCTTAACAGGCGCCTTGAACGCCTCCGTCAGACTGCGCATACCCCCCGTATGGACAGCCACAGGCACCGCTCGCTTCATCATCAGCGGCGAGGACCCGGGGATCGCGTCCACCGAGGCTGACGCCGGCATAGTGCTCCTCCGGACGGGTGTGGCGGAGATGACGCCGGGCTGGACGGGCGTCCCCTCTATCCTGTCGGCGGCCGCGGGCCGGGCGGGGGTGGACCCGATGGCGCTGAACTCCGGGGACGTCGTAGTGTCCTGTAACGCGTCCCTGAAGCTCCTCCTCGGTGCCGTGGACGGTATCACCGAGGGGTTGGATGAAGGGGGCAGCTCGCCCGGAGAGGCCCGCGCGAGAGGCCACGCGATCGCGGACGGCCTGGGCTGCCCTGCTGTACCAAGGTCGCGGTACCGGTTGTGCATCGGCGTCGCCTTGACCTGGACGTGCTCGGACGGCGACAGGCGGACGGGCTTCTTTGTTTCTACGTGTCACCGCACAAGTTAGCTTCAAACTTCCCCCATTTCATCTGGCTCTCGCCGCTACGCCCCAACTTACTCCGCGTTTGAGAAAGACTACCCGAGGTCCTCCTCTCGGCCGCCTCTACTGTCGCTGCCCCGACTAGTTGCCTATTAGGCTTCCTGATTGTCGCGATGGCATCGTGTAGCTCCGCGTCTAGAATCGCCTGCTTCTTCTTCCTCATCTCATCCGCAGCAAAACTACTGCTGCGCGAGAGCGAGGCCGGCCGCGCCGACTTGAGCAGGCCGCAATCCGACTTCATCCGTGGGATGCTCATTAACGACTGCGACTCGCTTCCTTCTCTCTTTAGGCCCGGGATGGCCATCTCCGTCGCCGAGAGAAGCGCGGCGACGGCTTTGCTGGGTCCCTTTGACATGCTGCGCCGGTCGCGATCGGCCTGGTCGCTAGAGAAGGCCCTCTGGAGAGACTTGGCGCGCTGCAGCGGGGCGGCGCGTTTGGTAACGGCACCGGGGCGGGGTTGCTTGGCAGGGGCCTTCGGTCTATGCTGTTTTGTCTTGGGGGAGATGAGGATCGAGGGACCCCCTAGCTTCCTGCTCAACGAGTCACAGACCTCTGGGAGGCGTGAAGAGAAGCTAGATGGGTGCTTGTCAGTCACCTAAGCGCCA
This sequence comes from Cephalotrichum gorgonifer, assembly GCA_900312665.1. NCBI lineage: Eukaryota > Fungi > Ascomycota > Sordariomycetes > Microascales > Microascaceae > Cephalotrichum > Cephalotrichum gorgonifer. The sequence continues at coordinate 1,379,741 of ONZQ02000001.1, forward strand.
TATATTGCAAGCCAGAATTGGTCACACATACAATGGGATCACGATGTCCACGCAGAAGTCCTTGAGCGGCTCAGATGACGTCCTCTGAGCCGTCTGGCCTTCTCTTGCGTGATCGGTAACCTGGGAGTCTTCTAGCAGTCGCGTTTCATCTGAAGCGGTAGACTGCCAGATGCAGAGGAGGTCGGCATGCAAGTCGACTAGGTCGTGTAAGTTTTGCCCCTTTGTCTTCTTCTCCGAGAAATCTACCTCGACCGACTGCTGCACGCCCGGTAGCTGTGAATCCGCAGCGCTCACACTGGCCGCTAGTGGCTCTAGGGCGAGGATCTCGAGGAGGAGGATGATCTGCAGCTGCGTCTCCCGCGATCGAAGGAGCGCGATGTACGACTTGATCTGGGACTCGGGAATACTGGCCTCCCCGTCCTTAAGCTCTGGTTTGTTCGCAACCCACCACGTCTTGAGATCGTCATCCTCGCGGGGGTAGAGGCCGTTTCGTCCGAACTTCATCTTCCGAGCCTTGCGCTTCTTGCGCTTGTCATCGCCGGAAGAATCCACGTGGGTCTTCATCTCCTTGATTATGTTCGGGATCGTCTCTTGGTACTTCTTATTCATCTGCCGAAGCGGGATCAGAAGGCCCTTCAGAAACGAGACGAGATCAGCCATGGAGAGGTTGATATCGCTCTCAAGGTTAAAAGTGGCGCGGGCTCGAGACAGGGGACCTTTCGGGAAGTAGGCTAGTGAGCCCTAAACATACGTAAGTCTCGTCTCGTTCCAGAGATTATGGGTAACTCCACCTACCTTGGACCTATATAACGCGTCAAAGTATTGGGTCCTGATCCGCTCGAGGAGCTCTTCCCCACAGGGTGGAGGGGGGGGAGCACACGGCTGTGCGGGTTCAACTGGTAGTGGGATGGAATGCTGGCTCTCTTGCGTTGGCACGGGATCCTCCGTGTTAGTGCTCGGGGGACACGAATCCGCGAAGGTCGTGGGGGGTGAGAGTCCTCCCTGGCTCAAGGGCGGGAGGGAAGAAATCGACTGCGTGCGCTTTTTCCTGACGACAGACTGTAGGGCCTCTATCGCTATCCGCTTCTCCTTGTTCGCTTTATGCATACCAGGCGTCGTAAGAGGTTGCGCCGCCGCCGCCCCCTCATCCGGGCGGTCAACTCGTACCGGCTCTAGAAGCTGTTCGCAAGAAAGCGTGGCCTTTGACCTTAGCCTGCTTAGTTCCACCCATGACCCCAGCTTACACACGGTGTACAGGCCATGTTCGAATGCCTCGATGGCATACAGGTGCCTGGGCTTCTCGGACCGGGCGATGAGTAGATACGGGCCTCCACCACGTCTATTTTCGAGATCGAGAATACGCACGTGGGACTCGTAGAAGCGACTCGGGGGGAGATCGCCGCTTGGCGAGGCGAGGTCGAGGTGGGACAGCGGTATATGGTGGCGGGGGAGGATCATCAGAGGTTGGAGGACGGCGGGCTTAGAGAGGAGCTTCGGTGGATGTGCCTGGCTCATATGTTAACCAGGGGGGGAATGCGGGAGGCGGGTACTTGGACCAGGCTGGCTGTCCGGGGCGAACCAACCTTGACGGTGATTGTGGGCTTAAGCAGGTCTTCCATGGCGTTGGAATCCCGTTTTCTCTTGCGAGAGGCTGCGGCTGTAAAGGCATTCGGCTCATGGTTTATCGAAGCAGGAGAGCGAGGGGTCAGGATCCCAGACTTGGACTTTGGGCGCGTCGTCGCGTCTGACGAAGGCAGAGATTTGGAAGAGAGCATTTGCCGGGGCACATTGGAGGCTGCTGAATCTACATCCATGAGCTACTCCTATTCCACCCGGAAAAGAATTGCAAGTTGTGATATGGCCGTCTTCAGCTACTTCTGGCTGGAAGTGGCTAACAAAGTAAATAATGTCGGTGCCAGTACTTTAGTACATCCCATTATACTAACGTGTGAAATGGACAAATGAGTATTGAGGGGGGCGTGTAATAATTGACGTGACAGGGCGACGCGGCGCGTTCAGGGCCCAAAACTGACCCCACCTTTCAATCCCCACACCTCCCGTGCCAATAGTACCCTAGTATATTTTGACTTGGCTAGACTTCGATGTCTTCCATGGATGGCTCGTGCGCGAAAGATCGATATCGAACTTGCAACTTCCAACACATCCCGTCCCGACGACAAGTTCTCAGACCTGCCAGCTGCGAGGACGGCGGAACCCCCAACAACCACAGCGACGATGGCGAACTCGATATTATTCTCCCCCGTGGCGGTGAGACGCCTCCTCGGCCCCGCCACGAGAACCCTCCGGGCCGCCTCACACCAGCGGCGCTGGGCTCAAGTCCACGACATCCGCCTCCTCACCACGGGCGAGCACCCCCAGCGCGTGATCGAGCGCTACCGCGCCAAGCTCGACCAGAAGGCAAAGGAGGCCGGCGTCGAGACCATCGAAGACCTCAAGACCGCATTCTCCGACAAGATCGCCGACCTCCGCCGCAAGGACGCCGTGGAGGACCCGCTCGCGGCGTATAACAGCGGCAGCAACGGCGTCATCCCCGAGCCCCAGATCCAAGACGGCTCCACGACGACACAACAGACGCCCGTTAGCAAGGCCGCGAGGTCAGCCTCCGGCACCCCGGGCGTGAAGCCCCTCTCTTCCTTCCTCGACCTCGAAAAAGCCCGCTCCCTCCCCGAGAAGGAGCTCACGGCCATCTGGCGCCTCCGCCACGCCAACTCCCCGCTGTCCCTGTGCGCCGCGATCCCCCGCTCCGTCTACGCGGCCATGGAGACCGCCGCGCGCTCGGCCCCGCAGTTCGTCCTGCCCGTCCCGCACCCGGAGCAGGGCGCCGAGATCCACTTCGTCGAGTGGGCCTTCGACGCCGAGACGCGCACCACCACCGTGCTCTTCACCCAGCTCGCCGAGTACAAGGCCAGGGGCGAGTTCGCGCAGCCGCACACGAGCATCACGCACCACTCGGACCTAGCCGAGGAGAGCGGCCTTGTGCTGATGGAGGGCCAGGTCGTCGAGGGCCGCGGCGCCAAGATCGAGGACGCGAGGTTCCTCGTCCTGAGCCTACAGAAGTTCTACGGCGGGTGGGGCGAGGGCGGGGAGGCGAGGCAGCTGCTGGAGTGGTTCTCCAAGGGGGACAGCAGGTTTACGATTGAGAAGCTCTTGGAGGAGGCGGAGAGGCTGGCTTAGATTGGCCGTCCGTGTCTTGTACTGATAGATATAGATGTATTATACCATATGTGGGATGCGGCGTATACCCCGCTAGGATGGATAGACGAGCTTTGGGTGGAAAATATCCCCCTTTTTTTCTGCGGCAATGGCCATGGAATCACTTCTATAGTAACAATACTTAGATTGTACTTCCCAGCTTCTCAGCACCTACGAAGGCCGAGGCCCATGACCAATACCTTAGCCGCTCTTGACCTCCCCTCCAACAGTGCTTAGACAATTTTCACTCAACCTCTTCAACCCGGCCAATCTCATCGCCATGTGTACTTGTATTAGGAATAAACTACACCCCCAGGCTTCCGCATGCTCAAATCAAGAAAACGAAGAGCTAAATAAGCCCCTTGCGCCATGTGTTGCTCAGCTGCTATGTGCAAAGGGATCATCATGGTAATTCGTGACTTCGTGCTTCTTCCCAGCCATACCCCGGCTCGTCTGAAAGCCAGCCAAAGGCGACCTCTATATGAGGACGGCCAGAGTATGGAGGGGGACAGGGAAAAAGAAGGTAAGCAAAACATCTCCAAAACGCCTCTCCCATGCCCAAAAGATCCCAGGACAAACGACACCACACAGCGTATAAACCACCACAACCACCACCTTCTCACTTCCTCTCCTCGATATCCTCCCCGATCGCCCCGGGCCTCCTCGGGTCGACCCAAGCGGTGATCCTCTCGTCGCCCCACCTCGCGCCCACCGTAACCCACACGTGCTTCTGCGGGATCGAGACCCCGACCGTCTCCCTGTACCCTTCCCACCTCAGCCTCCCCTCCTTGCTCATGTCGCTGTTCCCCAGCCCCCCGTTGGACACCCACTCCTGGACCACGGCCTTGATGAAGGTCACCTTGCGCCGGAAGTCGTTGGCGGCGGGGATGTTCTGCAGCTCGGGGCTGATCTCGGGCCTGCGGCGCGACGACGAGGACGACGACGCCACCGTCGGGCGGCGGTGGAAGTTGAGGAGCGTCTGGAGGGGCTGCGTAATGACGCGGCGCTCGTCGAGCGCCGAGGCCGGCGTGGTGCCCGTCGCGGCGAGCTGCAGCGCCGCCTCCTCCGGGAGGTGCCAGAAGTGGCACCAGGTCCCCGTCGGGTCGAGGACGACCTTGGTGTGGTCGGGGAAGTTGAACTGTGAGAAATACCAAATGTTAGTACCACTTCTTTGCGAGAGATAAGGTAGGGAGGGGGAGGAGGCGACCAACCTGAAGATGCCCATCACAGAAGACCCAGCACCCAACGTCGCCGAACCGCTGATAAAACGTCACCACCTGCGCCGGCGCGCTCACGTCATCCGCCGCCTGCTGCCGATCCGCGAAGGCGGCCTCCTCCTCGGAGGCGCCGCCCTCGTCGCGCCCGTACGCGATCATGTAGTTCGCAAACTTCTTCCACAGGATGATCCTCTCCCTCTTCCGGTGCTGGTACGCGTCCCTGCCGGGCTCCAGCTTCACCGGCTGCCCGTCCGGCCCCAGCGGCACCCGGAACTGCTCGCCCGGCACCGGCAGGTGGGCGAGCCCGCTCTCGCCGCGGTTCTCGAAGAAGTGCACGTTCTGCTTGAGGGGCACCGGCTGGTGCCTCTCCACGTACGACTCGTCCTGCCTGCGCTCGACGTGGCGCTCGGCGTTCTGCACGACCATGCAGACGGGGGGAAGGAGCGCCACGTTGCTGCCCTCGGCCATGGGCACGTCCCTCAGGACGCACCCGATGCTCCCGTTGTGCAGGATGTAGCCGAGGCCGAACTTGTTCGTGTAGTCGACCCACTTGATGACAGCCTCCGGGTGCGGGGGCGTCGCCGTCTTGGATGTGATGATGGCCATGGTACGAGAGTTCAGCGCTCGTTCCAGTTCGGTCTGCAGCCGCCGCAGCCGGTCTAGGATGACATCCGGCTTCGACCCGGGGATCTCGCCGGGATGCTCGGAAGAAGGGTTAAAGAGAGAGGCCGCCCTTACTTCCTTCGGCCGGGCCCTGACTGTGGCCGGCGCGGAAGAAGTTGTCCTCTCCGAAACCGCGGCCCTCCTTTCTGTCCCTGACGAGGCCGATAGGGTCCGGGCGAGACCCGAGGTAGGAAGCCTAGTCCGCAGGGCGGGAGCGGCGTCGCTTCTCGGGATCGTCTCACTACGCGACCGCAAGGGCAGCTCCGCCTGCTGCTGGGCTTCCCGCCTAGGCCGTGATCGCATACTCGGCGCTTCTTCTCGGGGAGCTTCGCTCGGCTGGTATCTCTCGGTAACTGGTTTCCTCTCGGCGGGAGGGGTGGGCTGCTTCGTCGCGGTGTCCGCTGACCTCCTAGCAGCTGAGGCCATTGCTCTTGTCGTGGACGTCGCGGCTGAGGTGATTTTGGATGTGAGAGTGGCGGCAGAGGTCACGGCGGCAGCGGACGCGGGTGTAGGGGCAGTGACTGTGGCCGTAGCCGTAGCCGTGGCCATAGCCGCGGGTCTGTTCTGAGCCCGCTGCTGGGCAGCGAAGCTCTGAGGCGGCTGCCGCAGGAGTCCGGTCGGCGGCTGTGCCGGCCCAGCAGCCGCTTCCTCCGTCGCCGCTTCTCGCGGCGGCGCTAACCTAGCCGTGGCTAACCGCGCCTTCTGCTGCAACTGATGCTCCCTAACATGCTCCTCGAAGGGCCTGTACACGACACCCTCCTCCAAAGGGATGATCGGCGTCAGAGCCGCCTTCTCCTCCGCGGCCATCTCCTTCCACACCTGAGAGTGGATCACCTGTACCGGCGCAAACGAGCCCACCTTGCACTCAACACACTGCTCTCGAAGCGATTCGGACGATTCCCGGATCATCGACTCCGTCAGGTCCTCCAGGTAGAACTCTGCGCGCTCGGGAGGCAGCTCTCGAAGCCTAGGGGTGATGTCGGACTGGGCCGGCATGAAGCCGGACCGGAACCAGGCGTGGTCCACGATGGCGTCGGGCTCCGGACGGAGCTCGGGGCTCTCTAGCATGCTAGCCACCAGGTCCTTGGCCTCGTCGCTGATGAACTTCTGCGTCGTCTCGGGGTCGGGCCATTCGTAGTCCCTGTCGCGGGCGCGTCGATAGATCTCGTCCGTGGTCGAAGACTGGAATGGGGGCTTCGACGTGAGCATGGCAAACCTGAAACGCCAGCCAGAGTTAGTAAACGACCCTTCTCTATCACCCCCACACTCCTAGCGACATTCTCCGCCTTCTTGGTCTCGTTCTTACATGATGATCCCCAAGCTCCAAATGTCCACCATATGATCGTGGCCCTTCTTGCCCTTCTGTAGAATCTCGGGTGCGATGTAGTTGGGGGTCCCGCATAGAGTCGTCCGTCGTATCGTCTGCATATCTCTCCCCGTGACCACCAGTGCCGCAAGCCCGAAGTCGCCAATCTTCGCGTTCATCCTCGAGTCCAGGAAGATGTTCCCCATCTTCAGGTCCCGGTGAATAATACCCTTTCCGTGCATGTACTTGATGGCGCCGGCCATCTGGACGGCGTAGAAGCGGACCTCCGGCTCGGTTAGGCCCTTTCTCCTCTTCACCATGTCCATCAGCGATCCGTTGGGGCAGATCTCGAGGACGAGGAAGGTGCTCTGCTCGAACGTGAAGGCGCGGAAGAACTGCACAATGTTCCTTTGCCTCATCTTGGAGTGGATCTGTAGCTCGGTTTGGAACTAAGAAAAACATCAGTCTACGCTCCGCCGCAAACGACTAACGGGGGGAAGGAGATCACACCTTCTGCTCCATCTTCGGGGGCATCGTGCTCTTCACAATCTTGAGAGCAAATCTCTGCTTCGTGCTCTGCAGCTGGGCATTGAAGCAGATAGCAAAGCCGCCCTTGCCGAGCAGCTTCCCAACCTGGTATACGCAGCCATCGGGGAAGTTGGGCGACGGAGGCTCAAGGACTTGCGGCGGCGGCGGCGGCGGGTGCTGCTTGTCCTTTGCAGACTTGAACTGGGCGGCCGCGGCCTTCATCTCTGTAGCCTTCGGCATCTTCTGGGCGTTCGCGTCCCTAGGCGACAGGGCCTCGAGATCAATGGGCCCTTTTATACCCAGTCTATGGGCCATCGCGGTCTGGGTGGGTTTCGGCAGTCGAACAGTGTCTGCATCCAAGTCGCGACGGAAGCGCAGCCGGGAAGACGCGGTTGGATCGATCGGTCCCTCGAGGATCGGGAGCTGGGAGGGAGTAATGAAGCCAATCTACGGATGGCTCAGGCAGGACTCTCGATGACAGTCTGCCAGTGATTAGATACTAGGTGTGAGGCATGTAATGTCGAATATCCACGATCAACTCGGAAGAAGGTTTAGCCTCGGAGAAGGTTGTTTGTAAAAAAAAAAGCCCGAACCGAGAGAGCTGTGGTTGGCGGGAAGGGAGACATTCGTCCAAATTTCCACGACAGGTGAGCTGGTGGTTTGTGTACTCCACAGGGTCTCCGTTGCCGCGCAACCACCATCAAATGTGACCCCGAGAACCCACAGTTAACGACGACAACCACTAATCCTAGGAAGTTGGGCCCCTAGAAAATACCTCGCTGTGGAACATTTCACTCTCATGAGGACTAAGACGGTTCAAGTAGAAGATAATGAGATAATAGGCCTATTTTAAATAGCGAACTCCTTGTGGGTTCCTCTTTTCAGATTTTCCCTTTCTCACGATCCTCACGACCCACGAAGCACTACTGGGCCGTCAACAAAGAACCCGATTATTCTTCGTACAAGATCCTCATCGAGATGCTTTCGAAGCATCGCCTGGCCCTCTGGGCTGATGGCCTTCTGGGCAAGATCCCGCACGCTGATGGACACGCGACTCAGGCTAGCCATCTCACTTTTTGTAAGCGGCCTGCCAACGATGCTTGAGAAGACACCGTCATCGAAGCTGGGACTAGTGGTCGCAGGGACGCTGGGAGATTGATTCAGCCTCCTGCGGAGGGCCAACAATGTCGGATACAAGTCCGACATCGACGCCAGAGGGATTAGGGCCATGGGCGAACGGGTCGCTATCCTGACGTACTTTGGTCAGCTTCTCGTTCCTTCCTGCGATTTGCATTCGGGAAGGGGGGGCTGCCAGTCCGAAAACATACTCCACTTGCAACTTCATGAAGGCTTCCATGGCCTCCCGTCCGGACCCAGTGCCACCACCCCTACGCTCCCCAACCAGGAACAAGACGGCCGCCGTCTTGCTACTGCTCACGTGGGACAGCATCGCCACCCGCTGGCGCCCCCCAGATGTGTCCATGTCCCCCACTGCAAGCAACGTGACGCGGAATGTGTACACGGGAGTCTCGGGCCTGAAGACCGGAAACGCAATGTCATGGCTGTCGAGGTGCGTCTCTAGTGATAGTTAGTCTGCAGCTCCTATATTTCCGCCTCCTTGAAGGGGAATCCTTAGCTCGTTCATACCCACCTTTCCACTTCGCCGTCTTGTCGTTCAACAGGACGGGTACGATGTGAGACCAGGTTGGCCGCTTTCTGAGGGAACTACAGAACATCATGGGCGTTGCCGTGGGGTAGTTGTTTCTAACGTGCTTATATTGGGGAGGTATCCCCGGGTATCGAGATGGCCCCTATAATATACACTATCCTCCTATAAGAAGTCTCCTCGAATGACTGAGAGGAGAGCAGACGTTTTCTATCTATATCACGCATGTCGTATTATGTCTCCACATGTGTTTCTAGGAAGGACACACCCATCCTCCTTCCCCATGAACCGCTCCTCTAGAGCACGTGATGTCGCTTCAAGTGCTTCTGAGAAAGCAGGGCCCTTCTCCTTTCTCCTTCCACAAGATCAGCACAGTAGAGGTGATGCGCCCGTCGCGCAGCTCATGGCAGCCAGCAGAGCGCGCTCGTTCCCGGGCCCGGGACCTAGAGGACGAGCAAACCCCTTTCCGCTAAGCCCTGGCGTGCGGGACACGTCACATAAAGCCAATGGCAAATCCGCTACCACCCTCGCGAGTCCTATCCTCAGCCGTCACCCCATCTCACGCCTCACGCCGCCGTCGTCGACGCAGCACCAGCCTCCTCTTGCACCTGTAAGCTCGGCAGAAGCGGCTTCTTACTCCGCGGGTCCTTCAGCCCCCTCAGCGCATCCTCCAGCGCGTCCATCCTCCTCCTCTGCTCCTCCTCCTTCCTCACCAGCTCCTCCTCCCGTGCCCTCATCTCCTCTACCTTCCCGTTCAGCTCCCGTATCCTCTCCAGGTTCGCGTCCGGCTTCGACGACGTCCGCCAGTACTCGAACATCAGGAGGCCCGTCGCGACGCTCAATATGAAGGCGTCCCCCACGACGTCCGCGAACAGCGAGATCGCCTTCGCCTCGGGTAGCGGCCTGAACTTCCTCCTCCACACGCCCACCCTCTTCGTCGCCTTGGGCTCCGTCTTCGCTTCCGCGGAAGGAGTTGTCGTCGTCGCCGTTGTGCCTTCCTTCTTCGCCTGCTCCTCTTTCGCTTTCTCTTCCTTGAGCTTCTCTCTCTCCTCTTTCTCGACCTGCTCCTTCGTCTTGACCGTCGGCGCCTCCGCCTGCTCCTTCGCCCGCATCTCTGCCTCCACGTTCCGCAGTAGCGCGACGGATAGCCTCATGTTGAGCTGGTGGATCGATTGGCCATAGCGTGCGGCGAAGACACGGAAGCGGGGGTGGTCATGGGCCGCTATCTTGATACGGTTCTGCGGGCCACATTCGTCGTCAGCACGCCGGGTAAAAGAACGCGTACGGGGAGCGTGTGGGAAGTATGCGGGTTAAAGAAGGGGGGTTTAACTTACTGCGCCGTATTTGGAGATATGGCGGACGAAGAGCGACGCGAGCTTGAAGAGTGGGAGGGCAACCATGGCTGGCTTTGTGCTGCTCGGCAAGGCTAGGTTGGGAGAGGAATTGTCGTGGTTCGTAGGTAGTTTCGCGCGTCAAGGTATCATGGCAAGCTGCAGAATGGGAGGTCTCGGGCTATGTTTGTCTTAAATTGAGCTGTTTATAGGCCCGAGTTTGACATTGTGACCATGCCAAAAGTCGTAGCCTGGATCACAGGCACTTCGCTTTTGCAGTTATGATGACGCACCGGTAATTTTTCGGATCGGTCGGGGCGGGCGAGAGCTAACATTATCGGAGATAATTTCGGGGATTATTACTGTCAAAAGCTTTACATCCAAGCATAACCCGCCTTAGCATTGAACCAACAAAATACAGATAGTGAAGGCTTCCGAGCTCCGCAGCGTTCCTAGTCTCCGCCAGTCACTTGAATTGCTCATTCGATTAGCATCCAAAAAAAATATTACCAGTTGCGGTGCATTAAATTTTGTTTTCATTTCTCTTTCGCTTTCTGCGTACTCGTAATAACTGTCATCGAACCACCTCTGGGTTCTTCGTGGTGGGTCCTGTCCCACAGAACCTCCGTGGTCTCTAAGTGACATCATCAATTATTATACACCCCACCCGCTCCTCCCAGCTGGCTCCTCCCCCCAGCGTCCATCCGTCCATCGATCCTCGTGATAGGAAGTGAGGAAGCGTCTATTTCACGTAGTTGGAGGAGAAGGAATCGTTCGTAACTCCCTGGCGTTCTCCCAGCTGTTCAAATAAAGTCAGTAACAAAGCCCCCGAGCGATATCTTCAGTAGTTCATCGTGGGAGGTAAGGGGTCTGACACGTACGCTCATATCTTGGGTCTCGCCCTGCTCGAGTATCTTTACTATCACCTTATCATCATCTGTTGTGCCGAACTCGGTATCGAGGGTACCGTCCGAGGGAGTACCGAGGAGTCCCTGTGCTCCTTGTCTGAATATACAATGTTAGCAATGGTGCCCGACAACAGTAGCCGCCGCCACCCAGCTGTATCCCCGCCCATCTCGACTCCATTCGAACGGAAGGCCCGCTCTACCGATGTCTGTTCGGTTAAGAGGGGGCTATCGCTCGAACAGCTATCGGTGATGGCGGGGTGTCTGAGGCTAGGGGCCGGGATGGGATGGGATAAAATGTGGTAACTCACCCAGTAACGAACACATTGAATGACGACACGACGTGGGCGAGGGGGATACTCCTGTCGGTCTTCCACTTGTTGTAGGTGTCGACGTCGTCTACGAAGACGATGAACTCCTCGTGCTTGCCCTTGAATTGGACCTTGGTCTTGACGACGTCTCCTCGAGCCATTTTCGCGGTGCAAGGGGTATGTAAGTCTGTGTGTGTAAGGGTATTATCGTCGTTGATAGACGAGAAAGGTGGCTTTGGTATGAAATTGAGTGTGTAGGTTGAGAGGGGATTGAATCGTTATGTAACCTGATTATTAGATCTTCCCCTCTCAGATTTGCGAGGTGCCCCCTCCTTTATATACACGGGATGTCAATTCATGACCTGATGGCTAGATGGTACGACAAGCATGTTCACCAGAGGTTCCTGCCCATGCGTTTGGAAGCTTGGCTCCCCGGCTAGCTTGTCAACGTCATAAGTACCACATACCGCCCCACATCACGTCTCGTGGGCGCAGCGCCAAGTATATTGTACGGGTTCTTTTACAGTCCATTACATTCCGTGTACTTTGTACGGCTGCCAAGCGACCTCTGAGGGGTCAGTCACTCAGTCATCGCCCCCGGTTTATGTGACTTGCGCATGTCATCATCGTCTCTTCGGGATCCAGGCAGGGCAATGTTTCTCTCGTAAGCCAGGGCGAGGTGCGGGGCTGCCCGGTAATATACGTCACATTGTTGCACACGAGCAGTCCAAGACGGCAGGCGGTGTCTAGAACTCGTAGGTGTTTGCGTGTCTTACCTGGCAACTGCATATCGGTGGGAGCAACAAATGGATAGATAGTCGCGACGAGACAGGCACGACTAGGAGCGAAGGAACCGGAACAAGCGGTGCTCGTAGTAGTTGCTCATTCTGTAGGCTTAGTTAAGCGCAAATTGTGGGAGATGACGAAGGTCCCGGAACAGGCATCGTCATCTACCCTGAGCGCCCTCGAGTGACCTCATCGCACGTGGTCCACTGTGGGCACCGGAACTCAATTGCACTTGTTACACCCGAAAGCGGTAAGCACCCTTCGGCGCCGCCCGACGTCCGAAGACCTCAAGGGAGTTCTTCGCCGCCGCCCCACCCATCACCGGCAGGTGCTCCGTACGCTCGTCCGAGAGAAAAATAGCGCCGACACTGAGGGATGTCAAACAACGCCCGAAATAACTGGTCTGTAACAACACCTGCCACAAATACATTAATAGTACTGGGCCTCCATATAGGCCCTCCACAGCTGCGCCACAGTTAACCCCAGTATAATGTCCTGGTCTGGTCGTGCTTGGTCTCGCCAGTTATGTTGGGTGGCGGCTTGGCCGGCTTGGCCGAGGGAAGGCGCCACAGACCACCCCGTGGCACATGACCTGTCTCGCTTCGCGTTTGCGATATGTTTCGGAGGATGGCCCCGGCCCCTCCAAAGCCACGGCGGTGTCCCCCTCGGGAGCCTACCAGGCCAACAGAAATGCCTCCCTACGAGACCGGCGGTTAGTTATTTTAGGTTCTCGGGCGCTTCGTACTATTTATTATCAAAATAGATCGAGCTGACGTTGGCCATGTTCTAGAATGGAGTTCCTGCCCTGGTTGGCAGGTGCATATATCGTAGCTACATGTAATGATGTGTTGTAAAAGTGAGTATATGATCAATCTGACCAACTAGTACCTTCGGGGAGGTACCTTGCCTTTTGGTCTAGTAGTCAATTATCTAACATGTGTCTATAAGAAAGTATCACAAACTAAAATTGGAGTCGCTTGAGAGGCACAGATGTGTTGGAAATAAACTTGTTCTCGTTTTCTTGTTTTACTTCTTTGCCTGTTATGACTGAGGGCTCCCAATCACTCCCATCGCTACCTGTGGGCGTCATAGAGTTCATCTTCCGCTCACCAACACATCGCAGTCCTCCCGGTTCCTCTCCGGAATCCATATGCTTCCCCCCCTCTCGATATGAAATGCTCTCGCTATAACAAAACATGATAAGAAAAAAAATACATCTCCAACTCCTCTCTCTCTCTCTCTCTCTCTCTCTCTCTACTACTACTACTACCTA
>ONZQ02000001.1:1395526-1422998 GCA_900312665.1 Cephalotrichum gorgonifer
TTGGTGGTAGGGTATCCCGCATATGGGGCGCAAAAAGAGGACCGCCCCCCCCCGGCCGACCCCAGCGCCTACGATACTGCCACATGAACCCCCCCAGCTTTTACGAGTTAGACCACCAGATGGAGGGTTTAACTGGAAAGTGGGCAGTGGACCCTGCAGCCAAGACGGCCATCCTGGTATCGGCCAATATATTGCCAGTTCTAGAGTGGATTTTGCCCATCATGGTCTAATCCTGCTCTCGTTGCCCGGTCGGGGGCGTGGTCGGGGGAGCGAGATGAACACAGAGAGCTTGGTGCTGTGATCTGTGATGAGAGTGGGTGGTGGATGTGGGTATGCGGAAAGAGGGTCGGTCCTCGTGCCGCCCGTCCTGGTGGGCTTGGGACTTGGCCAAATTCGGCTGGAGGAGGGGTCGCAGGGGCCCCGGCGGTTAGAGAGTAGAGGTGGTCCAATCACACCCGTTGCCGCTTCTTAGGTGCAACGGGCACGCACGGCTACAGGGACAGGGGTGCGAGCAGGTACCCCTTCTGGTACATGTATGGCAGATGGCACAAGAATCTTGTACATGCCCATCACACCTTGCGATGGGCTCCGATCCAAGCAGTTCGGTTGTTACTGGTACTGCAGGTGGTGAATAGGTACCGCATCATACAAGTACCTCCAACGGCAGGTGGCCCATTAGATTGAGTACCTCTTTTCCACCCGAGTCAGACGTTCTTCTAGTAGTAAAGAGGGAGGCGGGATTCGGGTCGGGGCAAACTACTCGTACACGCACGCTGGAGATGAAGCTGTCCTGGCCGGCGAAGAGGCGCCTGTGCAGGAAGGAATAAGCCTCTCTGTCCCTGAGTGCCAATATTGCCCATACACCGAGCTCCTTAGGCGCTGGTCCCACGTGACGGCGGCTCGCGTGGCCAGTGGTGATACAATGGATGTACAGGCGGGCATCTACTAGTAGGGACTGTCTCGTCGACAATTGGAATGGGGAATATCTGTGAGCGGATACGAGAGTTCCAAGTGATGGCATGAGTATATACTAATCGAGTAATGCGAGTGATATAATACTCGCGTCTCTCCGTCCTTTCCTCACCCGACGCCAAGGTTATTAGCAATGTATTAGTGCGTGTGATGGCCTAGGACCCACTCATACATGTACTCATGGGTGGGCCCCTGTCAACTCATGGCTCCGTCGATGGGCGTTGTGGTGGAGATCCCTGCCGGGCACTTGCCAGCATTTTAAGGTTAGATCCTCAAGCTTGCTTCCACTTACACCCTATGACCGCAGCCCAAATTTCGACTCGGATATCTTCGACTGGAATCACAGTCCTCAATTGATTCCACCCAACAGGAAAATTATCAATTGATATCCTGATATCGTATTTCTTATCAGTTTTTACATGTATTCTTTGTTTTTGTTGGGACAGTTTGAAGGAGTTCGTATTCCGGCCCCCACTTATATCCTGAGACTCGATGCGCCGTCGATGAAGCGCCTCCGCGTTTGAGGGGGCTTTTAACTTCTTGGTTCCAGCATCCGGCGCCCGAGTTACATTGACACGCCCCCCCGCCCGCCCAAAGACCCCTCCTGCGAGAGAATAATTCGTCACGGGTGCCGTTTCCTATTATTATTTGCTCCGCCCGTGCTCGTACGAGTATTGATACGGATGAATACTATTATTGAATGTCAACCCTCTCTGCCAAGAGTATATCGTCCCACCATATCTCCCGCTGTCATCCGAGGCATGCCCACGGAACGGAGATGCGGGTTTTATCTGTCATCTTGAAGTTCAAAACGCTCTTGTAGACTTTCCGTGCCTTCCGGCCGCCTTTCAGACGAATTTCGAGTTAAATGCAGCGTTTGCTTCTGGAAGCAAGCAGGGGGGGGCCATCCCCGTCGCCTCGATACCGCCATCCTCTGGCGGGCGAACTTCTGAACTCGTAAACCCGAAAACAAAGGAGGGGATGCAAAAGCAGCGCAGCACATGCAGTGGAAGCCCGGGGTACCCAATTCGATACTTATATCGAAAGGTGTTCCGCCTCGAACTGACTCGGGGAGACTTCACTTACTTCAGGGATCCCTAACTAATGCAGCAAAATTCTTCATGGTCGTGCATTTCATTCCAGCAACATGGCATAGGCATATTATTATTAGATCCAAAAATAGCTCCCCGCCTCTCTCTCTCTCTCCATGCCTTGGGGGAAACTATTGGCCACTGTGCGCTCATCTCGCAGCCAGCGTCGCATTCCATGCTTTTTGGCGCTCGCGAGCCTATTCCTCCTTCGAGAGCGGGCGGTTCCACGACTCGCCCTATTGGTCATAAATACCAAGACTGCCAGGCCCACGACATCTTGGGAACGGTGTGTGTGACGGACGGGTTGGGTGTGTGCGGGTGTGTGACCAAAGTCAGTCCCCAAACCGGAAACTATCATTCTTTTTGTTCCAATCAGACCTGTCGTCCGCTGCCTGTTCTTCGAGCTCAAAGCGGAAAGAGGAGTATTATAGGGAACCTGAACCTCTTGAGCTGCTTCCCTTCCCTCTCATTTCGTTCCCCGAATACCCCCCTATCGGGCTGGCTGGTTGGCTCGAACAGGAAAACACCCGAGGAAAAAAGGTACGAACAGAACCGACATTTTTCGCAGCTGCATGCATATACTTAGGAGTTTTTCCTTACCTACATGTATTGAGGAGAATACATGTACATATGCCATTAAGTGACGCCGAATATGCCACGAATGAACAAATACAAGATGCAACCACAAAGCTTCCCCTCGTCGAGGTGTGCCCGGAGCTGATTACCTACTCCCTACTAGTTTCTGTTAATCGCACATCAAAAAGAGACTCCGGTTCACCCTCCAACCTACGGATGTGGGAAGCTACATATTACTATCACTATCACGACCAACTAATACGCGTAATACTAGCCCAGTCTTTCGTGTCGGCCCCCATTCTCATCACCTCACACCTCTTATCACCCACTTGCGATCAACATCTTTTCTCTTCGTGCGGGTCGTCCATACATGTAGGTATTCCGTACACACACCGCAATGTCGCTACCGAAGCCCAAAGGGGGATCCAGCCCCCAAATGAGCCCTACCACACCGACGAACCTCTTCCGCCCTTCCCTCTCATCCCGCCCGAAAGAACCTGAATAAAATCAATACCAAGATATTTCCAAGATGCCCCCTCCCCCATTCGGTGTAGCTTCTCTCCCCCGCCCGTCTGCCCGGCCCCCATCAATAAAAATCCTAAATATAGCCACCGATATTACCACCATCCCCTCCTTACGCAAGCAAGCAACATCCCGGGGACCGGCCCCACGTTTTCTCGTCACACCGCATCGTCCAAGCCAAGGGACCTCATTCATTCCATTCACCTTGCATGCCTTCCCCGCCCCGCGCCCCCCCCCAGCCACCGCCTGATTCATTCCACCGAGACATCGTCACAATGGCAGCATGAACACCGAATCTGCCCTAGACCGAGAGCGACATATCCGTAGGCTTCACTTACCCCGAGTTCAAGAACCCCGCTTAGTCGCAGTGCCGAGGACCGACATCCCAGAGCGGTGGAGGCAGCTTTGCGTCCTTCAAATATTACGCTCAAGGGGGAAGGGCTATTATCATGTCCAAGTATGAGGAGTCGGTCCTTGTCTACCCAGATCGGGTATTCGCTATGAGAACTCTCTCACCCTTACTTCTCCCAGCAAGCTGCTAGTTGGCGTTGCTGCATTTGCCTCGCACTAGCACTGTCTCGTCGGCGTATTCTCACGAGCACCACCAGTCCAGTAGTAAGATAAAATAAAAAATCATCGCTGTGAGCAGAATAAACATTCTACGACGAGAGAATGGCTCTCCTATCTCATCGTACCTGTACTTTTGGGGTATCAATAGTCCCTTCCACAATATCTACTTCACACATCCCCCAGTTTTTCTATCCTGACGTGGATATCCATCCAGCCACGAATACTTAAGCAACCCGAACTCCGTTTCTCTCGACAACTCCCACAGCTAACAAATATTAGCCAATACAATCCAGCCCTGTTGATATCTGGAAGCCTCCAAAACACCTTGGTACGACAATTTCCATAGTAGACTCGCTCTGCCTTTCACCCTCTCGCTCTGCCCCTCCATGGCACCGCCCTCAGCGGAAAATTCCTCGAAATCCGGATAGCACGCTGCTTCTCCCCGACATCGTCCTGCTCAATCCCGCCCGCTTGAACTTCCTCTGTTGGGACCAATCCGACGCCACCTTCTCGGGTTGATAGTTCTCCTTCTCCGATGGCACAGGAGATTGTTTCGACGACGCCTGGTTCAGCTGTTGACTGTTTGCAGCCGACGTCAGAACCGAGGACAGACTTCCACGTCGTCCTTCGTCATGAGCCCAAACTAGTCGCCTCGGAGTGCCCTCTGATGGGCTGGCATCACTGGGGCTGACGGGCTCGCTCGGCATGTCAGCACTTGCGTCCTCTTGATCTCCTGCCCTCCTCGTGTCTCGCTCGTCTCTGATCATCGGTAGTCGGTGCCTATCGCCCCCCTCGGAACCGTCCCCGAAGGGCGTCTTCCACTCAATCATGTCCTCCCCAGACGTCTTTCCCAGCGCCCGCCCACTGTCATCGTCTCCTTCCCCTGTATCCGTATCCGTCATGGCCTTGTGTAGGCTCGTATAGCTCCCGGGTCGGCGGCCGAACGAACTGGCAATGCTCGCAACACTCAGCCTCCGCATCATAGATGAGGCTGAGCTCCGGACTAGGTGCTCGCTTCGTGACCTGTTGGTCATTCCCGGGAAAGGAAGGATGTCTCGGCTCCATACGTCGCACAGGAGCCCCTCGATTCTTGCCCTCTCACTCCGTGGAGGTGCAAGGATGGGAGTTCTGTGGTGTGTAGTGAGCAGCGACTGCGACCTGTTGATAGACGCCGTCGTCGCCGCCGACGCATGGGAGGGCTCCTTGGTGACGTATGTGTTCTTCAAAATGACTTGCCACTGGGATGACTTGGGCCCAATTGTTGTAGCTCTGCGGATTGAGAGTCTACGCGCCACGGTACCTGTTTGCCCACGGCTGGTTAGCTGCGTCACCAGAGCCACCTGGTTATGGGTGCGATGTTCGAACATACCTGGCTTGCCAAAGACAGTGCCCAGCGGCTTGATGTCCATAGAAAGCCAGCCAAGCCAGTTGGATTCCTTTGGGCCTTCCTGGTCCATAAAAGGGCTGGTGAGCCTGCACCGCCACTCCAGCTCCTCCTTTGGCGTACAAGCTGTCATGATGATTTCGTAGAGCTGGCAGTCACACTCGAAAACAACTTTCCACGAGTACAGAGCGGTGTGACACTGTAAGCCTATAGTGACATGTCAGTTGAGACCCCGCTGCAAGTCGGCTCCTAGGCTGTTGGAGGCTTACCCCGTCCGTCATCAACCTCCTCGACCTTCGCAGATGCCAAACTTATGGCGGCCTGGATGGTATATATCTGGTCTGCTTTGCCCGCCGACGCCAGGCACAGCACGTCTTGATACAACAGACAAACCATGTACTGCCCCTCGATGCTATCCTTGGTATTCCAGCAGACATGAAGGGCGCCGCAGAGCTTGATATGTCCAAATGATCGAATTCGGTTTTTCGACGATGCGTCCAATCTCTGCGCCGTATCAGAATTACTATCCCTCACGTCCGTGTAGCCACCACCACGAGAGTTGGGGGTGCGACATA
This sequence comes from Cephalotrichum gorgonifer, assembly GCA_900312665.1. Classification (NCBI taxonomy): domain Eukaryota; kingdom Fungi; phylum Ascomycota; class Sordariomycetes; order Microascales; family Microascaceae; genus Cephalotrichum; species Cephalotrichum gorgonifer. The sequence goes on from ONZQ02000001.1 coordinate 1,401,217, forward strand.
CCTGGTTTGCGAACACAAGTCGATCCTGCAAAATCCACGTCTGTTCCAGAACTGACCTCATCCGCGTATCGTCTGTGGCTCGGTTTATCTCCGCCGTCGCCTCACGCAGGCGGATCAATGTATTTTCAACCTCCATATGGGAGTTCGCACAGTCATCCACCGGCGTGTACTTCAAAAGCTCCGCAAACAAGAGAGGATACCTGCACATCCTCTGGATTGGCTACACGATGTGTAAGTGATGATGATCGACGACACCTGTGGCACAACAGGGCAGGCAAAACCGGGGAGAAGGGGTGCCTGTACTCACCTTGACGAGGAGGTCTCCAATGGTCGACGCCTTTTTGTTAGCCTGCTCAGTACGACTTTTCTCCGAACCCAAAGACGAAGCAAGCACTTCGAATCCCTTCTGATACGTTTCTAGCGCAGGCAATGCGCGTTGTACAGAGCTTAGATCTTTGATCATCATCTCATACTTGACCCCATACTCCTTATATATGAAGAACCGGTTCATCTTGGATAATGTTAGAATCCATAGTACGGCTGCGGGAGTATCTGGTATCACGTTACCCTTTTCCCAAAGATCTTTGCCACCTCCTCTGCGACCTGGGAGTCGGCAACCATGCCGGGAACCCGCTCCAACCACGAGACGTGTTCGGTGTTCTCGGGGACAGAGTCTAGGCTCCTCCATCGTTGATGCGGTCGCTTAGAGCTCTTCTTGTGTGGTTTTGGAAGCTCTAGCTGGGTGTATTCCGAGTTAGGGACGGCTCGGTGGAGCTCGCCGAGTATCTCTTCGTGAAGCTCCACTATCTCGGCCAGGTTTCGATTAATCGATGACCTCAACCCAGCCGATGCCTGGGGCAACGAAGCTAGGGTTGTGATATATGCCTAACGAGTGATGGAGATGAGAATTAGTCGTAAAGGTAGGAGGGTTTGGGGCCCAACTTACATTCATCAAGAACCGCACGTCGCCGATATAGTCCTCCTCGGTTGTAATCAGCTCCTCTATGATACTCCGACGCCGCAGAGACCGCCCGATGGCAGCAGGATCTGGGGGAGGGATAAAGTCACTGGTGCGTGCGCTGTCGTCGGAAAATCGCGGTGCTGCGGTGGACAGCCTGCTGCTTCGGTCGGTTCTTGAGCGATCGCGTGAATGCACAGTTCCGAGACGACTCTTGGTCCTCGTACTGATACTGGCAAGTCCAATGCTAGCACTCTTGACGGCCGAGACAAACGCAAATGAAGAGCCTGACGAGGACTTCGTATGGGTGAGATCTGGACAAAGAGAATAGAGATCGTCGCTGTCAAGGTAATCTCGCGACGTGCCAGTGCGTGCCTCGCGGAGGCGCCTCGATCGGTCATTTGCACGCCGGTGCAGTGATTTCATCCATTTCTGAAAGGGCCCTTTGTTAAGGCCCGGCTCGAGGCTGTCATTCTCGGACGGGTCAGGGGGTGGTCGATGCCGTAGCAGAGTTGGTCGAGGAGGCGTGGAAGTGGACGAAGAATCATGTTCAGAAAGTGGTAGAAAGTCGTGGCTGTCGAATGCGGGTGGGGGTATAAGTCCAGCCTCTTCCGGACACTTTAGGTCGCTCGCGAGCGTAAGGACGGCTGAGGCCATGCCAGCTAGTTCGTCCAAGCCCTCGACGCCGTCCACTGCGTTGTCTCCTAATTCATCGACAACGTCGGGTTCATTCCCCATGGGTTCTCGGGAGGGCTCGGGGGGTGTCTCGGGGTTATCAAAGCTAGACTTGCGCGTTGCGGTCACGAAGCTTGCGTTCGAGCTCGAGCTTGACATGGGCGATACGGAACTTGCGAAGGGCGAGTTTACTTCGGAGGGTGCCATGGCGGAGGAGAATCGAGCTCTGGGCCTGAGAAGAAGATGAGGACTCTGATTCCGAGTAAACCGATGCCCAAGATGACAAAGATCAAAACATGCTGAACTAATTCGCTGGTCCGGCATGAAGATACAGCTAGCCCGGTCGATGTAGTTGGGAGACCATGCGATGAGAAGAAAACTGTATGAAGTTGGGCATACACGCTAATGGATAGGTCGCGGGGCCCGGGGGGGTTTGTTTTCGAGGCCAAGTTCGAAGTACCAGAGATGGAAATTTCTGACCAGGAACAGGATGAGTGAACGAGCCGAGGGAGAGGGAAAGAAATTGAGTGGAGGGAGGGAGTGTGGGAAGGAGCGAGGCGTGGGAATGGGATTTGGGAAATGGGCAGGAAGGTGGAATCAAGCAACGTCAGGTTCTCCCGTGCCTATCCTCGACGCCACGAGAAGGCGATATTCGGTCAGACCGGCGAGACTATCTTGTTCACCCACAACTTTCTTATGTTATGGGGTGAGAGACCAATATGCAATATCGAGTGCCCAAGGTCTAGTACCCAATAGCCCGCATGTGGCTACCTAATCGGTGCCGGTGTCGGTGTGGGTTACTAGTATGCGTGGAGTGGCCGCGAGTCTCGGAAACAATGAAGATGGAAGGATCCAGCTGCCACAGCCAAGGTTGGCGATGCGATGAAGATCGGGGGCAGCTGCGACTATCCGAACGCCCACCCCGCAGCTTCCTCTTCCGACCCTCTCCCCTAGGAGAAGCAGGAACCGGTGCCGGTGTCGGTGCCGATCTGTAACTCCGGAGATAGTATATTCGTGCTCCCAATTTGCCTTTTGAGGACGAGTTCAAGGTATTTCCAGCTGCTCTCCTGCCGTGGGCCGTTGGCGAGAACGCAATGTCCTGTCACACCAACCTGGAGTGTCGTGTGGGACGAAGAGTGGCTTCCAACCAGATTGGAGGGTGGGAAGGAGTTGATGAGTGGGAGTCGAGTGACCAACGGCGGTCTGGGCTTGCAATGAATGGTGTTGTATCGTAGGTGCTATCGGTGAGTCCCCGCCGCGTGTGGCTATACAGGACGGACCGAGAACAGATAGGAGAGTGTGTTGCGAAATGTTGCGAGGTGTGTGGTAAATTGTAGCCGTCGTGATCGCGGAAGCTGTCGTCGTCACGGGTGTGAACAACACTCTTAAGACGCTTAGCTAGCTCGAGAAATCATGCATCCTCGGCCTTCATCGCACAGTCTTGCTTGCATGATGTGTAAGACAACCGTAGTGCGCCCCGGCAGGGAACAGACGCGCGGTGTATAGCTTCCTGGATAGCTTCGCCTTGGCTGCCCAATGTACTCGTACTAGTGGCAATTATTAGAGATGTCGGACGGACTGGGCACGATCGTGTTGTCCTAGTCCGTATCGTCCGAACACCCGGGAGAGACAATACCGGTAAAGGATCGCGGCAGCAGTGCTAATTATGCCGTCATCCTACTTGCTTTGGAACTGGGCGGAAGTTCATGAGCTGTCTCGACTCCGCACGAGTACTCGTACGTACAGGTCCAAGCAGAACGCAAGCATGCAGGATCCGTGCTATGGATGAAAAGGGACCCGGTTTCATTATCTTCCCTTCATGATTTCTATGTTTTTTTTTCGGACGTCCGCTTGCACCATCGAAGCTATGGAGCTCTCTTGACGAAAAGGGCACGATCTACTGGGGTAAGGATCGACATGGTTACGACGGTGACGAATCACCCCAGGCCGACTTGGGCTTTTGTTCCTCAACATCAGCGAGTCTGTTCCTTGCCAGGCCCGGGTGGCGCTGCTTTGATCGGGGACACATTGCAGTCGCGGGCTTGGGGCGCACAGCTGAAGCTTCCGAAGCGTTGTGCAGGCGTGGATTCTGATTGGCCGGAAGAGACAAGTCTCTATTATCTCCAAATAAGAAAGGGAATGGCTGGGAGCTCTCCAAGCGATTCGTCGAAGCTCCAAGCCCCACTACGAGTCAAGTGGCCGTGGCGTATTGTTGCACTCTGCATGTATTACTCGAGGAGCATTTATCTTATATTAGTCGGCATGGGCCCCGCCGAGGACCGCGGAGTCCATGACCGAGAAATGGCCATTTATCTGACGAGCTTGCGTTTTTCTTGTGTGCATCAAACTGGGCCAATCCCTGCAATTATTCACTCATAAACTACACGATCACCTCAATTGCTACATTGCTAAGAGGGTGAGTACGGAATGTCAGGTGTAAGTAATAGTTCCGAACCATATGAAACATCCATGAACTTTTTTGTCCGTGAGCGGGCGAGCCGCTCTAAACTCGGAGACGGGGAAGTTAAATAGGTTCCTCGTTCCCGGGAGGAGGTATTGATGGACTAGTGAAGAGTTTGTTTGCACCATTCACTTGAGAAACCCGGTCGTTCAGCCAAAGGCACCAGGCGCTTTTGTCCTTTCTTCTTTTGGGTGTGTGTTCGGAGCGGCTGCCAAAGGAAGCGCCTGTGGAGGAACCCTGGCGCTCAGCACGCCGAACGGGGAAACCGGTTGGTTGGGTTGGCTTACGACGACCAGGCGAAGGATCTGTGGGCTGACTCCTTGGCATATTACTACATGGTGGCGAGCGGGGTTGGACTTTTTCATTTTATCGCCTCCCGATGGTGGCTTCTGGCTCAAGATCGGGTCAAGGAATCCAAGTCGGTGTCGCGGATCGCCTCCATGGGTATGATTAGTAATCTTGCCCAGCCGCTTCACCTTGCCGGGCGCCTTTGGTCACACGCATCGTAGGGCGGTGAGGCCCGCTAAGGATCGGTTCTGACAGGCAGAATCCCCCACGCTGTTCCTGAACGGGAGAGCTAGTGCATTTTAGTTAACGACACGTATCTTGATTACGAGTAGCCCTGTAGGTTTGAGGATCGAGCGTTGGAACGACCCACGACGTCGCCACGCCCCACGATCCAGGGACGTGAACCATTCTTTTTAAGTCTTTCTCTTCTTCTCACTCCCTTCGACCATTTCCCCGCGTCTCCCCTGCCTTCGTTTCCCCGAAAGTTCTGCCCCTACACTCACTGTGGGCCGCTTGTTCCGCTCCGGGCGCTTTCACCAACCTTCACCTCGGCATCGAACGCGCCAAGACGACAGAGCCGACATTCCCGAGTCGAGTTGAGAAACCCCGGGCACGCTTCGTGACCCCGAAGTCTAGCGCGCGCTTCTGAGCGCTACTTGACGCTTTTGCGACAATGGAGGCCGCATACGCGCAAACTATCCACAAGGTGCTGAGCACCTTCGGCGTCGACCCCGCGAGCGGACTGAGCGACAGCCAGGTCGCAACTCTGCGCAAGAAGTATGGGAAGAACTGTACGTCTAACTAACCCTCAATCGACTGCGCCTGGAAACGCGGGACCTACCAACAGTGCACACGATGCTAACCGACTCTTTGCTCAGCGATCCCCGAGGAACCCCCGACCCCGATCTGGGAGCTCATCTTGGAGCAGTTCAAAGACCAACTCGTCCTGATCCTTCTCGGTTCCGCTGCCATCTCGTTCGGCCTCGCGCTATTCGAAGACGAAGACGGCTGGAGCGCCTTCGTCGACCCCGCCGTGGTACGTTGCACATCTTGAATCACCCTTCCGCCTCGCTGCGCTTACTAACACACAATTTGTTCCCTCTGCTTAGATCCTTACTATCCTCATTCTCAATGCCGTCGTCGGAGTTTCGCAAGAGAGCAGCGCCGAGAAGGCCATCGCTGCGCTTCAGGAGTACTCGGCCAACGAGGCCAACGTTGTGCGAAATGGAGGCCACTCTGCCCGCGTCAAAGCCGAGGAGCTCGTACCCGGTGACATCATCACCATCGCCGTCGGAGACCGTATCCCGGCCGACTGTCGCCTCTTCGCCATCGATAGCAACAGCTTCGCCGTCGACCAAGCCATTCTCACCGGCGAGAGCGAGAGTGTCCGGAAGGACGAGACGGCTGTTGTGAGCGACTCTAAGGCTGTTCTCCAGGACCAGGTCAACATGCTCTTCTCCGGTACCACCGTAGTCACCGGCCGCGCCAGGGCTGTGGTAGTCTTGACTGGCCCCTCGACCGCTATCGGAGACATCCACGAGAGCATCACGGCCCAGATCTCGGAGCCCACCCCCCTGAAGCAAAAGCTGAACGACTTTGGCGACAGCCTTGCCAAGGTCATCACCGTCATCTGTATTGTCGTCTGGCTCATCAACATCCCCCACTTCAACGACCCGGCTCACGGCAGCTGGACAAAGGGTGCCATCTACTACCTCAAGATTGCAGTGTCGCTTGGTGTCGCCGCCATCCCGGAAGGTCTCGCGGTCGTCATCACAACTTGCTTGGCCTTAGGTACGCGCAAGATGGCGGCTAAGAACGCTGTGGTCCGGAGCCTTCCCTCCGTCGAGACGCTGGGTAGTTGCAGCGTCATCTGCTCGGACAAGACTGGCACTCTGACTACCAACCAGATGAGCGTCAACAAGGTTGTATATGTTAACGCTTCAGGCACGGATCTTGAGGAACTTGACGTCGAGGGAACCACCTTTTCTCCCCGCGGCGCCGTTACGCAAGGCGGCAAGCCAGTTCAGGACATCACCCAAACGTCAGCCACCGTTCGGCAAATCGCTGAAGTCACCGCTCTCTGCAATGACTCCCACCTGGCCTACGAATCGCGGAATGGTACCTTTTCGACTATTGGCGAGCCAACTGAGGGCGCCCTTCGTGTCCTCACCGAGAAGCTCGGGCCTTCTGCTCCCCTTGACGTTCGCCCTGAGGACTCGGGCCACTACGCTAGCGCCTGGTACGAGAAGCAATACCCACGGATCGCCACCTACGAGTTCTCGAGGGACAGGAAGAGCATGTCCGTCCTGGTTCAGGACGGCAAGAAGAAGAAGCTTCTCGTCAAGGGAGCGCCCGAGACTATTATCGAGCGGTGCACCAACGTGCTGGCTGGACCGCAGGCCAAGAAAGCCGCCCTCAGCCCCAAGGTTACTGCTATGATCCAGAAGGAGGTAGTAGAGTATGGCAACCGTGGCCTCCGTGTCATCGCCCTGGCAAGTGTCGACGATGTTAGCTCTCACCCTCTTCTGGACTCGGCTACCGATACCTCGCACTACACTCAGATCGAGCAGAACCTCACCTTCATCGGCCTCGCCGCCATGGCTGACCCGCCCCGCCCCGAAGTCGCGGCCTCCATCCAACAATGCAAGGATGCCGGTATTCGAGTCATCGTCATCACTGGAGACAACCGCAACACGGCCGAGAGCATCTGCCGTCAGATTGGCGTCTTTGGCGAGGACGAAGACGTCCGAGGCAAGAGCTACACTGGGCGCGAGTTTGACAACCTGTCCCCCGGCGAACAGCTGGAGGCGGCTAAGACAGCATCTCTCTTCTCGCGAGTGGAACCCGGACACAAGTCCAAGCTTGTGGATCTCCTCCAGTCCCTTGGCGAGGTCGTGGCCATGACGGGTGACGGCGTCAACGATGCGCCGGCGCTGAAGAAGGCCGACATTGGCGTGGCCATGGGGTCTGGCACTGACGTCTCGAAGCTCGCGGCCGACATGGTTCTCACCGACGACAACTTCGCCACGATCGAGGTCGCCATCGAGGAGGGCCGCTCCATCTACAACAACACCCAGCAGTTCATCCGCTACCTCATCTCCTCGAACATCGGCGAGGTCGTCTCCATCTTCCTCACGGCTGCCCTGGGCATGCCGGAGGCGCTCATCCCCGTCCAACTCCTGTGGGTCAACCTTGTCACCGACGGCCTCCCCGCGACGGCGCTGTCCTTCAACCCGCCGGACCACGACATCATGAAGCGCCAGCCCAGGCGCCGCGGCGACCCGCTCATCGGCGGGTGGCTGTTCTTCCGCTACATGGTCATCGGTACCTACGTCGGTGTTGCGACGGTGGCGGGCTACGCGTGGTGGTTCATGTACAACCCCGAGGGCCCGCAGATCACCTTCTCGCACCTCCGCAACTTCCACCGGTGCTCGGCCGACTTCCCCGAGATCGGTTGCCAGATGTTCGGAAACGACATGGCCAAGTCGGCCTCGACGGTCTCGCTCTCCATCCTCGTCGTCATCGAGATGTTCAACGCCGTGAACGCGCTGTCATCGAGCGAGTCCCTGCTCACCCTGCCCCTCTGGAAGAACATGATGCTCGTGTACGCCATCACGCTCTCCATGGCGCTGCACTTCGCCCTCCTCTACATCCCTGCCCTCCAGAGCCTGTTCTCGATCCTGCCCCTGAACTGGAACGAGTGGAAGGCGGTGCTCATCATCAGCGCGCCTATCATGTAAGTTTCAAAATATCACCCCCCAGGGAGTCTCCGTTGGGAAGACGCTTCCCTTCTTTCCATGTCTGTCTGGATGCTAACGGTGCCATTAGATTCATCGATGAGGGACTGAAGGTCATTGAGAGGATGTTCTTCGTACAAACCATAGACTCTGAGACTGTCTTGGCCAAGAAGACGAAATAGACGAGGGAGAGCAATAGAATAAATAGGGGCTGTTAGTTATTGCATGGGTGGAGAAAAAGGAAGAGTAAAAAGGGGGAGGAGCTGTATCCCGTTTTGGGCTCGAGCCGCCCTGGTTTGCGCCTCTTCGCATTCCATATACGTACATACACGCTTAGATGTATGATAGTCTCTGGAACTTTGTAACTTCCAACGCATCTATTGCTGCGCATATATATATACCTGTCCAAGACTGACAACCAACTCATCGTTACATTCAGTTCTATAGGCTGGTAACACGAGTGATACGGCGGAGCCCACCAATTTGTCAGATGTCAGGTTGCAGCAGTAAATACGTAGAGCAGCTCACATCAGCGAGCTGGAGAGAAGACGAGACATGCATTTCGCATATTGGAATCGTTCTATTGATACAATGCCGCACGTCCAGAAAATCCGACATCCACCACCCGCTAATTAATCCTGCCTGCCCTTGAGTAACCTCTTCGTCACCTTGTCCTTCTCGATGATGTACACGTGCGCACCCCAGCCGGAGAGGGCGTCCCTGTCGACGGCGTTGAGCAGGGACTGGGAGATGGTCTCGAAGAGCTCGTCGGGGCCCTGTGGCAACGGATTCCCGTTAGTAAAGCAAAGCAGTCTCTCGCTCCCCCTCTTCTTCCTCCTCGAGATATTCGAAAAGGGACTGGAGCAATAGGGGACTAGGAGAAATGGGAAGGACTGGATGGAATAACATACCAGGTTGGGCTCCCACAGGTTCTCGCACATGCCGTACAGCTGCTCCGACGCGGTGCCGGAGACGATGAAGTCCTTGGCGAAGTCAATGCACCCTATGCTGTCGAAGCCGCAGATGAACGGCTTGCCGGTCTTCTGGTCGAGGCCGGCGACGACGGGGCTGACGAACCAGGGGCCGAAGCGGCGCTCGTAGAGGCTCGAGCTGACGAGGTTGGCGAAGGTGGTGGGGGCGATGTTGCGCTCCTCGCGGAGGCGGTAGAGGTTGACCTTGTAGCGGAAGAGGTCGGAGACGCTGGCGATGTCGGTGGCCAGGCCGGTGAGGCCGAGGAAGACGTCGCCGTACTGGAAGATCTTGGGGAAGTTGTTGGAGACCGTCAGGGCCTGCATGCCGAGCCGGAGGTCGCAGGCTATGGCGACGCAGTCCTTGCCGACCATCGCGACGCAGGCGCCGCCATCTGTGGGAGGCGATTGATTAGATCTGGGGAAGGCCGGTAGGGTTGGGGGGGCAATCGAGACTGGGCGGTATCGGGGGAGGGAGGGGAAGCCGTACTTATGGAGAAGGGGGAGGACTGTTGGTTGGAGAGAGGGTTGTTAGCTTTCGTTCCGAAGCGGCGACTGTTCTTGGTGAGAATGCGCAAATGGAGGGGGACGGTACCATTTTGGACTGCTGGGGAATATATCAAGCTCCTCGACCGAGTTCCAAGCTCTAAGGAGTAAATATTCGCCGAGTGTGGGTGTTGACGGAGGCTGGTTAGGTGGTGGTGTGGGCTGGTGGAGGTGGATTGGGGTGATGAGGCTTGCTTGCTGGCTGAGGGAGCTTGCCCGGTTGGTGCTGGCGAGAGAGCTTCCACGCGCTGTACTCGTACGTAGGCTGGCTAGGCTGACCTGGGCTGAGGTGTGCAAGGCAACACGGTGTGGCGTGGCAGCCCGGGTCGGAAAAACGTGGCCCGCATTTCTGAGCCTTGTGGTTGGTCGGAGCTCGGCCGGACACTGGTTAGACATACTGGTACGGAGTAATAGGCACCCCAGGTCTCTGAGCTCCAGCTAGCTTCAGGGGCCTTAGCAGTGCTTATGTCGAAGGTACCTATTAACAGGGAGATATTACACTATTCAACAGGTTTAATGTACTTTGATTGAGCGGGGGGTCCATGAGGTTCCCTGCCCCGCCATGGAGGATGCTGCTAATACAACCTCAAAAGGTAGTTTGCCTCCCGTTCTGTGACGGCGGATTATTCAGACCTACCTCCTCTTTCGACTCTCTTGAATTCCGTGGGATTCTCCGTCCACGTTACCGAAGGAAAGCCTCACAAGCTGTGAGCCAGGTCTATCTCTACGGGTCACTTTCATCGGATTTCGACTGGAAACACTTGTCCTAATCCAAAGCGCATCATCCTGATCGTTGATTCGTTTCACCCCACAACTGCCACGATCACGATCACGATCACCGCTACGAGTACTCCTTACCTCCTAGGGTATCTGGCTGCATCTGCCTGTACGCTTCGGGTAGTTGTGCATTCCCACTTCGATTTCCAGCCCCTCGGAAGTTGATACAGCCAGCTATCACAGTCTGCCCCCCTTGCATATAAGAACCTGCGACAACTTCTTTCACCTGCTATTACTCTTTGCTCTTTGCATTTCTGCGCCATGGCGTCTCATGTAGTGGTCACATCCTCCACTGCAAGGTCGACCAAGGTCAAGGTATCCCCCGGCACATATATGTCAGATGTACTGGATCAGGCATGCAAAACTTTGCATCTAGAAGCGGGCAACTACCTATTGAAGTCAGTCCCGCTTGCTCTGGCCCCTCCCAACAATGCTACCCATGATGCTAACACGACTGCCCCCCCTACCACAGGCACAAGCAGAGAAATGTTGACCTTTCCGTTCCCTTCCGAATTTCCGGCCTTGTAGGCGGCGCGAAGCTCGACCTCGTCATCAAGTCAAAGTCCCCGTCTCCCGTCACAGTAGCAGTCGCGATACCACCTCCCGACGGCGCGGCCTTTAGCAACGGACGCCTCGGCGGGACATTCCCCAGCAGCTTCACCGTGTGGCAGGTCCTCCGGCAGCTCGAGAGCCTCCCGGAGGCCGTCAACGCGAAGCTCAACATCACGGCACGCGGCGTGGCTGCCACCACCAACGGCGGGACGAGCGGCAGCGGTCAGCTCTTATACGAGAGTCCTATCCTCAATGTCATGGGGAGGGAGCTGGGTAGCTTCCAGGATTACCAGAGGACGCTATCACAGCTGGGATATAACTCGGGTAGCGTGCTCATGCGCCTGTCGTACAAGACGACTGGAATTACCTTCTTTGAGGCGCAACAAGAGATTAGCCAGTACTTCCACGAGTTGGAGGAGTCCAAGTCGGAGACACCTGCTTCCTCAGCCAGCCCGCCAGTCCCGACGCCCCTGTCATCCGCCCAGACAGGGACTCCCGACGAGTTGTCTCCTGAGCCTGCGCCAGACGCTCAGATGCAGGACGCCCCAACGCTGGAGGCCACCAGTAGCCAGACCGATGGCGCGTCCCCTAGCACGGCAGGAGACTCCGCGCCCACACCTCAAGATCCCCTAGCACCAGTAGATATCTTCTCCGCCCCATCTTCCTCCACGCTCGCCGCCTCCCTCACAGCCGTCGATGACGACGACTTCACGCCCACCATAGCCCACGCCCAGCTCCACCAAGCCAGCCTCCAGGACAGGTCCAAGAACAAGCGCCTCCTCTCGGACAAGGAGCTAGCCGAGCGGGCCGCCGCCACCGAAGAGAAAATCTCCTCTATCCAGTCCATCGAGGTGAAGGTCCGCTTTCCGGACATGACCTCCGCGACCTGGGTCATCACCCATGACGACACCGGCGCGAAACTGTACAAGGCCGTTAGGTCCGTGATGGCCGACCCTTCCCTGCCGTTCCGCCTTGTCATCTCCGGCTCCAAGGACGCCATCCGTGACGTCGACGCCGAGAACAACCGGGTCATGAGGGTGCATAAAATCACGGGCCGCGTCCTCCTAAATGTATTATGGGACGACAGCGTCTCCGCCACAGACCGGGCTAAGCCGTTCTTGAAGTCCAGCGCCGCCCAGGCTGCGAAGAGCATCGTGGTCCCTGGTGTCCCGGCCGCCGAGGAGGAGGAGAAGGCACCTCCGGTGGCAAAACAGCAGCAGGGGTCGCGCCAGGGTGACCCGTCGCGTACGGCGGATGAGACGATGAAGAAGATTGGCAAGTTCTTCAAGCTACCTGGTAAGAAGTGATCCGGTGGGAAGGAAGGAGACTGAGGCCATGCGTGGGCATGGGAGAGCTTGGGTTCGGCGTGTGGGATCACTACTTCTAAGTCGCAAAAGGGGGGTCGTAGATGTTATTTTGGCGTCGGGAGTATACATGGAGACTTGTGGAATGGGTATATTAGGTGCGAATATCACACATACAACCTGCATTTTGCGAACCATCACATCGATACTAGCTCCGTTTCTGAAGGGCGAGGTTCTAGGGTGCATCTGAAAGGGGAGAGTATACACACAAACATCACCAAGAGTAGGGAACCCAACACACGAAAGGCTTCAAAGGTGGCAATTTCGACCGGGACTCCCGTCATCAAAAACGTAGTTCATGAAGCTTTCCCGCGTTCCCGAAACAAGTCGTTATGTGAAGGACACCCAAAAAATCATTTGCACGCCAGACCAATGCGAAAGTTGTGTATTTTACTTTTCCTTCCGTTTTCCCTCCTCCTCGCTAACACATCTCCCAACAAGACCTAACTCCAGCGTATTTCGGCTCGGGGATTGGCTTAGTGGGCGACACGGCGGGACTCGGCGATGACGCGCTGGAGCTCGTCGACCTTGGCCTTGGCGCGGCCGAAAGTTCCGAGCTGTGGGAGTATGGTTAGCTTCTTGTATATTCCGAGGACGAAAGTCAAGGCGGGGTAGTTGGCGCTTACCCTCTTCTTCGCGAGCTTGCGGGCGCGCTTGTCACGGCTGTTGCGGAGGAGCTCGATAACACGGCGCTCGTAGGGGGCAAGGCTGTTTAGTGATCAACGGTTAGTATATGCTATCCTTGATCACAGGACGGAGAGAAGTTGGAGGGGGATGTGTCGAGAGTGAGCCCGTATCCAAGAACAGTAGAACCCTGCCCGGTAACACGCGCCACGCTCCAGAACACACAGAACCACCCGTTTCCAATCTCCTCACTATCCAAAGAACCCATTAGGGTGGGGGGAGAAGGGCGGAAACTCACCCAGCGACCTCCTTGACGATCTCACGGACGAAGGCAGTCCTCTTGCTGAGGTGGCCCTTGGTGCGCGATACCCTCGGCTTAACGACACGAGCGGTAGTCTTCTATAAATTCCACAAACCTCTTGTCAGCGTCCATCGTCTGCATTTATGCGTGCCGCTTCTTTCTTCAGTCGCAGAAGGGCAAGGGCGGAAGCAGAGATCCTCCACGAGGTGAGACTGTGACAGAACGTACGTGGCCGTGGTTGGCGCCGACGGCGATGCCGGACTTGGGGGCGGTCTCCTTCGACATTGTTGCTGGGGGTTTCCGGGGTCTCTCGTCGGGTTGAGAGGGTTGTCGAATTCGTCGTCGTTGGGTGGATGATTTAGGAAGTTTTCACGAGGGGGGTCCAAGAAAATTAGATGGGGTCAATTGCGCCGGGGCGGGCTGAATTTCGAGTTGTGGGTCACGTGGTTTGCGTATTTCTTGGGCTTGCGTGGGTGGGTGGGTGTGATTATGTAATACGATGGCTATCGAACAAATATGTAGGGGTGGGAGTCGCATGGTCCTGTTAGACCCGCCCAGGCCCGACTTTGGGCTTGCGCCGGGGTTTTGGGAGCTGGGCCCTCTCTTCGATGAGACTAGCCTAATCTTCATCCCAGAGAGAACATGCTTCCTGGCCCGAATGGAGTACGAACTCTACAGATACCACCTCTTGTCCCCGGGAACCATGGGCATCTGTTGTGGCATAAAGAACAGGCGCCATTGTCCTGGGAACCTATGAGGGAGTTTACCATCTCAAGCTACGCTCTTTTGGAACCTCATGATTCTGGCCTCATATGGGCGATATTTCCACCGCTACTCAGTTAGTAGAAGGGACTTAGAGAATCGGGCTGCCTTGTCCTCCGCAGAATATCAGCGGCGGCACCCACAGATGCCGGCGTTGCATACCAACACCCATCGCTCCTGTTCTATACAAGTACAAGTATGAGAGGGAAGGGATCTACCCCAGAAAGCCCCGCGTTGGTTCGACTACTGAAGTCACGTGTTTAGGAGGTCCCGCCTTCCCCCGCTTTGATTGGCCCACCAAAGTCTGGGGGAGTCTCTGTCCCTCCCGTGTGACCTTGTTTAGTAAAGAGCGATATGAAACGATAATTGAATCCCAACAAAGTGACGACTGACCAGGTGGCTGACCGTGACCATGTGGCGAACATAAACACTCACCACTCACCTCTCATACATTGGACATTTAGAAAGCAATTGCCCTCGCCCAAACGACGAGCATGGGGATCATCTTCTCTCTACCGCGTTCTCAATGTGACTTATGACCCGCGAGGACCCTCAACGGATTACACGACTTTATGCTAGACGAAACACCCAGAGCCACTTGACAGCATGCGCATCGTAGCGCTTCTCCTCCCTCTATATCGGCTGCTGGGCCCGGCGCTCGCAGAACCAATCCCCATAGTGCACGATGGCCAAGAGCGGCTCTTAAGAGGCGACAGCGCGGGCGGAGAGGGAGTCTCTATAGGCCTCTTCTCTTCCCTCGAGCGCATGTCCCGGCTGGTGGATATCTCCTACTGCGTCGGCATGTCGGGGGTGTCGCGACCTTTCAACTGCATCTCACGATGCAAGGACTTCCCCTCGCTCACGCTCGTCACAACCTGGAATACGGGGGTGCTCATGGGAGATAGCTGCGGTTACATCGCGGTGGACCATGGCGTCGCGCGGCCGGGGATGGCCAGCCAGGGTGAGCTTCGTGGGGAAGATGATGGCGAGAAGGCCATCATCGTGGCGTTCCGCGGAACCTACAGCCTGTCCAATACGGTAGTCGACCTGAGCAGCGTACCGCAGGAGTACGTGCCGTATCCGTCACCAGACGAGCCGAAGCACAAGTGCACAAACTGCACGGTACACATGGGATTCCTGTCCTCATGGAGGAATGCGAGGAAGAAGGTCCTGCCAGTGCTGGAGACGCTGCGCGAGGAGTACCCGGGCTACCCCATCCTCCTGGTCGGCCACAGCCTCGGGGGTGCCGTGGCGGCACTGGCAGCGCTGGAACTAAAAGCCTCGCTCCAGTGGGACGACATCGTGGTCACGACCTTCGGAGAGCCTCGAATAGGGAACGAGGGCCTCGCCCGCTTCATCAACGACGTGTTTGAGCTCGACGCGGACGCGGACGCACACCCCGAGGAAAGGACCTACAGACGCGTGACCCACGTCGACGACCCCGTGCCGCTGCTTCCGCTGTCCGAATGGGGATTCCGGCCCCACGCTGGGGAGATATTCATCGCGAAGTCGGGCCTCCCACCCGAGCCGGAGGACCTGACGCTATGCGTTGGCAACGACGACGCGAGGTGTCTTGACGGGGAGGACGCGGACGACAAGGACGGCGGGTGGTGGGCTAGGCTGCGGGTCCCGGGGAGGTTTAGGGTCTGGGAGCTGCTGTTTGCGCACAGGGACTACTTTTGGCGGCTGGGCCTCTGCGTCCCGGGCGGGGACCCCCATGACTGGGGCAGGGAGAGGTACCAGCTCGGGGATTCGAAGTCCGATGAGCTCTGAGCTCATGCGTGAAGGTATGTGCTCACGACACCACGCATCCCGGGGGGTTTGCGGATTATACGCCAGGTATAACGGGAGTGGTGGCTTTGCATTTTGCATGAAATGACGGTGTTCTGGGCAGCGGGCTTCTAAATGAGGATATTCAGCGCCAGATTTGGCTTATAGCATCGTCAGCTCTGAAGGGCTGGACTCTTGCTGAGATAATGCGCCTTTTTCTTATCTAACTTAATTGGGGGGGGGGAGGGGTGTGTCTTTGTTCGCCATGACACATTATACTCTACGTCTGTAAATGTGGTGGATTCAGGTCTGTGAAGAGGACGCTATCCAACGTGCTTCATCTCATCCACCTAGGCGGCTTACTCTACTTGTGAATATCACATCCCTGTTTTGCTTCGTCCCCTGCCCATCCTATGCTTGGGAAGGAGGGTCATGTGGGGACAGGGCAGAGAAGTGATCGAGTCAGTGGCGAATTTGTAGTGACCGGAAGATATCACGAGTGCGATGAGTATGAGTTCAAGGCTCGAAGAATAAAGTGGAGAGTACATTCTTCTTGGGGCTGTCGTCCCAGTCCCCTCTCTGGGGCGGGACTACCGGGGCTGTGCCGACGCGCCACCCATATATATATACATGTGCTCTGTGGTGATACGTCCTCGCTGTGTGACATGTCTTCTTCCTGGGCCGGTGAGCGAGCGGGCGGGCGGGTGAGTAACAAGGCGGGGCCACGCGATAGGATAGCAGATCATGATAGTGATAGCGATAACGGTTGTGGTGGCAGCCAGCGGGAAGGGGGTGGAGGGAGGGGAGGGGAATGATAAACAGTGGACTCTTGTCGCCTCAAAATCACTTGGTCGCATTCTAAGCGGGCGATTGGGCATAAGTTGACATGTGAGAAACAGGCAGGATCTGAGAGCCAATCCAAGCGTTGTGTTGTGTCGTGCTTGAGCGACTATGGGAGTCCAGCGCATAAGGCTGGAATTGAATAGTGCAGTGTCGGGCTTCGGTGGTGGGTAACAGAAGAAGCTACGAGTACCAGTACCAACACGATTACGGTTACGGGAGTAATAATAAGGAGTATACACAGACTCGTAGTGTCACCGTGTGGGCTGTAGGTTCATGGAAGGAGATGGAAACACGGCTCTAAACTGTTGGGTAGAGGTACCAACCAGGGAGGTACTTGTAATAGGTTTGCACGCTAGATTTGCATCTAGCTCCCGGTCGCAGAAACACATCTGACGTGTTCCACCCGGCCCCTCTTGCCCGTGCCCGTGCCCGTGTGACTGACTGACTGGGACTAATGGGTCGACAAGAGGGCCCTTCCGTTATCTAGCGCCGTTTGCCCAACGAATTCGGAGTCCCTGCCGGTCAGTTTTACTTGTTCTCGTATGAGATCTCCCCTCGTACTCGTACTCGTACTCATAAAATAATACCAGTAATCCAAGTAATTGGCCCCATCATCTTGATTGTACGTCGTCGCCTCAACAGGTGCCTAAAGACCTGATAGGGCGGAAGGGGGTGTTTTTCTCTTTAGAGCCGTGTTAAATGCTGCCAGTACTCGCGTAAGGAAATGCAGAGACCTCCTGCAAATTCCGTAAGGGGCTCCTATGATGGCCTCATGTTTTTGATAGTGGTGGAGACGGAAGAGGATGGAGTGAACGGCAGCCAGCCTGTCCCTTCCTGTCTAAACGAAGGAGAGGGGAGGGAAAGGGGGGTGTAGGGGTGGGTGGTCATGCTGTTAAGAAAAACTCTTTGGCTTGCTTGCTTCCTCAGAGCTAAGATGGAAGTTCCTAATTTTCGGTCCCCCGCGAGAACCCCGCCCGGTTGCTGGAGGCCTGAGTATCTTTGCCCCCCCCCTTCCCCTCCTCAGCAAACCTAATTGGGTTACGAGGTACGTACTGCCCCGTACGGAGTACCGTCCAGTGCCGCGCTGCCGTCCTGATTCGACCCTGGATTGACAAAGAGGAAAAACCCCGTCAACGTCAACAAAGTACTTGTACGAAGTATTCAAGTTACGGAGTACTTTCCTGGCGGGCGTACTGCTCTGTTGTCTGTCTGTGGCTCGGCCATCCATCCACCTCCACTCACTCCCTCCTGCCAAAACCTCCCACTATTACGCTTCAACCTCGCGATTTCTCCAAACCCTTCCAACAATAAACACTCTCTCCCCCCACACACAACCAAAGAAACACCTGCGTTTGTCATACCTCGAACCCCTTCTCTCTTCTTTTTTCCCTCCCATTCCTCGTACCCTTCTATTCTAGCTGGTTTCCGGCCATCCAATTTCCACTTTTTTGTTTCGACACACTCCGCGAGAGACCCTTCTCCACACCCCTCTTTACCCATTTCCATTCCCATCAACACTATTTCGGCTCCCACAGCCCAACGTATCACCATGACTTCCGAGGTAAGTTGATAGCTCCTACAAGCTGTGTTCCCGCCCCTCCTATCTTCCTGGCATCCGGGCCCGGTGTTCATGGTTCCTTCTGAGTGGGCCCTGCTTGTCACTCCGGGTCTTCTACCGCCTAAGCCTTAGCCCCCCCGTGCTGCGAACCCCTTCATGAAGCATTTGCTAACGTATTCTTGCCCCCACTGTAGCGTGAAAAGTTGGTCGCGATCACATTCTCACCCCTCCCGACGAGATGGTCTCGTAGTCGTTCAGCTGCTGACCCCCCTCCCCTGCCTCTAGCAAGACTTTCCTCGCCCGCCTCTGCGAGCAGGCCGAGCGCTACGATGAGATGGTTACCTACATGAAGGAGGTCGCGAAGATGGGCCTCGAGCTGACCGTCGACGAGCGCAACCTCCTCAGCGTCGCCTACAAGAACGTCGTCGGCACCAGGCGCGCCTCGTGGCGCATCATCTCCTCCATCGAGCAGAAGGAGGAGTCCAAGGGAACCGAGAAGCACGTCGGTACCATCCGCGAGTACCGCATCAAGATCGAGGAGGAGCTCGAGAAGGTCTGCCAGGATGTCCTCGACGTCCTCGACGAGGCCCTGATCCCCCAGGCCGCCAGCGGCGAGTCCAAGGTCTTCTACCACAAGATGTTTGTTGTTCCCCGCATCTCTCGCACCTGCATTTCCACTTGCGCCTGTTGCCTGTTGCTTTTTCTCAACCACTGCACCCCTCATCTTTCTATCTATCCATCTGCCTATCCATCTACCTTTCGCTCTCGCTCTCGCTCTCTCGCCGGCCTATCAGCTAACCATTCCATCTTACTCGCAACACAGGAAGGGTGACTACCACCGTTACCTCGCTGAGTTCGCCTCTGGCGAGAAGCGCAAGCTCGCCGCCACGGCCGCCCACGAGGCTTACAAGGTATGATGCGACCCTGCTCACCCCCTCCCCGCTCTCCCAGTTAATTAGTAGATCCCCATTGTCATGGCGGACCTCCCCTTGAGTTTTTCTTGTCTGTGCATTGTTTTGCGCTGTTGCCCCTTTTTACTAACCCGGCAACCCGTAGAGCGCCACCGACGTCGCCCAGACTGAGCTTACGCCCACTCACCCCATCCGCCTCGGCCTGGCCCTGAACTTCTCCGTCTTCTACTACGAGATCCTCAACTCGCCCGACCGTGCTTGCCACCTCGCGAAGCAGGCCTTTGACGACGCTATTGCCGAGCTAGACTCGCTTTCCGAGGAGTCGTACCGCGACAGCACCCTCATCATGCAGCTCCTCCGCGACAACCTGACGCTCTGGACATCATCGGACAGCGCCGAGGCCGAGCCCTCGGCTGCCCCGGCTGAGCCCTCTGCCGCCCAGGCCGATGCCCCCAAGGCCGAGGCTGAGGGCGAGGCTCCCGCCGCTCCCAAGGAGGAGGAGGCCCCCAAGGCCGAGGAGCCCACCTCTTAAACGACACGACCCGACGCAACCAATAAACCTGATGAATCAAAAAAAGATACGAAGGACCTCGGGCTGCCGGGCGGCACGGAACTGTGCAGCTCTACTCGGAGAGTTGCTGAGACCGGGCAGGATGGCCCCGTCGGACGGATTAGCGTGGAAGGGGATCAAATTTTGTGAATGTTTTCTATTGTTGTTTTCGGAAGTCTACTTGAACAGCTATGTCACTGGAGGTGAAGGGAAATGGGGGGAGGGAAGGGGTTTGGGCTGCGGATACGAATCGACGTCAAGTGGTGGTACTGGCCTCCTAGCCAAGACCGGAGGTTTTTGATGTGGGAAAGACGGGAGAAGGAAGGAACATGAGAACGAACGGGACGGGGTGTATAGGTGGAGAAGACCATGTTTGGGATCCTTCTTCACCTTTAGCCTTGTTTGGGGCACCTTGTCCTTGTTGTTTCATCTTTTCTTTCTCCTTCACCGCACTGAAAACCTCGGTCGAGATGTGTTTTCCGGGATCGGCTCCTAGTTTATCCCCGACGACTGCTCGGAAATGTTTCTTGATGTTTTCTTTTTCTGGGGATGGAATTGTACCCCACACTTGTATCGCGCCATGATTTTTGTTACCTGTTTTTTACATCCCCCCTATTTTTCTTAACTACAGCAGAGATGAGACCTAGCCTAGCCTAGCCCCCAATATCTGCCTATTCCCCATTGTTTCCTCCTGCCGGTCCCGGTGTGTGGGGGCGGGTTTCCGGTGGTAGTGTGTGTGTGTGTGTGTGTCTGTGTTTGTGTCTGTGTGCGTATGAGGGCGGACGGTGCTGTACCCGTATGCGCGAGGTTTCTATGCTCGGCTTCTGCGCCGTTGGTGGGTGCACGGGTGGTGCGTATGGCTGAGAAGGTAAGGTAAGGAGCGGGCGGGGAGTGCACATGTAGGATATGTGTGACGGGGTGGGTAGTTGAGGCGAGCGTTGTCCCGAAGGTTCCGTGTTTGGTCCCCTCTCGGATGGAAAGGACCGTACTCGCGTGCACCAGGCTGGTGCTCTCCTGTCCGGTTTGTAGCTAGTACGTAGACGGCGAGAGTATGGGATAGGGGGTAGAGTGTTTTTGCGATGGCGAGTTAATTATGTATAATGGACTTTATGTACTGACAGGCAGTAACCCAATTTTAGGAGGGGCGAGGAGATGAGGTCTTGTACACTCGACGAAAGACGCTAGAAGGGCTATGATACAGGCTTCTAAGGGGTGGTTATATAAACGGCTGGCTGGCTGGCTACTTTTACTCGCTATCACTGCCACTCCCACTCCCGCCGTCGTCATCGCCCCTTAGCTCCCTCTCCTCCATGTCGATATCGACCGTCGTCTCCCCCTCTCCCTCTCCCTCGTCCTCCTCCTCCTCTTCGTCTTCCTCGTCCTCTTCTTCTTCTTCCTCGTCCTCGTCCTCGTCCTCCTCCACGTCATCGTCGTGAGCATCTACCTCGTCCCCTTCCTCCTGATCCACGCGCGGCTTCTTCGAGGGCGTCTCGTCGGTTGTGGAGGCCGGGGCGGGGGCGGCGCCGCCGGCGGGGGAGATGCCGGCGGCGCGCTTAGCGGAGGAGGTGGCGGCGGTGGATTTCTGGCGGTAGTTTGAGCGCTTGGCTGCTTGGATCTGGTTGAATTCTGGCATGGGGGGTTAGGAAGCGAAGGGGCGAAGCAGGGTGTGTGGGAAGGGAAGCTTGGGAGTTGAGACTATGAGATGGATATGGTGTTTTTGGTATTAAAGAGGGGAAGAGAAAAAGAGGGGCGGGGGGGTCTACGAACTTGCAAACTCGGCCTCTAGGGCAGGGCGGAGGAAGCCGAACTCGGTATCCTCGAGGGCCTGGAAGACGTCGGTGGGCATGACGGTCTTCTTGCCCGCGTTCTGGACATGTTCGTTCGCACTAGATTCCTGCTTAGCACGTGCGAAAGAAGGGGAAGGAGAAGGGAGAAAAGGAGGGGGGGGGGAGAGGAGGTTCAACCTACTGCGAGGCGAGATAACTGATAAAGACCGTGGCGCTCTGTCTGAGGGCGAGGACGGCGTTCCCCTGAACCTGGATGTTGGGGGGCAGCACGCCCTTTGCCAGCCTCGTTATGACGGACTTGGGTAGGTTGAGGTCCTGGTGGGTGTTTATTGTCAGTCTCTCTCTCTCTC
>ONZQ02000001.1:1430282-1477576 GCA_900312665.1 Cephalotrichum gorgonifer
GGGGGGGGGAGATCGACTCGGCCAAGCCATCATAGCTTAGTGGTTCGGTGGCGAGTTTTGTAGGGTGGCGTTGTGGCTCGCGCGTGGAGGGGCGAAACAAGGAGAGATACCGAGGTGTACTCGTAATAGTCGCCGTCGCAAACGGTAGCGTGAGCTACACAATCATGCGAGACCATGCGAAGACAGGGGGATAGCAACATGGCGACAATCATTGCTGTTGTCGCAAAGTTGTGTTTTGGGTGACGATGATTGCGCGGCGGGCGACCGCGACCGCGATGAAGAACGGCATCTTGTTGTAGAAGGGTGGTGGGTGGTGGGTGGAGGGTGGACGGAGGGGAGGGCGGGAGCGGCAGGGGCAGAGAGGGACGCAAAACACCAAACAGCAGGCACCACCGGGAGGAGGTAAAGCGCAGCGTCAGACGATGGAAATCGAATAAAAGCTAACAACGTACCTGGAGAACTGAGAGCTGCTGGGTTGATTGTCGCACTATCAACGATGTTTGGCTGTACGGAGTACATGAGTGCAGCATCAACCAGCACGTCAAAAAGGCAAGTTCGACGACGACGTGTCGTGGAATAGTTGAGTTGCCTTTTTGATGGAACGCGCTGGGAAGAAGCAAGCTTGGATCTGGGAGCTTGTGGAGGATAGATGCAAGTAGGAATACTCGTGCATGTGGTTGGCGCAAGTGCGAAAGGTGCTTTCTTTGGCGAGCGCAATGTGAGGGGCGTGTACTTGTAGGAAAGAGTGGGCCGGTTATAAGAGCGGAACGAGGGTAATAGGCCTTGATCGAAATTGGGTCGCCAGTAAGGTTGCAGGACCACGACGGGAGACCGCCTGGGGTGTGTACGAGGTTATGTACCCTGTGTAACTTGGGTCGCCTGGGTCTGCATGTCCTGGAGCAAGGAGGTAATCGCGGGTGTGAGCCACACGAAGGGGGGGTGTACGTGGAGAGAGGGAATAAGGAAAGAGAAGGGGAGGGGGGGTGTACAGGGTGCCTGGATGGGTGTGTGCGGGAGAAGAGGCTACAAGTACGAGAATGTCAGAAGATATGTATGAAGTACTCCGTAGTAGTATAGCCCAAGATGTCGTTTCAGTCGAGTCCTGGACCCTTTGGCATCGGCAAAAATAAGCAAGGGCAAAAGGCCGGCAGAACGGAACGACGAAGGAACCTCGTGAGCGAAGGCCGAGGGTCGTTGGCGGGAAACAGAGGAAGAAGTCTGGCGCGGGAAGGTCCAAAGTAGTCTGCTTATCTTTGGTAGAGAAGACGCAGCTCAACCATCAGTTGTGTTGGCGCTAACGGAGCACCTGTGGATGGGGATGTCGAGGTCGATGTAACGCCGTAGATGGCAGGTTCCGCGAATGGCCTGTCCTTGCAGGCGCAGATGAGGATAGCTAGTATTCGTGCTTGTATCAATAGGCCCTGATCCTATTGAAGGAGGCAACAGGAGCGAAGGGGCAAGGTTTGGTTGGCGAAAGAGCAGACGACTGGGTTCTACCTATATGCACCTAGGCGTAACGTCCGCAAATGTCGTTGGAGGAGCTGGGTATGGGTATGGGTACACTATCGAGCGTAACTCGCGTTCTCGGGCTTGTACGAGTACTCAAATTGTTAAGTGGGGGTGCTAAAGGAATCGAGCCGGCAGCTCGAAATTAAGATGAGTCGCCGACGAGGTAAGCAATTGTCATGTCCACTGCCTTGTGAATGAGCGAACTTTAGTCACTTTCTTGCTTGCTTGCCGGGTGGAGTTAAAAGGAGATTCGGATGATCGACGCGAGATGCGATAATGCAGGGAATGACCCCGACGTAGCTGAAGTCGAAGCCGGAGCCGAAAATGCGACCCTCGTTCCTGCCTAGTCAAAATGATACAAAGTGATTTTTCCCAAGAGGTCATTTTCTGGCTTGCACAGGCTCCCTTCTTCATGGCACAGTTGAGCATCCATTCCCAACCTTCCACCACTCGTACACTTCCATCCTACTGAATCCTGCTCTTTCTCAGCCGGATGTCGACGCGACATCAGCAGGCCAAACTTCGAAAGGAAGCAAGGCTGTCCTGCCTCGAGAGCCCAACTCGAACGACGCGTGGTCTTGCGTGGAGTCGCGAGTCGACCACAGCCCGCTCCTCCTTCATCAAGACTGGGGGGTTGCAAGCTGGAGGGGGCGGAAGGCGGGATGGCAAGATGTGGTGAAGGAGGAAGGAAGGAGGGGGGGGTGAGAATAAGATAACTGGGATACGAGCATTTGACTCTTGCGATGAGAGGGTTCGAAGGGAGGGGTCCACCAGGCTTGGACTAACGTGGGGCACAGATGTCTTGGTACGAATACATCTTGGAGGGCACGGGGCCAAGGGTATATGTCTAAAGGTATATTAATTGGCAGATGCTACATGACCCACCCCTGTCAATACCTCTAAACGTACCCTATTAATATATGCCGGATTCGGTAGCTTCCTGCCTGCTCTTGTCACTCTCTGCCCGAGGGACTTTGCTCTTACTTGGTCCTCCTGCAGCCTGGTCATCTGGACGAAGCTTCCCTGCCCCATGGTGGATCTACTTCGCCGTGCACTTTTTCCCCGCCCAGGACTCAAAGGAAGCCACCACCAATAACGGGAGGAATGACCGATCCAATACCCCTCCCAGCCGCACACCCCCTCCCCCCGCCCCGCACTTCGATGGCACCACACTCGTCGAGTACTTTTAGTGACTTGTTGACACGAGCCACGATCCTCTCTCGGGTCAAAACTGGTAGCAAGCTTCCCCAGATTGCATGCTTTACAAGCACGGGGGGAGGATGGCAATCGTCGCTGATTTGACGACAGCCGACGACGAGACGAGACGCCGTCAGAACCTCTTTCTGGCTCTCAGATGTCGATACAGGTTCCCAGCCACTCACTCTCAACATTCATCCAGAGCAAAGCTCGTAGGGGTTCCCACGTCTCCGTGATAAATTCCACTCGTGCGAACAGGTTCAAGAGCCAAGACAGTGTGAGGTACAAGTACTGAAGTAGCAGTACGGAAGTCTGACATCTCCTCGGCCACGGATGCTCGGCTATCTCCATTCTTTGAGGGTCCCCGTCCCCGGAAAGCGCGGCTTCCTGTAAACTACGTACGAGTAGTGCGTCCTGGTGATAGAAGTCGCAAAACCAAGGAAATGCTTGTCTCAGACGGAGGACTTTTCAGAGGAACTAGCTAGCGGAATGCACAGGGTTGACATGACCACTCCTTCCACTCCGAGCCGTGTTCGCTGAGCAGCTGCAGATTGATAGTCTTAGCGCACTTCTACGTACTTGTCGTCAACACCATGAGCACCACAGGTCCAATCTGGCGACAGAAGCGGGGCAGCGGTGAGGAGGGGTCTCGAGGCGCATTGTTCGGTAAACCAACGCCTCAAATTTTTCCTTTTTCGATATCGCGTTATCCTCGACGGGCCCTTCTGTATCGGGAGCACGAAGAGATGGTATTCATACCGAAGCCGGGATGAATAGCAGGTTGCTTGAATGGTCGTTCATGTGCAGGAAATCGCGAGCAGGCCACGCTCAAGTGGGTTGGGTGCATTTGAAGCATATGCATGGGAGCGGAGTGCGTCCGCCAAGTCCTCGCACAAGGGAAGAGCAACCAGCTTGTGAGAGGGGGGTGGCGTGTACTTAGATAGAGCTACGACGTGAACATAGCACAATCACAATGCTCGGGGACGGCAGACAAGACATGTCAGGGTTGATTACGAGGATACGCCATGTTGTACCTGTACAAGTGCGGAATGCAGGGATGGATGTCTTGGCTTGGATATGATATTAATAATGATACTTATTTACCACTATAATATTTTGTAAGTATTATTGGTCGCTCGAAACGGTCTCTTGGGGTTTGGAACCTTCAGTCACACGTTTCCATGGCTCATCAGCACGGTATATTAGGAAGATAGTAGGGGCGGGCACCCTGGAATGTTCAAAACGACAAAGGGCGAGCATGGATGCATCCCAAGACAACTAACTGTACGACCACTGGCCCGGCCAGCTGTCCGTCCCGCATCCGAGGAGGCGGCGGCGTGTTCCTCCGTTCCCCGCCCCGATCACACCTTGTTTGTCACGAAAAGCGGTGCGAATGTTTCCAGTCTGCGGGCTCCGGGCAATCCGGATTGGAATGATGGATGCTCAGGCATTCCCGATGGGTAAGGGCGCGGTTTGCGATATTACCCCCGAGTTAACCGTAGAAGACCCGTCATCATCATATGCAGTGTAATCCTGCGACGCGAGGAGGGATGATTTTCCAGCCGAGTGCTCCGTGTGCGTTCCGCGTGGCTGATTCCTCTTCCCTCGGCTGCCAACAAGCAGAAAGGTGACCGTCGCCCCTTGCTGGGCTGAGTGGGCTGCACCACTCTCCAGTACGTACTGCTCGCCCATGTCCCGAGTTTGAACACCGAACCGATCTCATATACCCCCGAATATCCATAGAACACACTCACGCACACACACATCCTGGACAGGGTTAGAATTAAACCGGCACAACGGGATTCGTTTCTGGTATTAAAGATCCCGCCAGCTCGGATAGAGTTGGGAAACGCAGTCCCACTCTTCGAGGAGGGGCTCCACAAGGGCCGAGGAGCAAGTGTGGTGGGGAAGGGAAGGGGGCCGTAAATGGCTTGGAATCCTGGAAACCGGCATCGTCTGTGGTGCTCGTTATGTTTGGCCGGCTATTTAAGAGTATCGCCAAATTAATTACTCCGCCAGCGGAAGACGGTTAGAGATGGCGGTGGCGCCCGCGGCGAAACGAACGGCGCTCTCTTAGTAACTCGCTCGTTCATGTTCATGCTCGTACTCGTAGGTTTTGATGGGATAGGGGAACCGGTCTTGTCGAGAGTAGATTGTGTATTATTAACGTAACGCACACTTCTTTCTAATCGCTGCGAGGCTGCTACTGCGCGCATTTCGGCCCAGGGTCTAAGTTTAAGCTACCCGCCCTCATGAGAAACCGAAGGGGTGTAAAAGTACTGATCATAGGGGGTGTGTGCCCCTGACAGAGTGTGACCACCACCACCCATGATGTTGCGGAGAGCGCAGATGGTTGCTTTCACAGCGATCGGATCCATGATGAGTGGACTCCCCGCAATGTTGGAGTTGGAGGCCCCACCCAACAATGGGCTAGTGGATTGTTAGCGCACCGCTGCATATCCGTGGGAGGGGCGGCAAAGTATGAGTATGAGTACGAGTACCCTGGCCGTCCAGATGGTGGTGGTGCCATGCGCTGCGGAGAATTAGCTTGCTGTGTCAGTGTCCAAGGTGTGTGTGGCCAAGGGGCGTCGGTCAATGTGCAAGGGTCAAATCAATCCCCCCCCCCTGGTCCGATTTCTTTTTTGGGGTGGAGAGTTTTGCGTTTGATAGAAGCCCGATCGAGGGGCTGAATCCGGGGGAACCCTTACACCGCGAGACCTGGTGGTGGTACGTACTTAACCGTATGCAGTAGAAGTTGCGGAACGCAGTTTGGGCCATCAGTGGGGGAGGCGGAAGGAAGGGGGGGCGGATGGGAAGGGAACATGGTGGGTTGAACGCGGCCGGTGAATAATAAGCTTCCCCATACAAGGTCAAGGGCTTGGCTTTAGCTGGCGCACGACCCGAGAGACGGGGACAGTTGAGGAAAGGGGGGGGGGAAACGGGACGACGGTGGGGAAGTACCTGCACGAGTCATGGTAGAGGTTTGTATGCTGTCCAGGGCGGGGGGGGGACTGTTCACACCTTGACATTGCTTGGAAAATAGACGGGTGGGGCTGCAGGGATCTGCTGCCCAATAGCTAATGTACCCTCCTCAAGATGGATGGGTGGGGAGCTCTCTCGCAGTTGTTGCGGCAGGTGGGAAGCAACAATGAAGTCACCGAATTTCAGTATAAGTTTGGAAACGAGGATACTAAACATTTTTTTAGGAAGTCTAACGAAATGCAGGATTCCTTTCCGGATTTTTGAGTACACCTATGCTACGCTACATTTCTGCACGTAATTCTGAATCTAGCCGAGTCCCCCGGGACTGGAAGAAACTCTCGGGCCCTTCGAGATGTCAGCCGTTGTCCACCGCGTCGTGTTCCAGGCTGATCATTGCCGGAAGGACATCCAGGCATGTCACTCAACCCCCCTCCCCTAACCCCCCGGCGAAAGAACACCGTTATTAATGCTTGTAATACGGAGTACTTCGTGTTATTCTGGAGCCCACATGTTCACGCCCACCATGTGGAATCTCGGCAAAGGCTCCGCTCAACCCTTGTCGGTCGCAAGAGAGGAGCCCTGGGGAACACAAGCAATCGCCCCCGACGCTCGCTCTCCTAGTTATCAAGGACTCGACAACCTCGATATTAAAACGCCAAAAATATCCCATTCCAAGTATGTGAGTACAAGTACTTGGGAGCGACGTGATGATTCCCCCCCCCCCCCGGATCGCTCCTTCCTCCTTGGGCCCTGAACGTCCGCAATTTTGCACTCGTACTCGTAACTGGGGACTGATATTAAAGCCCGATGACTCAGAATGATACTTACTGCGCTTGATTCCCTACCTATCTTACGTACGAGTACGAAGAGTACATTCCATTCTCGTACTCGTACAGTCCACGGCTTATTATCGGTGGTGAGAATGATCCAAGACTAATACGAGGACGCGTCCTGAATCCTTAATTGGGACCCGGAAAAACCGAGGTACATATCTGACAGTGTACAAGTAGATTTGAGGGTAGAGAACGCCCCTCCCCAGCCCCCTCCCTCTCTTGTACCCACATATGCAGACCTTCGGAGCTACCAAATCCTTAATGTTGTATTTGTCCATTCTCACAAGGGTTAGAAGAACATGCTATATTTCCTGTGAGGGTGTCACCATGTGGCCATCGGTACCGATCCGGATAGGCGGCACTGTTTGTGCTTGTCCTTGCATCTGCAAGGCTGCCAGCGCCCGCCTTTCGGGTGCATGCCACTGTCAAACAACCGTTCCCACGACGCCGTCACGGAAGGCGTCAAAGGATGTTTGCGGGGCGGCATCATAAACGCATTAACGAGAGTATTCCGTCCGATGTGCAGCCGCAGGCTTGAACCCTGATTTGCAGCCGCGCCCGGGGGAAACCAGGGATCGACTTCGGCCGAGCCCCCTGGTGGCAGACCGTCTCGGCATTGTTCGCAAATTAAGGGTAGGGAAGAGGGCCCGATACGCCCCCGTGACGTGCAGTAGTCTGCTTCTGCCGATACTCGTCCAAGCATGGAATAATACCTCGTGCAAGAATAGAAACCTCCACGTTGCGAGGAGGCACTTGGCGCCTCGCTAAGGGTGGTGGGTGCTCCAACCCTGGGGCTTGAGAAAAGACCACCATTCTTGGGGTAATACAAGGATGGATATGTCGTATTCTTCTCCGGCAAGGTCACCTGCGAAGGCAGGTAGCATCTGCGCATATCGGCACCGGCAGGCGCGCCTTCCTTCATACCTCGAAAGGTTCTAGAATGCGGAAAGTGCCTCCCACCACGAACTATACTCGCAGTTGTGCCGAGATAACCCGAATATAAGGAGAAGCACTCATAAATTAGGCGTCTCTTCAAGCCCTTTCGAACCCAGTAGTAGCTACCCCCCCCCCCCCACCAACAGCAAAAACGACAATATGAATATTCCCGTGTTTCGGCAAGAAGTGTCTCGCTTCTACTCCGTACGCATGCATTTGGGATCCCTTGGATCCGATAACCGAGATTTACGGAGAGACTGGACCAGGCTAAAGACCATGAGTGAGATTCTAGCAAAGGTATACTACGTATGAGGACCGAACGGTGTCCGACCGGGGGCCGACAAATCTGAGACGGATACTACATGTGCCCATTGAGCAATAATCAGAGGAGAAAGAGTGGCCTTTCAGGCGTAGCCGTCTTCAACCCGTCAAAGTTGCATTTACCCCGCCGAATGAATGGAAGTCGCCGAGGATGCCGAAGCCAACATGGCGGAGTGTTTCTCCTCGCCACCTTCACCCCCATCCTACCCGCATGCGCATGGCGCGTTTTGGGGGTCACTCCTCGGTTGGTTTCATACGGCGCCCGTATCGCACGTACCTGTAGTGGGTGGTGCAGGGTCCACGCGGACATATCAGGGTTGGCGCAGAGCATCCACCTCGGGGAACAAGTACGGAAAGTTCAGACCTCAAGTCAGTCGGCGAGACCCTCCGCCACGGTGTGAATGCACCCTAGAAGGGCCGTAACCATGGCCGAAATTCGAGAGGTTCCGAGGATCAGGAGCCCCCCTCGGTTTCTGTTTCTTTCACACGTGTCTTCGTCCAGATGAGTTGCCCTTCTACCGACTCGCTCTTTCCCAACACAGAGAGGTAACCGCGCCAGCCCTCGGGCTCGCAAATGAAATCGGCGGAAGGTGCAGGGAACTCTGTCAGTGGCTGAGGTGACAAGAATCAATAAAAATTATGTCCCCGCTTACCAGTATTGCTGCAGACTATATTGTCGCGAGTAAGACTGAGCTAACCATGATGAGAGCTTGGTACCTTGC
Organism: Cephalotrichum gorgonifer; assembly: GCA_900312665.1. NCBI lineage: Eukaryota > Fungi > Ascomycota > Sordariomycetes > Microascales > Microascaceae > Cephalotrichum > Cephalotrichum gorgonifer. The sequence continues at coordinate 1,438,783 of ONZQ02000001.1, forward strand.
TCGTACACATACAGTTACAGCTCCACCATAATGCCCAGGTCCAAAAATGGCTCTCTTCGCTCATCCTCAGCTTCCAAACTTGATGTAGCTCCTCGGGGACGTATCATTACATAAAAAGTCACGTCACGTCACGTCGAGCGACCGGAGCGGCCGGGCAGCGGCAGGATCGATGGATATCGATAAACTCCATCTACCCCCCCCACCCCCCCTTTTTTCCCTTTTCCCCAAGGTCAGGCAGAAGCCTAGATATCCACGCTAGCGCGGGAAGCTGCAACCCCGCCGAAACGACAAGGTCTTACAAGAACCATGAACGAATTCAAAGTATAAGTACGGAGCATGCGCCGAGATAGCTGCAACCGACCCGAAATGGTCGCCCGGTTGGACTTGACTCATCGAGCACCCGCCTGGGCGTCCCCGCATGTCTGAGTGTTTGTTGACTCGTACCAGAACCGCCGGCGCCTGGGACTGGGGGTATTCGGTTGAGGGATTGCCTGTTCTTGTCGATGGGCATATCGAGAGGGTTCTATCAGCTGAGAGTTGAGAGGGCCGCTAGGTGTGCGCTTATTCATATGTATTTATGACCTTCCTCATCTCACCTCCGTAGCGGCACAGAAACGGCAAGAAATTTCTTGTTCCGCGGCCAGTTTTAGACCAAGTCCCCGCCTTATTCCTCTTGTCAGACGTACTGAACAGTCTCACAGGTCGTGACACATTGCGAGGAATCCCGGTTAATTAGATCACGACGCGCCACCGTTTGTCGACATCTTATCTATATTGCATTGTTATAATTAGAAACCGACCCATTCCTGCTGGTCAACCCAACCTGCGGCCGATCGTGATGGAAGAACCCAAGGCCTTGCTTATTGCTCAGCATCTCGGATCGGATATGCTACTATTACTGTTCTTGACATGTGGGTTGTTAGGTCGGTCTCCTTGGCCCACCGACCTTGTCGAACCAGGATCCTAGGCCGCGGACAAGGGCCGTGCTCTTACCGTCGTTACCAAAGCCGCTGCGGCGCCCTTCGGTTCCTCACGGAAACGTCCCCTGTTCACGGCTACAGCTATGATTGGCCTGGGAGAACCACTAGTTTATTTGGGACAAGTACGACGTGTCGGTGACGGTCGAAACGACGCCACAGCTGAAACGCGATATCGATCTCTTTAAGCCATTAGCTAAACCGATTTTCCATCAACGGAGGAGCACTAGTTGTATTCGGCCGGGAGCGGGGAGGGGCGTGAGGTGAGATTCGCTGATTCGTGATATGCACGACACACCAGTCAAAGCCATGGGAGAGGCGGCCCGTACCTCACACATACCTGTGACATTGCTGATGGCAAAAGAAGCAAACAGTCCGAGTAAGCATGCTAGTGCGACTTTGGCGCAATTCCCGATAGGGTCACCCCTCCGAAGCGACATCGATACCTCGAGCCTACCAACTTTTCTTATCGTTTCGGACGGTGCTAAGGAACATATGAGTAGGCTAGTCAGTGCAGATGACCTTCGATACGGGATTTAAGACGGAGCACCTGGCGAATGAGGGGGGGCAGACCCTCCCGTGATGTACGTATGTATATTGGAAGTGAGGCTTGTCGGACCAACCTCCCCGCCACATATGCAACTCTATATGTCATCACTCCGCTAGAGGTAGGCTAGCGAAGCGTCGCTTTTACGTTGCACATCATTACGGAGTTCGGAGGAGACAGGAGGATGCAAGTTCCGCGAGAAAGGGGCGGGGGGCAACCCTCCCGCTGCTTCCTGCCCCGTGAGGCACAAGGCCGACGGGATGTGGAGAATGGACCCAACCTCGAGCGCAGGAGGGCGCGTCGGTGCAACTCCCCAATATTAGAGAAACGGTTTAGCTCCGGCAGTGATGAGAAGGACAGTGATCATCTGGCGTCCTCTTCACGAAGAGGAGGGGGAGGTATGCGAGGGCATGAGGTTGGAGGGTGGGCTTCCCTCATGGTGAGTGGGTGGAGCCCAAAGCTGGGAAAGGAGGGTCGGCTGGTCCGGGCGCTTCCTGGGTCCGAGCTCTGATCTACAATTGGATGGTCCTGTCTCCACATTTTCCATGTCGCCAACTCAACCTGGATGTGCATATCCTTGATCCCTGCTGCCCCCCCTCCCACGCTTTTCCTCAGGATGGGGTCCTTGTAGGGGTACTTCATCCTGCCCCCGGTCCGCTGGCCAATCCTGGCGTCCGAAGAAACCTATTTGTTACGAATTGGGACCACTCTGCCTGCCTCCATGCTCAGGACATGTATTACTCGATGCTCAGCCCATGTATTGCTCGTATCTGATATGGGATGGACTACGCGTACTTGAGCCTCCCGGCGATGGCGTGACTGAACATCTATGGGAGCAGATGAAGCTCGTGGGGGGTAGATGAGAAAGGTATACAAGAAGATAGGCATTCATTCATGTCCATAGGCCGGCGGGAGATCTCGCGCAAGCTATGACGGCGAGTCGCGTCTGATAGCAAGCAGTCGTACTCCCCACCTTTTCGAACCGCCCATCAACCCGCAGCACCTCCAACGTGAGGCGTCTAGCTCTAGCGGCCGGAGTCGAACAGCCCCTCCACGAGGGCGACAAGCCACCGGGAATGACGCAGACCCAACATCCAACCTCGAGCGCCAGCTGACAAGCACAAACCAATAGAGCCACACCGCGCTACTTACCTTAGCTACGTCCGTCCCGACGTCGTCGGTCGCCAGGACTTCCGGGATCCAACTTCGGCGCCTGTCACTACCCCTCCTCCCCCTCCTCCTCCTCCCGCTCCAGAAGGAAATCAGGTGGAGCATGCGGGCGCTATCCTCACGCTCCCGCTGCCACCCCCAGCCAATACCTTGCTACGCGGGCTTCTTGGGCACTTCTCCCCATACGGCACACCATCAGGAACGTAAACTGGTGTAAAGTAAGCCGTGACGGCGGGATTGGCCCTCCACAACTGCACCTAGCCCGGAGGCGTCATTTCCGGCCCACCCCAAGCGGCGCCATCAAGCTGTTCTAGCCATGGTTCGCTTGTAGCTACGGGGACCTCTCGTCACCAGCAGCCACCAAGGAGTTCCCGGGACCTGGCTGCAATTGATATAAGCCATTCGGGACGTGGCAAGCCCCTGTCACGCTCCTTTCCCCCTTGAGGTATGTATAATGCCTCCTGCCCACAAGGATGAGGCGTATCGCCGTTGTTTTCGTTTCTCGCCCGTCCCACATCGTGAGCTACAGCCCAACTTCGGATCCGTGCCAGATGCGTTTTCCGATGTTAGACAGTTTGCGCCGTTGAATAAGTGCCGCCTCGAAAGTGGCGCGTCGAGTGATGTATGGCGAGGGTGTGGTGTAATGCACACCCAGTCTCACCCAAAGCCCGCTCGCTCCCTGTGATGGACTCTAGGAGTTGAGGTCCCCAGACCTTCCTGTACAGCTTACCGTCTTCGGTTACTACTTGTACGAGGCCATAGACTGCCTTGGGGCACTCTCCGCCATCACCCACGCCATCACCCACGCCATCCGCAGCGCAGGTGGCCTACGGGAGACAGGTAGGACGTTGAAAGACAAGCCGGGCTGCGGGGAAGGCTAGGGTTCCGTCATCTTACCCTACCGAACCCGACGGGTAGTGGTCGACCGACCCGATCCGGGAGAATGAAAATCACAGTTTTTAGATATTCATGGATAGGCCGAGTCCGTTGCATCATCCGTCACTTCATCCCCTTGCCGATCCTTGATCGCGGAAGGTCTCAGGCCGAGCGCCACATAGGCGAGGGGGACCCGGAAGAGGCGCCTCGATGTGAACACGAAAGGAGTTGTTCATTTAAGTTTAGTAACGATGTTCAGCCTTCCCGAATAGGAGCGTGGGGGAAGCGAGCAATATGGATAAAGCCACCGGTTTAAGTGCGTACCAGATCATCTGACTGGGATCAACTATTAATACACAATTAAGACCGACTGAAGGCATAGTGACGCATTGATCTACTCTGTCGGTAGGCATGGGTGTGTAAAAAGGCAAAGGTTTGAAGGTACATACTGCGACGTCGCACGCCGGGAGTGAGATGAGGGTGAGGTCGGGACGGAGATGAGGGAGTGTACTACTCTACTCGCAAGTGCATCGGCAGTCGAGATTGACCTACTCGAGGTGGAGGTGGATAGCCGGAACCTGCACAGGTCGGGGGCGGCTCGGTCATAATATGCTTGAATGGGCTCGATCATATTACATTTCCTGGCTCTGTGACTCTGACGGGTAGAACGGCCACGGATCCCGTTGTTGCTCGTCAAAACAGAAATGAGATCGAGGTCTGGCCCTCGCCTCGCATGTTGAGTGAGTTGGATTTGCGATGTTGTTCCATATGGACATGCCTGCGGTTTGGCTGTAGAAGGTACATGTATGAAGCACGTGATGGGTGCCACGGCCAGCCAACCACCGACAAGTCACCTTGGAAAATGGACCCCACCACCTCACTCTCGTCGGTTCTGGTGCCCCAAGGAATCATCCGTCTGGGCCAGCAAGTAATATGCGGAAGCCTATTTCTGGCACACACCCGGTATTTGGTATTTCAACCCTCCCTTACATACAAGTACACGCGAACTTAGAGCCTAATAAACTACGCCCGGGAGTTGGGCTGGTACTAACTGTCGCCGTGACCCTGTACTTGTAGAGAGCTAAGGACGGAAGCACTCGCGGCTGATAACGATAAGCAAGCGCGAATCCATCCAACCTAATTCGCCCCGCAACCGCAGCTCTTGGCCAACGTCAAAATTCTGCTTTACCAACGACAACATCAGAACTCGACCGGCCGCGCCTACTCGAAGCAGCTCGGACAGATACTGCCGAACGAGATATCCCCGGCTATAAACGACATATACGCCGAAACGAGAACCAAAATGACGAGCCTCAAGCGGTCCGCGGAGTCGGACCCTCTGGCTAGCAACATCTCGAGCAAGATCTTTGTCCGGTCAACCAAGAAGGGGAAGGTTCAGAAGATTGTACGCGAGGTGTACCTCCGCCAGGATATCCCATGCTCGTCCAAACTCTGCAAGAAGTGCCGCCAAATAGCACCGAGCGACGCAGCCGGTAATAGTGCGTTCTCCCCCCCCCCCTTGTTATCTTTCGTCCCCTGTGCAACGCTTCCTGCGCCCATGATCGGAGAGGGACTGGCGACTGACAATTTGTTTAGCACTGCCGTTCGTTCTGTCAGAGAAGCCGGCGGGGACCAAGGCATTCCCCCGTGGCCACTATGTCGTCCCCGATACCAATGCGCTCCTAAACGCCATGGACGTCTTTGAACAAAGTTCCGTCTTCTACGACGTAATCATCCTACAGACCGTTCTAGAGGAGTTACGAAACAGGTCGCTCCCGCTATACAACCGCCTAGTCAATCTAACGCAGAGCGACGAGAAGAGGTTCTACGTCTTCTTCAACGAGTTCCGCCTCGAGACTTACGTCAAGCGCGAAGAAGGAGAAACGATCAACGACAGGAATGACCGCGCCATCCGCCGAGCCGTGCAATGGTACAACGAGCACCTAGCGAAGACGAAGGCCTCAAGGATCCCCACCGTCGTCATGTTGAGCGACGACAGGAATAACCTCCAGAAGGCCAAGGAGATGGATATCCCCGCCCAGACGCTCAGGGACTACCTAGGCGGCGTGGAGGACGGGGAGAGGCTTCTGGAGATGGTCGCCGAGTCCCAGGCCCGGGACACGATTAGGAAACCCTCCGAATTGCTATACCCCGAGTACTTTACCATGTCCAAGATGATGACTGGAGTCAAGGCCGGCCTCCTTCACCAGGGTATCTTCAACGTGTCTCCATACAACTACCTCGAAGGCTCAATCAAGGTTCCGGCCTTCCCGAAGCCTCTGCTAATACTTGGCCGGGAGAACATTAACCGCTCTATCGACGGAGACGTCGTCGTCGTCGAGGTACTCCCCAAGGACCAGTGGAAGGAGCCTTCGGCAACAATCATCGAGGAAGAGTCGGTGACGAAGGACGAGAACGCGGATGCCGAGGGTGGCGAGGACCTTGTTTCTGAGCGGGAAAGGAAGCTGCTCCAGGAAGAGGTTCGAAAGGCCCACGCCAAGAGCACCGAAGGCAGGGCGCAACCGACGGCCAAGGTTGTCGGCGTGATAAAGCGCAACTGGAGACAGTACGTCGGCCACGTCGACCCGTCATCGGCGAGCCGTGCCAGTGGCCAGGGTCGTAAGATGGACAGCGTTTTCTTGATTCCGATGGATAAGCGCATTCCGAAGATTCGTCTGCGGACCAGGCAGGTCGGCGAACTCTTGGGGAAGCGAATTCTAGTTGCCCTCGACTCTTGGGGACGTGACTCTCGCCACCCGACCGGCCACCTTGTCCGCTCCCTCGGGGAGCTCGAGACCAAGGCTGCTGAGACGGAGGCGCTGCTCCTGGAGTACGATGTCCAATACAGGCCGTTCCCCAAGACGGTGCTGGACTGCCTCCCCAAGGAAGGCCATGACTGGAAGGTGCCCGAGAGCAAGGAGGATCCTGGCTGGAGAGCTAGGGAGGACCTAAGACATCTCCTGATCTGCAGTATCGACCCCGTCGGGTGTCAGGATATCGACGACGCCCTGCACGCCAAGCGACTGGATAACGGCAACTACGAGGCTGGTGTGCACATCGCGGACGTGTCGAACTTTGTGAAGCCCGGAAACGCGATGGATACCGAGGCCAGCATTCGCGGGACGAGCGTCTACCTCGTAGACAAGCGAATCGACATGCTACCGATGCTCCTGGGCACAGACCTGTGCTCGCTAAAGCCATACGTGGAGAGGTTTGCCTTCTCTGTCATCTGGGAGCTGACGCCGGACGCCGACATCGTCAACGTCCGGTTCACCAAATCAGTTATCAAGTCTCGCGAGGCATTCAGCTACGAACAGGCGCAGCTGAGGATCGACGACGCCTCTCAGCAGGATGAGCTGACGCAAGGCATGCGGGTGCTCCTGGACCTCTCGAAGAAGCTCAACAAGAAGAGGATGGACGCCGGCGCCCTCAGCCTGTCGTCGCCCGAGGTCAAGGTTGAGATGGAGTCGGAGACGTCGGACCCCATCGACGTCAAGACGAAGCAGCTGCTGGACACCAACTCGCTGGTGGAGGAGTTCATGCTGCTCGCCAACGTCAGCGTCGCGCGAAAGATCAACGAGGCGTTCCCGCAGACGGCCATCCTCCGCCGCCACGCGCCGCCCCCCAAGACCAACTTCGACGAGCTGGCGAACCAGCTCAAGGTCAAGCGGGGTCTCGAGCTCCGGGTCGACTCCAGCAAGGCGCTTGCCGAGTCGCTCGACGCGTGCACGGAGGAGGGGAACCCGTTCTTCAACACGCTCGTGCGCATCATGGCGACGCGCTGCATGATGAGCGCCGAATACTTCTGCTCGGGGACGCAGGCGTACCCCGAGTTCCGGCACTACGGGCTCGCGAGCGAGATCTACACGCACTTCACGTCGCCGATCCGTCGGTACGCCGACCTGGTGGCGCACAGGCAGCTGGCGGCGGCCATCGACTACGAGCCCATCCACCCTGCGGTGCGGTCGAGGGGCAAGCTCGAGGCGGTGTGCAAGAACATCAACACGCGGCACCGCAACGCGCAGCTGGCGGGGCGGGCGAGCATAGCGTACTACGTGGGCCAGGCGCTCAAGGGCCGGGTGGCGGAGGAGGAGGCGTACGTGATGAAGATCTTCAGCAACGGGTTCGTGGTGCTGGTGCCGAGGTTCGGGATCGAGGGCCTGATCCGTCTCAGGGACCTGGCGAGCCCGGAGCCCGAGAGCGAGTTCGACGCGGAGCAGTACGTGCTCACGACGAGCGGGAGCCGCAAGGTCAGGGTGGAGCTGTTCCAGAAGGTGAGGGTCAAGGTCACGGACGAGAAGGACGAGTTGACGGGGAAGAGGGGGGTGAAGATGGAGTTGCTGGGGTAAGTTTGTTAAGGGGGGGAGGGACTGAGAGTAGGGGCAGGATTGGGAAAAGGGGGTGCATAGAGGAGAGAGTTACGGTCAGCGGGAGATTTTTACTTGGCACCTGATACGCAAAATAAAAGAAGACGATATATAGTTGGTGAAATTCTAAAAATGAGCATTCATTTCCCCCACACATCTAACTCGCAAGAATCCCGAGACAACTAAAAACCAGATGGCCAAAAAAAAAGAGTAACATAATCATTGCCCACTTCGCCTATCTCCTGGACGCCAGCATAGCACTTCATCCCGTATAACAAGCTATGGAATAGATGGTATGTAGAACCTTCCCAAATAGCCCCCGAGCCAGTTCCCCCGACGATAGAATAAGTATTCCTCAACCGAAAGAGGGTGGGACCGAGGGTGGGACTAAATGGTGAGGGAGGGGGGGAAGAGTAATAAATAAATCAAGAAATAAATGAAGAAAATTCATTACTCCTTCCCGGCTAGGATGGCGTCGAGGTCGAACTCCTTGGCCCACCCGGTCACGATGACCTTCTCGTCGTTGCCGGCGTCGCCCGTGGGGGCGCCGACCTCCATCCCCTTGACGCTCTTGTCTGCCGAGGGCGGCCTGGTCCAGCCCTGGATGCGGCCGTCCCTCCAGTCGGAGACGACGGTGGCGGCGGCGGCCTGGAGGTTCGGGACGCCACCCTTGCCGATGCGTCCGCGGCGGCGGGCGACCTGGACGAGGAAGTCGGTGGTGCGGTCGCCCTTGGCGTCGGGCATGAGGGCGGGGAGGTCGTAGACCTGGGAGAGGGCGGCGGTGAAGTCGGGCTGGGTGGCGAGGCGGCGCAGGAGGAGGCCGACGGCGGGGACGGGGTCGTCGATCTGCTTTGGGGGCACGACGTTGAGGAGGACGAGGTGGGCGTGCTTCTCGGCGGGGGTGCGGAGGGGGATGGAGGCGTGGGCGTGGGAGGCGCCGGACTCGAGGGGCGCCGAGGGGAAGATGACGCCGGGGGAGTCGATGAGGGTGAGCTTATTGTCGAGCTTCACGGCGCGGATGCCGGTGGTGACGCCGGCCTCGGCGCCGGCGGGGCAGGCGCGGGAGGCGGCGGCACCGCGGCCGCCGAGGCGCGAGAGCAGGGCGTTTATGACGGAAGACTTGCCGACGTTGGGGTAGCCGACAACGCCGGCGGAGATGGGGCGCTTAAGGTTCTTAGAGGCGGCGAAAGCCTTGAGGGCGCGGAAGAGGGCGGCGGAGGTGGTCTGCATGGTCATATCGCCGTGGTCGAAGGTGTGGGCGTTGGGGGCGGGCTTGGAGGCGCGGATGGGGAGGGTGGGGAAGGAGCGGCGGAGGTGGGCGAGCCAGGCCTTGAGGACGTCTGCGGGGACGAGGTCGATCTTGTTGAGCAGGAGGATGAGGCGCTTGCCGCCCGAGGCGGCGGACATGACGGCGCGTTCGATCTCGCGCGACCGGGTGCCCTCGGGGTCGCGGGCGTCGAGGACGTAGAGCACGACGTCGGCGCGGTCGATGACCTGCTTGCTGAGCTTCTCGTAGGCCTTCTTCGCCCCGGCCTGGCCGATGGGGATCTGGTCCTGGCCGCCGAAGCCGCCGTCGGAGTCCATGTCCTCGTCCTCGTCCTCGCTGCCGCTCTGCAGCTCGCGGTCATACTTCTCGGCGGCGGCCTTGGCGCTGGCAATGAGCGCCGCCATGGGGTTCGACTCGTCGACGCCCGCGTCGTCGATCTCCATCGTGTCGTCGAACTCGTCACCCCCGGACATCACGTCGTCGTCTTCTTCGTCCTCGGCGCCATTGGCGTCACCGGTCTTGGCAGCCTTCGCCTCCTTGGCAGCCGCCTTCCTCCGGGCAGTCTCCTCGAGCTTGCTCACGCGCGCGTCCTCGATCTCCTGCAGTATCTGGCTCTTGTAGGGGAAGGAGTTGGGGATGCCGGGGTCCTTCTTCAGCTTGGAGACCCACTGCTCGCTCTTCTTCGCCGTCTTTCGGTTCTTCCTCTGCTTCGCGGCCGACGCCTTCACGATGGTGTTCCGGAGGCGGGTGGTCCCCCTCTTCGACTTGGGTTCTACAGTTTGGCGCACACGCAGAGGTTAGTTATGTAGGCGGCCGGAGATGGGAAGGAGGACTCAAATGCCCGGGTGGAGGGGAGGGGGAGGGGGAGGGGTATACAGGGCCAATGGTACATACTGCTGGGTTTATTGATGCCTCCCATCTTGTCCAGAAAGGTAGAACGGACGACTCTTGAAAAGTAAGTGTCGATAGGTTCGGTGGTTGTTGCTATAGTCGAAAATTCAACCTTCCCAAAAACCTTTATCGATATTATTCTTGTAAAGCGTCCCCAAGAAATTTTTGGTGGGGACTTTCTTTCTGCCGTGCTATGCCGCCCTTGCCCCACCATTGTTGACAGCAGAAACTCCTTGCTCCCTCCACCACCTCCTCCTTCCCCCCGCCAATAATACGTCGTGCCCCTCACCGCCAAAACACTCATACTGTGGCCGGAAGAGTAGTCCACAGAGCCCAAGAGCGAACTCACACACTCACAGGCACAAGCACAAGACACGGCACGAGTCCGAATGCAAAGTATCAAGGATCAACGTCGGCTATACATAGATGGATGCGTTCGAAGCGCCCGCGCGTGGCCGGCCTTGGCCTACAAGTATGCATCGTCCATCGCGGGGGCTGTGGCGAGCCGAAACGGCGGGCTTAATTTCGTCCATACAATTAGGATATCCCCCTCGTGCAAGCATGAGTCTCCGTACTCGTACGGCTATGGGGGCGGCTGTGGGCGGAGCACCTCTTGCCTATCCGGGCCTAGGTTGCTTACATTCTCGGCCCAACAACGATCTACGAGTACGAGCATCACGGGTAACTACCAGTAGAATCCATCGTGACTCGGCGGGGCTTGTTGTATGGTATGTAATGTATGCGTTACTAAATCTACTCGCACTCGTCTAACATCCTTTTTGGACCTCCGAGATCCGGCCCGTTGACATAGTTTCCGTGACCACTTCTTTTTTTCTTCTTTTTTTCTTTGTATTCGTCCCATACGCTCACTACTGCTCTCCGCCGTTTGGAAGAGATTGTAATCTTGTTTCGTGTGAAGAAGAGAAGAAGAACAGAAGAGAATATCATCTCTGTAACAGACAGCGGGCAACAAACATGGCATACACTAGCCCCCCGATCCAGGTGTCCTTTGATGGCTTCCTATTCGATATGGACGGGACCATCATTGACTCTACCCCGGCCGTGGTCAAGCACTGGCACACGTACGATACCCCGATAGGCTCGGCGTAACGAAGTCGGATAGTACGGGCTAACGGACCGTTCTCTCCAGCATCGGAAATGAGATAGGAGTGTCCCCCGAGGTCATCCTGGAAACCTCCCATGGCCGTCGGAGCATAGATATCCTGAAGATTATCTGCCCCGAGAGAGCCAACTGGGAATGTCCGTATCCGTCCTCTCCCCACCTCACTCGTCTTCACACCTTGGCCCCCTTTTCCCTTTCCTCCAGGCAGCTAACACCCCCTACTTCCCTCTAGATGTACGCGAGATGGAAGGCCAACTCCCCAAGCTCTACGGCGATGACGCCCTTGAGATCCCCGGCGCGAGGGCCCTCATCGACTCCCTCATCTCGTCTCGCGCCCCCTGGGCCATCGTCACGTCGGGGTCCAGCCCCCTCGTCGGCGGCTGGCTCTCCGTCCTGTCCCTACCGAAGCCGGAGGTCCTCGTCACGGCCGAGTCCGTGCAGGACGGCAAGCCTGACCCGACGTGCTACATCATGGGGCTAGAGAAGCTCGGCCTGGCCGACCGCGCTGGGAACGTGCTCGTGCTGGAGGACAGCCCGGCGGGAATCAGGGCGGGGAAGGCCGCGGGGTGCAAGGTCCTGGGGCTCGTGACGAGTCACACCATCGAGCAGGTCGTCGAGGCGGGGCCGGACTGGGTCGTGAGGGACCTGAGCTCCGTGAGGGTCGTGAGGACTGAAGGGGGCGTGGCGACGCTTGAGATCGTGGATTCGTGGGCCGCGTGAGGCCGGGGGGGAAAGGGGGCTTTGTCGGGGGGGTGGAGGTGGTGGTTATTCGAGGAAATTCCGAGAGGAGAAGGATATTCATCAGGTCCTTTGGATACTCCGAAATATCCGTCTCGGTAAACGGAGGGGATGAGCTCATGTCGGCTTGACACTTGGAGGTTCCTCAGTTTCACCCGCCATCTTGATCGACACAAGCTTCGGTCTCCCGACGCGGCGATGCATATAGACCGTCCGGTCTAGGCGCCCCAGGTCAGGGGCGTAGCCTCAGGCTTCTCAACGTCTCTTCCGGAAGATATGGTACAGGGCAGAAGATTTTGTCACATGGCATTTTATAGATGCACAAGCAGGAAATCATGTTAGCATTGTTGTTAAAACTGTTGGCAACATCAGGCACCCCGGCTGGGTTTGTTGGGTTAAAACTATTTCGACCGTGGTGGCCATAGAATAGGGCGAGTGAAATGGCGACAGTGAGAAGGAAAATACCTCGGACAGCCCGCGGTTGCAGAACTCATCTGGTTAATGACTGGACCAGGACGCCGCGCGGAAGTCGGGACCTCGTATCGGATGCCTATGGCTGGTTCTACCGCAGGAGAGGGTTATGGCAAAGATGGCATTCTTACATAGGAGTTCCTGGATCGTACATAGGAGCCCCTAGATCGTACATAGGAGCCCCTGGATCGTACATATATACTGGTATGGTTTGCCACAGAGAGGAGAGACGAAAAAACTCCGAGTCCAGTCTCCTGCCGTGAAACGCCAGGTTTATATCCTCCCGCTCCAACAGGCTCCAGCGAGACACTACCTCGGCGATAGATAGCCCGATGAAGGCTGGGCCCCGAAGCATCCTCCGGCCGGGTCGGAGCCCGAAAGACACCCGCATATCATGTAGCCAAGGCTTCTCTACCAGGGAAGGGGGGGTATGTAGAGTAGATGCCCTCCTTGGAGAAGACAGCGCTGTCCGAGAGAAGACATCCGGTGTTATGTTCGCGGAGCGGCGAAGCGCAGCTCCGTCCCCCGTCCTCAAGAAATCACGATCGTGAGCAGGACGAAGCCTACCCGCCCGCCCCCCCTTTTCCGCGGGCGGATGGCCGTCAATGGCGAGCGGAACAGGAGGGGACGTTCCGTCCGGGCTCACTCAGCACCGCGCTATTGTACGTGACACAGACACAGACACAGACAGATACATATGCCACCCGCCCAATCCTCTCTGTTCAACGCTCACTCCGACCTCGCAGCCCGCCCGCGCAACGCCCCCCTGCCCTTCTCCCAAGGTACACCCCCTCCGCCGCCGCCGACCCCTTTCCCCCCCTTTTTGCGAGCACCCGGACTGTGACGAGAAACGGGTGTCGGGCGTCACTGGTCATCGACACCTGCAAGGTCCCGCTTCGGGCGGTGGGGAACATGACAGCTCTTGGTCCCTGTATCGCCAAGTCGCTCGGGTGGCATGAATGACATGCGTGAAGTGAAGATTGGGTTAGGGGGGGTGACAGATGTGCGCGTGTCAAGGGTGCACTAACTCGCGCAAACCATGGGTCGTCACTGCCATAGCCTCAGTGGGCTGGGGAGATTAGGGGCGGCCCGGGTAGATGCATTGATGGGCTTTTGCTTGCAAGGGGGATGAATGTCTCGCGCATTGTTCCTCTTTGCGTTCCGCCACACTGCAGAAGCCCGCCAAGGGGGGATAGTCTTCAGGGGCAACGGCGTTCCAAGGGGGCGGAGGGCCCACGGAAAGAGGGCAAGCCACGGGATACGGTATAGCGCGATACCAAACGAGCCCCCCCCTTGGTTCCAAGAGGTGAAACCACCATGATGTGACGATAATACCCCAGTTGTATAGACAAACGTGGCTGGGTGCCATTTGGATGGGGCTCGCCCCCTTCGTCTCATTCTTCCGTGATACTGTCAACCCAGATAGCTAACTAGGTCTCCGCCCTCAGCCTCGAGCCCTTGATAGAGCGGGGAGGGGGCAAAGCGACCTGAAACCACTTACAGAGAATCGTCCCAAGCTAGTACACTCCTACGATACCCTCTCGAGTGAGAAACACCTCACCGGGGGTGCTTATCCCAGCCTGTCTCCACTCCACAGCGCGTGGGTCATACCCGTCTATCTCTGCAGGGGCCGAGCTTTCCCACGAGGCCGGCCGCCGGCCCGGGAGACGGGGGATAACAATCAAGGAAGCTGGCACTCTCGGCGATGCCAAGGAGATCTAGATGGACGATTGCGCGTTCCTCGTCCAAGGACACAGCTGGCTGGAGCCACTTGGGATGGCAAGGCATGGCACGCACGCCACGCGACGCGGTGATGGAGCTGGTCGCTGGCGCCTTGTTGTGGTGTGGGCGAACCTGTCCAATCGCCGTGGGCGAGTAGCATCGCGGCCCACCTCTGAACCCCGCCATCGAACGATATCTGCATGGCCCTAAGGGGGGGCGTGCTGTGACCTTCGGTCGCGGTCGCGCCAGCCCGTGGCCTGTCAGGTTGCTCGAGGTTAGTTAGTATTCCGCCCTGAGTTTGGCGTGTCCGCCCCCCCTTCCCCCTTTGGATTTGCCCACCCTTGGCTTCAGGGCTTGGTGACCGTAGGGGCGTCTGTGATTGGTGCCTGGACCCTGCTGGTTCAAGGCCAGTGAGTGGATCCAGCGGAGGGATGCTCGTACTACATGCTCGTACTCGTAGGGTTGGCTCGGGCGCTGCAAGTATTCTACTTACCCATACTTGTCCTTGCGCTTGTGTGTTGTGCTCGTACGGATACAGATACGGATACTCAGCTAATATCAGGACGAGCACAAAGAGCACGAGTACAAGTCGGGACCCGCTCTTTCCTTGTACAACCAGAGCACAGGCACCAAGGTCGCACCACAAGGACGGAGTAATTCCTTGTACTGCTTTCGTGCTCGACTCGGCCACCCCCCGTCTCTTAGTAGAACCGGGATCAAGCATCAAGGTCGAGCTAGCTAGCTACCCAGAAGTCTGGGACTGGGACTACTCGTAGTCCAGCAACACCAATACAATCATCCAGCCTCGAGTATTCGGGGGGCATGTATATACCTACCTAACTCCGTAGTACGGACACGGAGTACACACGCTCGTGTCCGCCCAAGAATGCGCACCAGCGGCGCGGAACGATAGGGATGGGCGATCTGCCGTGGGCGTGGGCTCTGCTTGTCCTTGTCAAGGAGTTAATGAGTGGGGTTTGAGGACGATCCCTACCCCAAATGATACAAGCCGTTTGATGGAAGCCGTTCTCGCTTAGACTCCCCATGTCACCTTGCCATGCGCCTGTATCCTGTTTTTCCTCCGATAACACTTACTTCTCGGTGAGAAGTTAGTATGGAGAAGGGGGCAGTGGATGCCCCGACCGCCAGGGGTGGACAAGACTGGGCTGGAGTGGGCGCCGAGAATGTCATTACCAAGGCACGAACGTGGAGAGAGAGCGCCTCCCCCCTGGTCTCTTGGCCCCCCTTGTCTACCCCCCCCCCCGGGGGGCGACCCAAACAGAACACCAGGCCGGTCAAGATGCAGGAACCCGCCACATCCCTCTTCAAAAAGTTGGCAGCATGCCACCTAGTTTCCAACTACTTGTGGATCAACGGAGTATGGCTATAACCGCCCGGCCTCGGCGAGTGAAAATAAAGAGACTTGTATACGAGTACTATATCCGTATAAGGCGAACAAGTAATACTCGTGTATCTTTCTCCTGCCCTGCCAGCCGATGATAGGGGGGAATGGGGGCAGGGCTTCTCCTCGGGGCTTTGGAGGAGTCCTTCACCGTGCTTCCGTGACCGGGGGATATGTCTCTCTAGGCGTCCCAAGGCTAGAACGAACGGGTACGGCCAAGACAGACCCATGGGAGAAGGCCCACGATTCCAGCGGTTACTCTTGGAGCCGAGAGTGCTCGTTGGCTCGTAGGGGCCCCTGTGGTGGCAGGAGTGGACGAGTGGGGAAGAGGGGAAGAGGGGAAGAGGGTCCGCATGTCTCGGCTCACATCAGATGGAGTGGAGAAAGACACACCGACCGATGTGATGTCCATATCATATCGAGTGGATACGGGGGGGGAGCGTGCTCCTGCTAGGTCGTGTTTGTTCCTATCGTGTACGAGTACGTACCTCGGAGTACGTGGGCCTGGTCGGAGTACTAAAGTGCACGACCTGGTGTCATCTCCGCTCCCTTCGGCCACGGTGGAGAAAGGTCGTGACAACTTACTTTTGGTTATGGTTAAGTATGGTATGCTCATACCCCGCCGATGTTTAGCCCTGTCCCTGTCAGTGACACAGAGCCCTGCTCGTGCGTGTACCGTACCTCTATGTGAGTACAATGTACTTGTTCAAAGTACCAGGTGTGGAACCTGCCCACCGGAATGTGGGTCCGCCGTCTATCCACCAAGCCGGATGCGGGCGGCGGGCACCCTGTGGCACGTGGTTTTTGGGATGGAAGTTTCTCGCCTGTGCGCAAGTGTGGGGCTGGCTGAACGCACTAACTACTTCAAGATTGTAGCGCCGTACCGTACCGGTACGGAGTACTGTATTAGTGGACCTGTACTCAAGTACAGACATATCCCCATCACCGTTCTTAGCGGACCCCATAATAACAAACTTCGCTCACGCATCCTAAGCAGAGCAGAGAAATCATCTTCCCTGGCTGGCACCGAAAACGGCGGGCCCCTCACCTCGGATCGCCGGCTCTTTCCAACCCTCCCTCTCCTTCCCCACCTTAGTCCGCTCTCTCCGCGGGGGGAAGGACAAAAAAAGTGGAGGACAAGGTGAGACAATGGGGGGAGAGAGGGAGATAGGGAGAGAGGGGCGGGTACGAACGAGTTTTCGGAATTAACCCAGAATTGATCGCTCGTCCGGCGCCGGCGTGAGAAGCGACACCTAATTTTGGGGTCCGAAAGGAGGCTAGCTCGTATCCCGAGGTGATGGGTGGCGATGCGGGAACACGAAGAGAGAGAGAAAAGGGGAGAGAGAAGAAGGAAGCGGGTACGAGTATACACCGATGGGACGACGGCGGCCGGCGTATTCTCCATCTTGCTTGCATCACGGCCGACCAATCAGTATTTGCACTTCCACCCCAACGGTGAGACGTGTGATACTACCCACGGCGTGTGCGACGGGGGGACGGGAGGGCGCTACTGCACGATGGGGTCTATCCTCCGAGCTCCTCTCCGATGGTAGTCGAATCTATCATATCCCCAGTCCGAGTGAGGGTGGCGGCGGTCGTTTTTGGCTTCGGAAAAATCCGAGATACTGCTAAACCAAGGAGACAAGAGAGGCAAATATCGCGACCATCCTCGTCTTGCCTTTCTCGCCGAGAATACCCCCTCGCCCCTCTTTGGGCGCGAGAAGCGAGAGGAGGACACCCAGACCCCGCGATAGGAATCCGGCTTTCCCGACGTTGTTTACTTCGGACACGAAGCAAAAGCTGCCCCTGTGACTACCCTTTCCTTTGTCTTGTCAATTTTTCTGCCACCGAGAACCCCCCCCCTTCCCCTCTTCTCGTCGCGCCCAACTTAGACGCTCGTAGGGAAGAACGCACAGGGCAACGAAATCTGTAGGCCGGCGGCCTGGTTGGTTGGTCTACTGGCGCAAGATCATGCGCTCTGCCCCGTCTCTCTGGTCTTCCCGCTCGGCTGCCCATTCCCTCGTACACCCCCTGCCTACTTTCCTGGCGGTTGCCCTCCTCCCCGCCCGCCGCCAGGCTCCCGGGTGCGTGGTGCGTTGCTGTCAAAATGCTGTGGTGCAACCCTTCAGTTGAGAATCGGCTCGGCGCAAATCTTTTCGCCGCATTGCCCTGAGGGGGAGGTGTCCGCCCCACTGGCCGGGCCAGCTTCCAAGGCACGTTCACACGCACACACACACGCACTGAGACACGCTCTTGCCTCCACGATGCTTGATTTCCGAGGTGGTAGCCGCCTTCTCCCCGCAACTTGATCCGCTCACCTTGATCCTGATCACACTTTGCCGCTGGGAAAGGGGGTCCAACGCGTAATGCACGAGGAGTACTGAGTAGGTCGGCGGTGACGGTGGTGCAACGCGGGGCGGCCAGAGCACTTGCTTTGTGCCAAAGTAGTTGGTTCTCCGATCCGATTCCCCACCGTGGCCAACCCCGTCGCCTCGAGCGAGGCACGAGGTATTATTATCAGACTCGTAGTCCAAGTTACTGTCGAGAGCGGGATTCCGGCAACAGAGGCCAGACAGGGGTTCAGGGCGCGCCCTCACACGGCGCCACCGGCACATTTCCTGCTCTCCCTGTGCCCCACCGCCATACATCCAATCTCGGAGTGCGCCCGTCTAAACTCGGCCCCGATTTCTTCTCGAAAAAGTCCGAGATGCGTGTTTAGCGTGTGCCTGGCAAAACAAGGATCAATATCGCGATGCAACTTTCCAATCCGATAGTGCCCTGAAGGCAAGTAAGTAACCAGTCACTCAGTCCTCAGGACAGCTCCAGGCTCGGAGTTCTGAGCTCCCGGGCCACCGTCACTCCTCCCTGCGTTCACGCTGTACGCAACCATCCTTTACGCTCGTCGCCGTCGTGGCAACAGTAATTCCGCCCCATCTGCTCGTATAGGTAGGTGCATAATACATAATGCGGACCACACATCGGTATGAAAGCATGGATTAGTTGCAGCAAGGGTAATATGATTAACCTTATCTTGGCACGCCGTTCAAGTAGGTGGGAGGGCAATGGTCAGCCGGCGGCGCACCAGTTGTGTCCACCAGTCTTTTTTTTTTTGGGTGGTTGTTCGTTTTCTAAAAATAAATATGAAATTAGATTAATTTTTTGCGAACCAGGACATGCCCGTCTTTGGTTTGGATACCCCCGGTCCCCTGGGTCATGCAAGTAGCGTATTAGTATGATATTACGAATGGCCTCGGCCCGCTCTCACTGGGCCGAGAGAGAGAGAGAGAGAGAGAGAAAGGAGAAACTCTTTGACCGCTATTGTTACGTTGCGTACGGCTTGGAGGGTTGAATTGAGAGGAGATGAGATGAGATCTCGCATCCCATGAGGCGGCTGTCACCCAAAGTAAGCACAATTTCGGTAGCGTGGATTGGAGAAAAAAAAAGAAACGAGTATGGCTTGCGAAGCAGTCACAAAGGAGAAGGAGGGAAATGAAATGATTGGAAGAGAAGCATCTCTCTCCCCAAAACCCACCTGTACAACTAATACTTGTCCGTACGTACTCCGTACTCGTAGAGCAGTCTTCGCACCTGAAGACACGCTAGAACAAAGGAATTGTTCCCCGAGGATGACCTGTCATGAAAATCCCTTCCCTTTTCAGCGCCCCTATCCTCCCCCTCCCCCAGGCAGGCGCCCGACCTGCAATGCCATCCTGGCGGCCATGTCGTGTGACTTGCCCGTCCAACAGCACGAACCGAAGGCCAGGCCCGAATGGTTGGCTTTTTTTTTTCGTTTGGGGGGGGGGGGTAGGGGGGGGAGGCGCGAACAAATAATAATACAACGGGATTTTCGAGGTGGACCTCGCCGGGATGGGACACTCAAGCGGGGACAAACTATCCATCCCCCTTATTCCTCTCCTTCTGTCCTTCAAGTAACTAATGCTACCGCTACCTTCTGATGTAATTTCGCTTGGGGCGCGGGGCCCGTGGCGTAGTAATACTACCTTTGCGATTTCAATTCCGAGCCTGGAAGATTAAATCTTTTTCGGTTGGCTGCGAGTATTAGAAATTGGCCTGGTTCAACCCCACGGTGATTGAGGTGGGGAGCCTCCGCAGGGCGCATACTCATAGGTCTTAGTCCGGGCGGCGCGAGGAGAGAGGCTTGAGGGGACGGATGGATATGCTCTCGGCGAACGCCATTGGGCGTACTCGTGGTACTCGTCAAGTACTCACCGGAAACCCCGCCTATTACAGCTGCTGTATCATTCCGCTGCATAACTCGTACTCATTCCCGTGGAGGGGTCACGACGGAGCACCTTGCGTCCCCAAGTTAGGGTGGGGATGGGCTAAAAGGCGACAACCTCTTGTGACAAGGGTCGGGTCCGTCCTGGACCTTGCTTGCCCTGACGATCCCACGCCACCCCTCTGGCGCCGCTTAGGCCACCCCCTGGACCGTCCATGCTCTTACTTATATTGGTTGTATTACTTGTTCTCGCACGAGAAAGGATCCCAGCAGACGGCTCTGAACGCACTTGTCCACTAGGCAAATGCAAGTGTAAGTAGGGGATCCCCCGCGACAGACCGGCAGTCAGCATCAATCAATCACCCTTGCCCCCCGAGAAACCAGTCACATTTTCCGCGCGTCGCACTCTCCACCGGTTGCTTGCGCTCCAGCGTTTGGATTGGACGTTGGAGAGAGAGGAGTTCTGTGGGGGGACGGCGATGGAACCATGCCATCAGGTCGACAGGACATAGTTATTAGTACGTTAGGAGGGGTGCTGGGCGAACAAGCAGCCTGTCGTGGCCTGCAGGCTGACTGCCTGTCATGAGACCAATTTTTCTGGCGACACGGCTAATGGGGAAAAGCGCAGACCGAGGGCCCTCATATTCAGCTACATGAGTCTCTCGTACGACTCGGAGCTTGGGGCCACTATATTGCACGATCGTGCATTATGCGTTCGCCCCCACCCCCTCTTCTCCGTCTCTTGTTCTCCTTCAAAGTCAGTCAGTCATCTCACATGACATTCCATGGCGCACCGTTCGACGCCGCCGAAGGATTCGAAGGCCATGGAAGTTGGCATATGCGCTGTGGTGATGAACTCAGCTCAGCCTGCTCATCGCGTCTCGTCCGACAACAAAGCCGGAGAATAAAGTGGGTTTGGCCACTTGTTGCCAGTGACGGAAAAATGAGACATTCATCACATCTCTACTCGTCCACTCGGCGAGCCAGTGCCCAATCACCACTCGGGCACGCTCCACCCATCGTGATGAGCGCGGCACGCTACGGAAAACGACTTGCAGGGTGCAGCGGGTCCCGTCCAAGAATAGAACATCCTCACCGTCAGGTGGTGTAACGTGCGGCTGCCGCCTCCGGCGGGAATAACATTGTCCCAACGGCGACGGTTGGTGAGTTTAGTTTTTTTTTCAGGGGGAAGAAGCTGAATTGGGCTGGCTGCTCCGGAATGAACTTTTCCCGCCCAGCGTGCAGGTGCAAGAGGGGGGGTGGGGGGTGTGAACCACTAATGTGGGAAGGAAGGGAGTTGGAGGGAAAAAAAGAAAAAAGTGAAGAAGAAAAAGATCGACACTCCTGCGAGACACAGGTCTCGGCTCAACGATCCGGGGTCGCATATGTCGCGATGGAAGGAAAAAAATCTTCCTTACCTTCCTAATTAAGGACAAGACCGAACGAAGCCCAGCCAGCCGGCTTAAACTTTCCGAACACCCACATTTAAACTTCCCGGCATCGCCTCGGCCCCATCGGAGACGGCCGTGCTAAGGGGTGGGGATCGGCATGGGATGGGGCCATAGGGCCGAAAGTTGCTGGAGAAGTGGGCGAGGTGGAAGGAAAAGTCCTTAGTTGGGGCTGGTGGGACGGACATCCTGGCACGTGTTCCGCCGGGTACACACATAGTCCTGGTGTCGGGTCGGCAGGATGCCCAGGCAAGGAAAGGATCTGCATCGGCTCGGGACATCCCTCTGGTCGCTTTCATCGCCGGGGGCCCGGGGGGGGGGACGGCACCCGCCGACCCCTGGACCTGGTGGTGGCGTTCATGGTTCAATACGAGTGCTCGAGGGACCGTATTGTCGGTCGGCTGTGGAAGCCGGAGAAAAGCCCCGTCGTGGCCCGCAGGCACGGCCATGATGCTCGCGCTCGTGCTCGTACGAACTGTTGGAAATGCATGGGTGGAGAAAGCGAGGTTCGGCAAAGCCGGGGCCACCCACTTGGGCAACCGCCCGAACACATCAAGGGCTCTGGCGGCGAGGACTTGACCCCATCCAGCACACCAAGCCGTGCTCGTATTCTCTGAACACTTGTACCCGTTGCTAACCGCCCGTGACTCTTTCAAGTGTAACAAAAAAAAGAGGAAATAAATAACGGCGGCAATGTAAATTAAATCGCGGGAAGGAACCCGTTTCCAGGAACTGGGTTACTAATGCTCAACGGCTCATTTGTCGCACCCGCCCATCACCTTGCCCTGGTTCAAATCAGCGCCCTGGGCATGCTTTAATTTGTACAGGGCGCCCCGTGCCGTGTTTGCTTTGAGAGTGCGCGACGCACGAACACGACGTGCATGGTGCGACTAGGGAGGTGTGGTGCCAACGGGGTCCTCTTTTGGCTTCAATAATTTTTTTCTGTCCTGGCGCTGACCATTGGGGCGGCGAGCTGTCCGCAGGGAGACAGATTTTGCGTGTGTTCAGCTACTACTGAGCAGTGGGGGCTGATGCCCATGCTCGTACTTACCGATAGACTCGTAGAGTTCTACCCCCTCAATCTGACTGACTGCCTGGATTTGTAGTATTCTCAGTACCCTAGTCCAAGATGGGGCAGCGGGCGGGCGGATGAAGCGTGGATAACGCACGAGAGTGGGACGACAGTGAGCAGGACAAGAGACTCGACCGCAAGACCGGGAATGCCCTCACGTCCGTTTCCGGGGCTTACTCGTCGCCCGTAGGCCGGCGGCCGGAAGGGGATACGGGAACGAAGTCACCTGCAGGCTCGACTCAGCTCATTTCCGCTCGCCCTTCGTGCTGAGACGGGCCACACACAACACATTCGCGAATCCCCAAAAGGACTGATTGATTGGTTGGCGGGTGGATAGGTACTCACTTGTATTCGCGCTCGTATGTCCACACCTTCGGCCGACCATTCCGCCGGGAACGGGAGAGGTCGAAGGTAAAGCCAATGGCATGGCATGTCTGCTGGCCCCGCCTGTCCTGAAGGAGTTCGATCTTGGACTACGGACAAAATTTTCGGCCCGACGTTGCGTTTTCTTCCTGTGGCCTACAGCGTTTGTTCGATTCGCCCGGGACACCCGTTCTTGGTGAGGGGCAGTGCTCGACATCCAGTCGTGGTTCATCGCGGGGGAGGCGTGATGGGCCATCAGGGCGGGGGACTGCTCTCGTGAGTGTGCGGAATTGGTGGCGCTACCAGCTGATCGGGCCTGCCTAAGACACACTGACCTAAAACTCGCCTGCCATAGGATACGAGTACCCGACTTGTACTCACAAGTACGAGGCCATAATAACGATCAGTTCTATGAGCGGGCACTACCATTGCCACTACACTACGGGTACAGGTGCGCTGCGCGATAGAGAACGCTGGGCGCGCTTTCACACATGTCGAAGGAGTGAATATCTTGGGGGTGGGTAGCTGGCAGGGCAGGAACAACCGCGAGATCACCCAACTTGTCGAGCATAGCTTTGAGAAGGGTGGGGTTGAGGTTTTGGGAAGGAAAGAAGAAGGGGGGGGTGCCCGCAAAAAGTGGCTGCGCACAACCTGACAAAGCCAGCCAATGGCTGGCTCGCCAACCCTGTGTTGGACTGGTAGTCGCGGAAATGCTCCGATGGAATAGCCTTTCACTCCCTAGATTCTACAGGGTAGTTGAGCGGCAGGGGCGGTCGCGTGCTGACCAAGTCTTGGTAATG
The DNA here is from genome assembly GCA_900312665.1 of Cephalotrichum gorgonifer. Taxonomy (NCBI): domain Eukaryota; kingdom Fungi; phylum Ascomycota; class Sordariomycetes; order Microascales; family Microascaceae; genus Cephalotrichum; species Cephalotrichum gorgonifer. The sequence continues at coordinate 1,462,257 of ONZQ02000001.1, forward strand.
GCCACCCATGTTGGCGTGGACAGAATGGGATAGGTATACATGTCCTCGTACAATAAGCAATTGGCCCACGAGCTCGGAGTGGTTATTGCTGGGCGGAACTGGAGTGATGAACGGGGGTATCGCGAAGAGCGGGCGGCAAGGAAGAGAGCTCAGATGAGAACCAAGCCCACACCCCAATATGTCACATGGGTAGTCATTATCTCGGGCTTCTTTTCTCCTCGTCTCCATTGCATTAAGGATATAGAGCAGACCTTCCCCCGGACCTACTCGTTCCACTATGGCGTGCCCTCCATCTATGCGATGTCAGTCTTATTACTAGAAGTGTACTTGTATGCAGCTGCTTGCCACCAAGCACGGACGGAAAGGTCGGAGTAGCCTCCTCAAGACAAGCGCATTCTCTCTCGCACGTGGCATCCGGCACTTGCTCGTCCGGCCAACACAGGCCAGCCGCCCGCATCCACTCATTTTCTCACTTTAATTTTTCTTTCATTTCCACTTCAGGGGTGCGGAGTAATTGAGCATGAATTAATTCGAGATTTAGAGGCTGAATCTGGCGTGCAAGGTGCTGGCTGGGACGAATCGTGATGCGCGAGGGTGTCATCCTTGCGCGATGTGGCAGGCCAGGGGGGTTCGTCCGAAGTGCCGCCCAGCCACAGTGTGTCGTCAGGTCATTCAACTGGCCACCTCAGGACATCATCGCCGTCAGTCCCCTGAGGGAGACGGCGAGACGCCCAGAGCGGCGGACGGAGCCCGCCTTCGACTGATTCTCAAAAGCCAAATCGGTACATGATTCTTATTTTTTTCCCCTCCCGCCACTTCCATCCGGACCCCCCGATGGTAGCTTTTGAGACACAGGGAGGGGGAAGGAGCCTGGGAGGAGGGTGTGTGGGGGGGGAGCGGAATGGAAGGAACAGCCCACCTCCATGTCCCTTCTCAGGGGGTGGACCCCATCCATCGCACCAGCCCACCTACCTACCCTTAGTAAATGCGGGCGGCCTTGCTCGTACGAGTATTATGGCGTGAACATGAAAAGGCTTCAAGTCTGCCCCATAGAATTTCTTCGTCGTTTAATTGATCGACACATCCCCTTCCCCTAACTAGCTAGTGCGGCAAGGAGCGATTGCTGATCGATCGACCTCCCCGCGCTGTGGTTCCGAAGCTTGGACGCCCCGATTCCGAAGAGCTGGTTTAGTTCCGCACCCTGGACAAGGATTAAATCTCGGTACCAGACCCTGAGGTTACCCATACCTCCGTAGCCGCGCATCCCCCAGCGTACGAGTCAGTACCTGTACTTCCAGGCCAGCTGGTAGTTGTTAGTGGGTGGGTACCGGCTGGGCGCGAAGCTAATGCCGGATTTATGCTGTGTGAAGCGAGCAAAGCTGAACAAGCCAAGACACGAGGGGGGCGAAGAGGCTTCGACGGTGTCACCCAACCACGCTAAATCTTGTGCCCAGTGAGCGACTTCGGCAGGTGGCGCCTTCCTCCTCCCAAGCGAGGAAAGAACAGTCCGCCCATGGGGACGCGTTTGCCGGCTGCCGAGGCAATTTGTGGGCTTTCAGAGTCCACCGCCAGCCTGATAGTAAGATAGGTTAAAATGAAGCTACGTCCCCGGAACGGCGAACAGGGGCAAGTACAAGTACCAATTGAATTGAGGACCGGACGCCAACTTGTACACAGTGCCAGTCATGGGAACTTGACCCTCGGATCTTGGGACCCGGGATCCTGAATGTCTGCTCCCGGTTTGCCCGTACCACCCTTGTGTTCGCTGCTCCACCTTTTGTTCGTCCCTTCCCCTGGCGTCGACTTCCACATACTAATCCTAAAGCGGCTTAGTCCAAACCTTGGCTGGTACCTTCTTCTCGTCCTTTCCTCTTTGGGCTGCCATGCGTTGGTTTCCTCGCCCCCCCATGCATATCATCCCTGGGGGGGTCCCGCGCCAAAGTAAAATTTGCTGAGCCAATGCACGAGTCAAGTACGAGTTTCTCGCTGCAGGGCCATCCCTTGTGCTTCCATGCCCCCAAAGTCCGCATTCCTCCATCTACTCGCATACTCGTACCCGTGGTTTTCTTTATCTAATTCTGGGCCCGTGAATTTTAAGCTTGTGTCCAAATGGTGTCAGCATCAGCTAAACACGGTTCTCCCAAAGGCGGAGTGTGACCTGTCATCCCTTGCTCTTGTCTGCTACGCGAGACAAGTGGAGAGAGCCCAGGCTCCAGCGGCGGGGCCCGGAGGGAGGATGATAAGGAGCGCCCCGCGCCGAGAACAAAGAGTGGAGCCCCATCCGACCCTTGGGTGACCGTGCGTGTTGTTTTGAGCTGGCATCTTGGATGCCTCTGACTTGGCGGGTCTTGGGAGTGGACCCCGGGGCTCCGCTCCCACACACATACTCGTACCCCTTTTCCCGTATCTGCTCTCCACCACCGCCAGCAACTGCATGGCCCTCAAAGTACCAACTACGATCGGTGCTGGAACCTGAGTGAGCTGTACGACGTACTCGGTACTCCACGGCGTGCCACGCGAACCTCCATACCTCCTTCTCACTGCCTTCTCCCTTGCCCCAACCAACGTCCAGAAAGCCCTTACAAGTCCAGGGATAATGGCCAGGCGCTTGGGGTCCGTCGAGTACGCACCAAGGTGAGTGAATACAAGTATAAGTAGTGACTGACCGAGGTAGGGGTATGTATCAGGCCTCCCTGGCCGGGCTCCTCAGGGCGTGCGCGAAGGCGAGGTACGAGTTGTGGAGAGCCCAGCTCTCCGGCCTGATCCACCTGAAAGTACCCCGATGTACTCCGTACACCTCGACCATTTCTCCATCCTCATACCCTTGCCCTCCACGGGTCCCTCCGTACGAGGAATACAAGGTACTAGTTATGGCGCGCTCCTTGCTCGGACTGGATGAAGAGTGAGCTGCTTCAGCCCACCCCCCCTTTTGCCCCTACCCTACCCCTACCCCCCTTACCCCTACTCCCCTCCCTACCCACTCCCCCCCCCAGCGGGAAATGGGAAGCTGTCTCGGGTCGACTTACACATCACACAGGGCGTTCCTTCCGCCTGGGTGGTCAACACGAGTCCGCCGCACTACAACCACCGAGTGACTCCATATCTACCCTGTCACACCCCTTCATGTAGTAAACCCTCCTTCCTTCGATCTTCCTCGATTCCATCGTCAAGCCTGTCTATCACGCAAAACATCTCGGCCCAAACGTCGTCCGCGGCTCCTCCTCTGCTGCTCCCCAGGTCATTGCCTCCCCCATCCTGTCCTGACTTCAAGGAAGACCTTCGGCTCGTGGCACTCCATGAACGCCTAAAACCTCTACCTTTCCCCTGCGACCCTCCTCTTAGACCTTTTCACGAGCCATCAACTGCTCAGTCTCACACTCTTGACCTTGGCGCCCACATTCACTCTTTGGAGCCAGCATTATTATCCCATCGCTTGTTCGGTACCTCTTCTATTCATCTGAGTCCTGTCCTTAGATAGGTCATTCTTGTCGCATCCCTCTTTTGGCCCAGCTTCACACTTGTGGCGCACGTGCGCGGTTCGTTGGGAACGTCGCATCTTTTCTCTAGTCTGATTGTCGCCCTCCCATTTCCTCTCCGGCAGGCACGGCGACTTGACTGCGTCGCCTCTGGCCTCAGCTGGAGGTCCTCGGATCCCTCCTCGCCCCTCATCGCCGGCCGCTCGACACCCAGAACCCTAGCTAAGTCGCTACTGGCGGAATCCGACCATGGCATACTTTCACCATGAATTCCAACCGCCGCAGCCGGCGCATGCGGATTTCAACAACACCCATCTTTACCAAGAGCAGGACCAGTTCCAGCCGTCCCAGGATATGAACCAATTCGCCCTACACGGCACCAGCTGGGCCGACCCTTATGCTCGCGGCACCCTGCTCCAATCACATCGGACGGAGACCAAACCCCGGCTATCGAAAGCCGAGGTTGAACAGCTGGAAGCGGAGTTCCAGAAGAACAACAAGCCTAGTTCTAGCGTGAAGAAGGGACTCGCCGAGCAGATGAGGGTGGAAGTTGCCCGCATCAACGTACGTACCCCCATACCCACGTCGCGATCCGTGCCCGCTCCAGCCCACCGGGGCGCATTGACTAACGCGCTCCTTCCCCCCCGAAATAGAACTGGTTTCAGAACAGAAGGGCGAAGAAGAAGCAAGAACTAAAGGCCCTGGAGCACGAGGCCAACGCCGAGGCAGAAAAGGCGAAGACGGAATCTCCTCGGGCATCCGATACGAACGAGGCCTTGTCCTCCGCCGAACAGAGCACAGCGGCGATAAAGTCGGAATCTCAGAGTCCTGAAGCATTCGATAGTGACATCTCCACCACGGAACAGAGCCAATCGCAAGGAAGCTACGGCCTCGCGGGGTCGTACGGCAACGGCGACCCTATGGGATACGCTTCCCCCGAAGATGGCGCACTAAACTACAACTACGAGCAAGCATTTGGCTTCCCACACACCGACAACTCCACGTACATGACTTCCGATGCGGGACACGACCTAGCTGGAATGGTGGCGCCGTCCAATCCGGACTTTCCATCCGGTGCCGGGGTTTCCGGGCCGATGAACAGCTCCATGGAAGGCCACGTAGGGGGTCTCGAGGCGTTCTCATATCCTAGCTTAATGTATTCCGGACTGCATGGCGGGATGGCCCCATACGAAGCACAAGTGGATGGGATCAAGGAGGAGCACTTCGCGTCGGAAACAGTCCACCAATCCATTGAGCCGCACTACCACCAGCCTACCCCAAGGATGAACAAGCCAAACCTTTTGATGACGGAGCCGTTTCGCCTGAAGTCGCCGCCAGCGGTCGACCTTGCCGGCCGACGGAAGCAGCCGGGACTGGCGCTCTCCGGAATCCGCACCGTCTCGAATGGGCCCGCAACAGGCGTGGATTTTAGCCGACGCACGCTCGACCCGGGGAGCCCCATGCGACGAGTGACCTCTGCGACGGGGTTTGGACCGCAAGGGATCCGAAGGTTCCCTTCACACCAGCGGGTTGGGATTCCGGACCGGAGACAGGAATCTCTCCTGCAGGCGGTACGATCGCCCAAGATGGGACCTCCGTCGAACTCCATGGCACCCCCTACGCCGGATACGCCAGTGGTGGTGACGCAGCAGTCCTTCAGGGAAGCGACAGTGTCTTCAAATTCGTCTGAGGAGGAAGGGTCGTTCCTCCAGTACCCACAAGCAAATGTATCCAGCCAACATTCCGCCCTAGACCAGAGCATTAGGACGCCACCGGCCACGCCTATAGGCCTCGGGGATGTGTTTGCGACCTCTTTGGGCGCCTCCCTCGGTTTCCCCCCGACCGATGAGCCGTTCCTACCGTCAGGGATGGAATCGTACCCCATGGGGTCCAACGAGTTCGCGCTGCCCCAATACGTTGTAGACGGTTACATCAGCCAGCCGTCGACGCCGCAGCCGGCCATGCCGACCAGCTACTACGCGCCCATGCCTATGCACAACACGGAATACGGCGTGGCCGACGCGACGATGGTGCCGGCTAAGTCTTCGTCCAGAGCTAGCCAGAGGCAGCAGCTCCAATTCAGCAATTTCACGCCGCAAGACTTTAACGGCGGCAAATAGGGCGCGAGTTCTGATTCGACGGATGGCGATGCATTGGCGGAAGGACAATCGAGAGTATCTTTGAAGGCATTGGGCAACTATAGCATGAGCAGCGAGCGTTCTCTTTGGTACCTTTTTCTTCTTTCTCTCCACCATTTGCTGGTGTTTTTATTTCATGGAAGCGATTCTAGAGAGCACGAGTTCGGCAACATCACCTGTACCAATATGATCTTGCGACGACGGGGAGATGAGACGGGCGGCGAAGGTGTCTAGGACGAGCATTCGGCTACCGAGGCAGGATATGGCTTGCGCCCGCCTTATCCACTCTTCATTCGGCCACCTCTTGCCACCTCTACCACCTCTACCATGTTTTCCTTCTCACTCTTCTCGTCCACCCTTTGCATTTCTCTTCGTCTCTCTTTTCTATCGGCTTGCTTTTTTTTTTCTTTTTGATCTGAACGTAACGAAGGAGGCAAACACGGGATATATCTGGGATGAAGGGGCTACGAGTAGATTCGGACGCGACTGTTTGGGGTTTTGGATGGAGTGAAGACGGCGTCTCCTCCCCTATTATTTTCTCAGCATGTATTTTGTCAGTTAGCATTTCAACCCACGGGGGGAGGTATATATGGGGTGGAGCGAAGCGTCTTTGGAATGGTGTATTGGGGTGGTTTCTCTTATTTTTGGGTCCGAGGCAACAAGGGAATGAATGCATACATAGCGGGTTACTGTCTTCATGCTTGGATTTACATGGGCGTGGAAAGGAACGGAGCGGGGGATTATAATAGTGGACCGGACATGGAATGTAAAACATTGAGACTTCATGATATAAGTGCCTTGCCTGGATGCGAAAGTGATTTTTGTCCCGAAGCGATTCGTGCTTGAGAACGATGTGCAGTCGGTGGTAGTAGATTTCTACAGGCTCGGGATCTGGATAATATTTGGAATTCAGGTACGGCCAAATCCAGCACTGAAGAAACATGGGCCCGCAAGGGAAAGCAGTCATCAACAAGATCCGTAAGGGAGTTTGGCCGAGTGGTTAAGGCGTTGCGTTTAGGTCCAACCTAAATATTACCAATCCGCAATGGACATTGTCCGCGCAGGTTCGAACCCTGCAGCTCTCAGAATCTTTCACATCTATTTTTTTCGTTCTATTCTTTTTAGAGGGCTTTTGGGAGGGTTTTATTCACCGAGTACTGTATATTATCCAATAATAATGGCAGGGCCAGTCTCTGCTTCCGGGCGAGAGTCATCTAGTTCTGACTTGTGGCGTATTATTATTGCACCAGGACCCGGAACTCGACGCCGATATCGACACGGAGAGAGATAGTCGCCGCGTTTGCACAGTTTCTTCCTTGAGATGCTGCCGCTACCTCCTTTCTTTAGAGTTCCTTCGCTTGGCCAATGCTCCTTGTGGTAACTCTCCACCACTTCCCAAAGCTTGAAGCGTCATCGGCTTACTTATACAAGGAGTTGATCGACCCTTACCCTGCCCTGGCCACCCAGGTTTCGAGACATGACTCGTCACTCGTTTGCTGGTTATCGCAAGTATGGAGTGCTCGCATATATGGGGGTTCAGTGATGACTTTATTTCGATTTTTGTTCGACGATCGCGAGTCCGGTGGAGAGAGGACGATCAAGGCCTCCCCCCCCCCCGGGGCCCCTGTCCAACATTGTGTGGTGGTCGGAAGCTTCTCCCGGTTTGTCGCTTTGCTTCTGGAGCTTCTACCCTTTCCCTTTCCCTTTCCCTTTCCCCCTCACTCTTGCTCTCACTCGACCCAGACAGACCAAGACGTGGTCTTCATTCCTGAAACGGACTCCCAAGATGTGCAGCTCAACTGGCTCGAGTTACATGCCATACGCCCCTAAGCACCTAATCGAACGGGGGGACGACCTACAACAAGCACTACTATGCCCATGCCCGTGTGCTGCCCCATCGACGGTTTCTCATAGGCATCCGGCTAGAGCATCACCCAGACCCTCGGCATGGCCTACGCCTCCGAGAGGTGTCCCGTGGCTCTCCGTGCCTACCTAATCGCGTTCGTGAACATGATGCGGGGACTGGGCCAGATGTGCAGATGCAGATACAGTAGGCGTCTCAGTAGCAGTAATACTAGATGGAGCATTGTGTTATCTAGATGCCTACTATTATATACTGTAGTGTAGCCTAGTATAAGAACCATTTATTACCATAGCGAGTGCCTTATAAACCGTTTCACGGCGACTGGAATTATGGCTCAAGGGGGGCCATGAAGCCGTCGCTAGTACTATCCGTACCTTAAACCAACCGTCCACCTCCATGTCCGCTCCGTGCTCCGTGCTCCCGCTCAGGGCCCGGATACAACTCTGGGCAGGGTTAATCTATTAGGATCTACCCTGCAGGGATGGAAGTGAGCCACACACGGACACACACACCCTTCTACACATCACCTTACCCCGCACGCGTCATCGACATCTCACACCTAACGACACGAAAGAGGTCTCTCGACCAAGGCAGCCCAGTAAACTTCGTAGCTTATCCGTCTCTTCTCTATTGACAAAAGGGCTCCAAATACATTGGGAATCGTTGGTACAGGAACAGGAACCCCGCGGGAAACCCGCTCAACTCCTCCTCGCCTCTCTTCTCCTCTTTCCTCCTTCCCAACAGCCGCCGCATCGCTTCTGAATTATATGCGGCGGAAATTTTATAACAAAACAAAAATCTAGACGAGTCTCCCGTCACACCTTCTAAGTCTAATTCAACACGGAGTCACCCTTCCGCCCCCTTCTTTAGTAGGGCAGCGGACGTCCTTCTATTCCGGTCTCCTTCTAATGTTCGATGGCGCAAAGCTGGGGCACCCGATGATTTAAGAGTCGAGGGGCTTGAAGGTCATGCGCTCAGCGTCCTTGGAGAAGGGCACGCCGAGCTCGAAGAGCTTGACGATGACGTCGGCGAACTCCTTGAAGAAGACCTCGTTGCTCGCGGCGTAGCGCTCGACGTGCTTCTTGAACTCCTTGTCCTTGACGAGGGCCATGTCGGACGGCAGCATCATGAGGGACTTGGTGGTCTTGTCCTCATACTACAGGTACCAGTTGGTCAGTACACGGTACATGGTGAGATAATACGCAGCCAACCCTTGCCTGGAAGAGCGGGAGAAAAATGTGGGGGGGGGACCAGTGTCAACTAACCTGAGCGGGGCCGTTCCACTTCTTCCACTGCCACTTCTCGTTAAGGAGGAGAGTGAAGAAGTCGTTGGTCAGGACAGTGGGAGAGAAGGTCCAAGGGCCCTCGAAGCCGCTGCGGCTGGAGTGGCACCGGCCGAGGGCGTGCGCGCCGGAGAGGGCGACGATCTCCTGGTCGTTGAAGCCCATGCGGTAGAAGATGTCACGGAGGTGCTTCTGGGTCTTGGTGGCGTCGGGCAGGCGGCCGTCGGGAGTGCAGGCCGAGACGTCGCCGTCGGTGCGGCCGGGGCGGAAGGAGAGCTGGGGGCCCTGCATCTCCTGGATGGCGGCGATGCCGCCGATGATCCAGAGATCAGAGTAAGTGATCCAGGGGAACTGCTCTGTTTTCGGCCGAGGCGCGTTAGCCGGTGTTCAGAAGGGGCGAGAAAGGAGGGGAAAGGAGCAGCGGGGGCTTACGCTTGATAGGCTCGATGAAGTCCCGGGCAACCTTGAGGCCGGCGTTGGCGCCGTGCTCAGACTCGGGCGCGAACCTCATGGTGGCACCGTTGCTGCCGCCAGTGCCGGTCTCGACGTCGTACGTGCCGCTGGCGTGCCACGCCAGGCGGAGGAGCACGGGGCCGTAGCTCCCGTCCTCGTACTCGTCGTGCTCGGCGAGGCGCTTGGCGATGGCGTTGTACACCTCCTGGTAGTCCTTCTGCGTGGGCTTGAAGTCCTTGGGCGAGACGGCGCCGCCCGCCTGGGTGTAGAAGTAGTATCCCGCGCCGCCGGCGGCCGCGAGACCTCCGATCCAGAGGAGGGAGGAGGAGCCGCCGGTCTTGGGCGTCTGCGTGGAGTTGAAGCGGCGGCCGCCCTGGCGGAAGGCCTGGCGGGGAGCGGCGACGAAGGCGCTGCGCTGGGTGGTGGCGCGGAGCGCCGTGCGGGCGAAGGTGCGGGTTGTGGAGGCCATCGTGATCGTGGTCTAGTTTGAGTAGACTGAGGAGGTTTTGTCAGTGCTGGGTGAGGGGGAAGGGTGTGGTTTCGATTGATGGGGGGGATGTGATATCCAAGGCGATATGAGATAGATAAGGGAAAGCACAGGTATGATATGTCGCTCGGATGGGGGATAAGAGTCCGAGAAGAGAGAAATGGGGGCTGGGTTGGTGCAGGGGGTGTTGAGAGGGTCACGTACCTTTAGAGATGATATGGATTGGGATGAGTCAAAGGATTGCCAGAAAAAACTGTTTGGGGAGAGATTGGGAAGGATGGCAAACGGAAAGTAAAACGAAGGCAAAGGCAAAGAAGGGCGAAGGCGAAGGCGAGTGGGGAAAAGGAAACGCTGGTTGCCGAGATAATAATACTATCAGCGCCCCTTCTCGGAATTACAAATTACTTTTCAGTTGGTTGCCCTGGAGGGCCCGCCCGTCACCCCCCGGTTCCTGGCCGTCCGTCGGCTCTGGACACGCCCGCTGCCGGCCGAGTGAGAGGTTGAGTCCACAAAATTCAAATCGGAGCGCCGTGATTGGCCACAAGTCTCCAACGTCGTCCGAGTGGACCCGCAAACGAGTGGGGAAAGGGTGGAAAATCGGGGGAAAGAGGGACGGGGCGGTGCCTTCTTCATTTTGGGGACAAGACTGACGATGTGGGGAGCTTTGGAGACGGTGCGCGTTTAGTGCGTTTGGATGGCGAAAGTCGCCTTGTCTCCTATGACTACTCGTATCTTACTACGTACACCATATAACTCATCGCTCCGTAATCGTCGGTATCCTGGGGAGGAAGGCATTATTAATGGGATATACAAGTATGTAGCGACTGATACCGGATGACCCGAGTCTGAGTATAAGTCAAACAAGAGTCATGTCACCTTTCCCCAGTCCCACGGGTGGCTAGAATAGGAACCATATTGCACAACCTCGCACTAAAAAGCGCAATCATATCTACTCCCCCCTTCTCTAGGAACCCCCTTCGATAGAGAGAACAATATGTAAAGAATGAATCCCATGCCTTCTACAAGAATGCAATTTAAAGGTATTATTTTATTCCAATTCAAAAGAAGACAATTTCACAGTTGAGTCGCTTCATGGAAACGGCTCGACAAGCTCATCTCCCGAGACCGGGTTCCGGGGATGGTGCCAAATAAAAAAACGAGACACGTGGGGTACCTTTTTTTCTTTTCCTTTCTTTTTCTCGCCATGCCGTGTTCTTTATTTTCGCCCCCCACCTTGCATCCCCGTCGGGACACGTCTTCCCGGAGTGGCCTGACGCGAGGATTCGCCAAATCCCGTGACCTTGGCGTCACCTCAACTCGGCAAATATACGGAGATACTGTTACTCATACTCACCTATGACTGAGTGAGTACCTTGCTGGCCAAGAGAGAAGCCAGAGAGACCTCGTTTCATTTCTTTGTCCTCCTCGAGCTTAAACTACGAATAAGCGTGTAGGCTCGGAATTCTCTCCAACTACACCGTACTGCCTACACTTAGCCTCAGTCCCCTTTTAGTCGGCATCCAATGGCCATTGGTAAACCGGGAAACTACAGCAAACCATGATTGTCCAGCACGCGTCTTTATCAAAGGCGTTGTACTCTAGATTCAGAAACCTAGTACTACTACCTACGTACACATACTCGTACGAATATCTCGGATTATCTCGGATGTACCTTTCAGCCCGTGTACCGGGTACATATTTCCGAATCCTCGACTCCGTTGAATCCCCGTTCCCTTCCCTTCCCTTATCCTCCCTAGCTGCCAGCCATTCCTTACTTTTTTTTCTTCCCTCTCTCTTTCGAATAGGACAAATGGTAGCAGAGCCGCAGAAAATATCCCGTGGTAAATCGAGATCCAACAGCCTTGCCTTTCGTCTACCGCGAAAGAAACACGCAAACAGGTTTTTTTTTTTAAAAAAAAAAAAGAGAGAACATGAAGGAAAGAACTTTCCTCATACCGCAGACCATCCACCGTGGGACAGAAAACAAAACATTATAATACATAGAAGGCACCAACACTAGTAGGGCCTTCCGTATATCCCAGGCTGTAAGCTCGTTGGGTCTCCCGTAGTGCGCCAACAAAAAACATGAAAACAGAGAAGGTCGGGGCGATCCAGAGCCATACTTTGCACTGCTTAGTTGAAGCTCGCAGGCCCTTGGGCATCAGGGTTCACATCGCCTTGGAGGTCGTAGTGGGTCCAGTACACGGCTTCGGCCTTGACTTTCGTGGCATCGTCGAGCTCCGCCAAGGTGAGCCCATTCTCCTTGTGGCCACCGGCCCTAGTCTTGGAGTACACGGATACAGATGGAGGGCTATACCGATATTAGTCAAACAGGTCATCCTGATACAAGGGGTAAAGTGGTCGACATCATCCTCGAAAGGAAGGCAACAGTGAGACGGGCCCGATTAGACTTACCCAAAGGTTTCCCGGTCCAGAACCAGCAGGTGCTTCATAGCATCCTTGCCTCCCCTCTGCACCAGGTACGTAAAGTAACTGCGAGACAGCTCCTTCTTCACGGCAGCCGAGAGTCGGCTCTTAGTCCGAAGCTCCTCAAACAGCTGGTGGACGCGCTCGGCATGCTGCGATTCGGATTCTTCGCTGGTCGGCTGCTGGAGCTCAAACTCGATCCACTTCTCCCAGAAGAGGCGGCTGTCTCCGTACCACTGCAGGTTCTTCGTGAACACCGCTCGCGCCTCCTCGGGGGATCCCTTGGTCTTCCAGAGCAAGATTGCCCACTCCGCAACCAGTGCCGCCTTGGTGTAGATGTCCACGTGAGGCGAGTCAATCTGGCCCTTGTAGACCTCGATCGCCGCGTCGAGCCCCACCTGTCGTCTCTGCAGGTGGGCCCACGAGACAATGGCTTCAATACAGTCAGGCAGCTTCATCAGGATCGCTGCGTGGATGTCTCGAGCAATATCGATCCGTCCACAGCTCTCCTCAAAGTACGCCCACTGGATCCTTATTCCCGGCCGGCTGATGGGGACGAAAATGGTCGCCGCCCTCTGGTAGATGTTGCGCACCTCCTCCTCCTTGTTACCGGACTGCGACGCCATCCAGCGAGCGTATCGGAACCAGAACTCGTCATAGAACGCGCACGTCACCAGGCACCGCTCATACAGAAAGATGATGCGGGCAAGATCACCCTCCGCCTCCTCGAAGTCCAGGTACTTGCGCCAGTTATGTAGCTGAGGGTGCTCGAGCTCCGTGACGTGGAAGTACGGACGCTTGATCTCGGACTCGTACGTCCAGCGCTTCGTCGTTTCAGACTGGGTTCGTGTGAACACCTCATAATAGTAGCCGTCGATCTTGGTCCTTATGTCACGCTCAACCTCGACTTCGGGGCGCTGGTGGCCGCCGAGGGCGGCAGCCTCAGCGGCGACTTCGGCCTTGAATCGTGACAGGATCTCGTCCGGCACGAGTCCGGTGACGGGCCGCTCCTGGGAGAGTTGCCGGAAACGCTCAAAGTATCGGGCATACTGATGCATGGGGATGTGAATAATCCGAGTCAGGATGGCGAAGACGTTGTCGTGGGCTTCCTGGCGCTCCTCGTACTCGATGTACTTGTCCCAGAAAGGGTGTGCAAGGAAATCGAGGCCAACACAGGCCGCGCCCCTCTCAAAGTGCCTATCGGTCCCATTGTTAGCAAAACGGGGCTTGCCTTCTCGTCAACTGAGCTGGATAAGGGGGGGAGGGGGGGAAGAGGGGGCAAACGAAATAGGGGCAGTACAGGCAGGGTCTATTCTAGTGCAGGCAACGAGCAGATCTAACACCGCGGGAAACAAAAGCAAATCCATAGATGGGCAAAGCGTCAGATGAAAGGGCGAGGATGCGGCCAGCGCGTACGGCTGTTTCTAGCATTGTAGACGGTGGCAGAGCCTGACTGCTAGCGTGAGAGCGCATCCCAACATATGTCTTCTGTTGGGTGCTCACCATTGAAGGGTTAAATGTTGAGGCAGGTAGGAAGCCAGAACAGAGCGGATTTCGGCGTCGAAGAGGCAGCGACACCAGCACTGGCGCGAAGGCCGTGGCATCGTCGTGGCTGCGTCGTTTACGACCAAGAAAGCGGTTTCTTGTCAAGGGGAAAGGAGGGGAGGGCGGGGGAGGATGGAGGGAAGGAAAAGTTCCTACAGCACTTACTCTCGCACGAGGTGAGGGGTATGTGTCGTCTCCATCTTGAAGGAGCAGTATTCGGTCCACAGGTCGACTGAGTTGGTGATGCTAGCACAACCTCGTTCGTATATCTATGGTGTCCACGTCAGTAAATGCGCGACGGCGATGGGTCACGAATGGGAAGATAGCGGTGCGCTAGTGACCGTCGGTGTCCTCACCATTTCTGCGGATTCGGGGCCCGCGATGTTGAACTCCTGGTCGGCATACTTCTTCCAGTATCCGAACAGAAGCGGGAACTTAAGGAGGAAACCGTCATACGCGTCACGGAAGGCGGCGATGGCCTGGGGGCTCGAGTTTCGGTTGAGGGTGCCGTCCATCTCGCAGGCGCGGATAAGCTTCTCCCAGGTCTCGAAGCTGTCAGGGTCCGCCTCCTATGATATGAAGCGGTTAGTTAAAGGACGAGTTGGATGACAGTCTCAAGGGTTTCCCGTAAGTATACATACCACCTCGGCCCTGAGCCTCTTAATTTCGGCATTCTCCTCCTCAGAGGAGCCGAAATGGCCGAAGTCCGCCATGGTGATAGGCGATTTGTGATTCGGCTGTTGATGCTGATGGAATGCGACGTGGATGGAGAGCCGAATGCAGGGAGAAGTTGGCGGATGGTGGGTCGAAGATATTAAATAGTAATGCAGGTGAAGTTACTCGATGGCTTTCGCAGAGATGAGGGAAACGGCGCAGGTATCGCAGCAGGTCGAGTGACGGGGGTAGAGATTGGAGTAGCGGATGAGGTTGTGCGCGCCTCGATTCGATGGTGGCTGGAATTTTCCACTGCGATACACAGCCGGAGCTAGGTGCCTTGGGGGAGCTCTTGCAATATTGTACCTAGATACCTTGTACTTCCGATAAGAAAAAGGCACTGTAATCTACTTAATAGTACATGCCGCACAAGTATACGGATGCTCCTTAGGTAATCTCCATACACAAGGCTGCGCGTTGACGTATGTGGTACAAAAATTATGTAATCATACGGGCTGTCCTTTAACTCCATCATTTTCCAAGAATGAAGAACTTTTTTCTTCTCTCTTTCTTTCCACAAGCTTATGATGATTCAACAATAAAAATATGATAGGAAGAGACTGAACGCCTCCTATCTGGGGGCATGATCTCAATTTTATAATCTGAAGCTTCACCCTGTACTGGGAGGATTTTTTTGCCCATTTCTAGCACAACTATGGCTCTCTTGAGAGCATTCTTCTTCGTTGGTCAGTGCCTGAAGTCAGGTCGGGCTGAACTCCTTTGCAATTACATGCCCCTCTTCTCCCTCCTAACTATTGGCAAACTCGGAAGAAGTATGCACTCCTTTCATTGCCTGAAAATAGGCTTCACAATAAGCATGCGGTCTTTTGGCGGGAGGATCCCATGTAAGCCCTGGGGCTTCCAGAACATGCACCAGTAGGGAGGAGCAATCTTTTGTGTGTGTGTGTGTGTGTGTGTGTGTGTGTGTGTGTA
>ONZQ02000001.1:1477596-1499158 GCA_900312665.1 Cephalotrichum gorgonifer
CTTTGTTGTGTGTGTGTGTGTGTGTGTGTGTGTGTGTGTGTAGGTGAAGCTCAGGCAATGAGACCTACATGCACCTCCGCTTCACGCCGTCATAAAACCATAAAACGTAGCTGGAACTGTTATTGGTGTTGTGGATATCCCTGAGAGAGACCCATCTGTAATTTGACATGATGCCCATTTTGGTAAGTGGAGGGGTGACGTATTTGGTGCAGGCATTGGGATAATAAGGCAGGAGCTTTCCTGGTGGCAGCTGTTTAGTGTTGTGGTTGTGGTTGTACCAGTCAGCCAGTCAGCCAACCAGGCCGACACAAAGCATGCATCCAACCTGTCGACCTGTAAGCGACGTACCTAGATATTCAAGCCACACTTCGCACTTTCTACTACCTTACCGATTATCGACTCTTCTGTGCCTCCCTTACTCTGGGAAAGGTGAAAGATGATATCACCTCCCCCCGGCCTGCTTTCTCAGCCCTGAACCTGCCCCGCCCGTCCGCCCCATCTCCCAGTAGCTAGCTATCATCCACGACAACCTCGACCTAGACCTCGACCACGGCCTCGACCTCGACCGCGGTGCCTGCCCCTCCACCAATGGACCGGCCCCCCACCACAGGCCAGAGGCCTATGCAACTGCACCCGTCGCCTGGGCCGGAGAAATCATGCCAGGTCTTCATCCGAGATCATCCGCATCGCTCCATTGCCATCGTGTCCTCCTCACACTGCCTCATCTTCCGCTACAGCAGCACCGCCAGCGAGAACAGCTCCCAGGTCTCCGTCGCCGGCGCACGCTCCCGAAATGCCGGCGATGGTGCCCAGCCCAGGTGCATAGTTGAATTCTCCCGGAACACCAACCATGTCCTGGCAAACTACCGACCCCTAACGTCACAACCGATCTTCGGGACCCTCGGCCTCACTGCCGTCGATGGCGACGTCTTCCTTTGCGTGGTCACCCACGCCACGCGCGCCGCCTCTCTCAGGCCGGCGGAGACGGTGGAGAGGATATCGAGTGTCGAGTTCTACTGTCTCAATACCTCCGCATACGATGACGTCTTCTCCCTCAACACTCCCGACGCCGACCTTTCGGATACCTACGCCGAAAACCTGGCGCGGAGGGAGCTGTCGATCGAGCAACACCCATGCCAGGACCTTCGAAAAGTCCTAAGCAATGGTACCTTCTACTACAGCACCGACTTTGACTTGACAAACAGATTACAAGAAAGGTGCGTTTCCGGTGGTAGTGGTAGTTTCCTAGACCCGCCAGGGAAGGGGGGGGCGTGCGCTAACTGAGGCTTTGGCGCAGACCTGCCAGCAACGCGTCGTTCGATATCGACAACTTCAACGAGTCCTTCCTCTGGAACTCCTTCATGATCAATCCCTTGATCAAGTTCAGGTCGAGACTGATGCCCCGCGAAAGAGAAGCATTGGACAACTCGAGGATCCTGACTTCGGCTATCCGAGGCTTCTGCGGTACCATGACAATACCCCAGGCAGCTGCCCCAGTAGCCCCAAAGTCGTCGCGACTGCCCTCCTTCCTCTCTGTGATCTCGCGCCTATCGTGTAAACGTGCTGGTACTCGCTTCAACGCGCGGGGTATAGACGATGACGGGAACGTCGCGAACTTTGTCGAGACGGAGACGGTATACTGGAGCCCGGCAGGGGTCATCTTCTCGTACGTCCAGGTCCGTGGTTCTCTCCCCGTCTTTTGGGAGCAGGCGCCGGACCTCATTCCTGGCCGCCAGAAGATTACCATCACTCGTTCCCCCGACGGCACGCAGCCAGCCTTCAACAAGCACTTCCAGGAGCTAGAAGGGACATACGGGGCCGTCCATATCGTCAATCTTCTTAGTGATGCGAAACCGGGGGAGGCCGAACTCACCCAGCTGTATCGATACGGTGCCTCCCACTGCCCACTTAGTATGCCGGGAGAGAACCGGTCCTCGGACCATGCGTTGCTTCGGTCCACAGAATATGACTTCCACGCAGAGACCAAGGCCATGGGGTACGAGGCGGCAAAGGGGATACGGAAATACATCGAAAGCTCCATCGATGCATTTGCTTATTACCTGGCCCAGGAGGCTGACGATAGCGCAGACGGCGGGTCCGTCTCACCCGGAAAGAACGCACGCCTCGTTGTGGTGCTTCAACAAGAAGGCGTCTTCCGTACCAACTGCCTTGACTGCCTCGATAGGACAAATCTCATCCAGACTATGATTTCACAGATGGCCGTGGAGGCGTTCTTGGGCCATCGCGGAGAGTATGCGGCGTCTGACTTCTGGATGAGGCATTCCAGCCTCTGGGCCGACAACGGCGATTCGCTCTCGAAGATATATGCGGGCACGGGAGCCTTGAAGACCTCCTTCACGAGGACTGGGAAGATGTCCTTGTCCGGCGCCATGGCCGATTTCAGAAAGTCGGCCCAAAGGCTTTATCACAACAACTTCACCGACCCTTCGAGGCAGATTACCATTGACTTGCTTCTGGGTAGGCTGGTCGGGCAGCAGCCCGTGCAGTTGTTTGACCCTATCAGCGATTATGTCTCTCAGGAACTCTCGAAGCGGAGCTTGGAGTATTCCACGAGTCAGGTGATATCAATGTGCGTGCAGGCTGCTATGCGCTCATTGAGGGAAATGATGCTAACTCGTGTGTTACAGATACGTCGGGACGTTCAACCTCAACGGGCGGACAAACGGGGTACAGGAGGACCTGTCTAGCTGGCTCTGGCCTGAGTCCTCGGGGTCGACTTTGCCCGACATCGTCGTCATCGGGTTCCAGGAAATCGTGGAGCTCAGCCCACAACAGATAATGAACAGCGACCCGACTCGCAAGCAGCTCTGGGAGCAGGCCGTGAAACAGGCACTCAATGCGCGCGCGCGAAAAGCCGGCCAAGACAAGTACGTCCTCCTGCGCAGCGGACAGCTCGTGGGCGCAGCGCTTTGCATTTTCGTCAAGTCCTCCGTGCTGGGCAACATCAAAAACGTCGAGGGCAGCGTCAAGAAGACGGGGATGTCAGGCATGGCCGGTAACAAGGGCGCCGTCGCGATTCGCCTTGATTACGCGAGCACTCAGATCTGCTTCGTCACGGCACACCTTGCGGCCGGCTTTGC
This sequence comes from Cephalotrichum gorgonifer, assembly GCA_900312665.1. Classification (NCBI taxonomy): domain Eukaryota; kingdom Fungi; phylum Ascomycota; class Sordariomycetes; order Microascales; family Microascaceae; genus Cephalotrichum; species Cephalotrichum gorgonifer. Next base: position 1,480,698 of record ONZQ02000001.1, read on the forward strand.
AAACTACGACGAGCGGAATAGAGACTTCGCGACGATTCACGACGGGCTGCGGTTCCAGAGGAATAGAGGAATTGATGATCACGGTCAGTCTCTAACTTAGCAATGGTCAAGAGGCAGCAAGCAGCTCAACTAACACGAAGAAGACACCATCATCTGGTTGGGCGACTTCAACTACCGTATCGGCTTAGATAGGGAAACAACCATCTCTCTGGTTCAGCGAGGGGACATCGCAACTTTATACGACAACGATCAGGTGAGTCAAGTGCAGCAGGAACGAATTAACCGCAGACTTCTACTAACCATTGCTATAGCTTAACCTGCAAATGGTTGCCGGGCTAGCATTCCCATACTACTCGGAAAGCAAGATCACGTTCCTCCCGACCTACAGATACGACATTGGGACGGACGACTTCGATACCTCGTAAGTGCCGTCGATATTTGCGGCTTGGGCCAAATTAGACATGGAGATATTAATCTAGCGTGAGTACTACAGGGAGAAAGCTAGGATACCCGCATGGACGGACCGTATCCTTCGTAAGGGGTCCAATATAAAGCAATTGGCTTACGGCTCAGCGCCGTTGCGGTTCTCGGACCACAGGCCCGTGTATGCAGTTTTCCAGTGCATCGTCAACGTCGTAGACGAGAAGGTGCGGCAGTCTATCAGCGAGGACCTCTACAGGAAGCGAAAGGCAGACATCGGGGATAGCTCGGCCATTATAGAAGGGGACAGCTCGGACGACGAAGACCTCATAGGATACGACGCCATCGAGCCAGGGCTACCCCCGGCCAGCTCGGACCAGCAGAAGTGGTGGCTCGCAAACGGGCAGTTCGCGCGGGTGGATATGACGCCGCCGACCATGGGCAGCGGTAGGATGTCTACCGTGCTCAACCCGAACCGGCCGGCTAATCCGTTCTCGCCGACCGATGAGCCGGACTGGGTATCTGTGCCCCGGTCTTCCTCGAGACAGTCACAGTCGAGCATGGCCAGCTCGGCGTACGAGATGATCAACAACTCGACTGTGCTATCCACCTCCGCGGGGACGCCGGCCGGGAGGAGGCTCCCGCCGCCATATGACCCCGGCACTACACCGGCGGCCAAGGTCGGGCGCGGGGGTGGCTTGGACGAAACAAATGGGAGGTCTACGCCGGCGCAAAAGACAGTGGCGCGAGAGACACCGCCGCCCCCGCTGCCTAGGAGACAGGCGTCCACCTCAGCATCCCAGGCGAGACCCGTGGGCGTTAAGCCCCTACAGAAGACTCGTACCGCGCCGCCTCCCCCGCCGTCGAGGACGGTCTCGGGCGGTGGCCAGAAGGCCCCTCCCCCACCACAGGTCACGAAAGAGAGCAAACCATCGGCCCCACCGGTCGCTAAGAAGCCGTCGTACCTTGCCTCAGCGTCGCCGCCACACACGACGACCACGTTCCCAGCCGGAGAAAGAACTGGGGGGGAGGGGGTGGCCGGGGGGTCGTCACGGCCGCCGCTTCCGGTACGCAGCTCCACGGGCATTGGCGGCTCACCCTTGAGCAGCTCGGCGGGGGCGGGGGCCGCAGCAGTAGGGAGCGTAGGTAGGAAACCCGTCGCGCCGCCGAAGCCGCCGAAGCCTGCTGCGGCCATGGCGGCGGCGGCGAAGAAGCCCGTCCCGCCCCGAGGTGCCGTCAGGAGGGATGGTGGCGCGGTGGACTTGCTGGATTCGCTTGAGGGGGATGGGATGGGAGGCTTTAGCGGGTGGGAGACGCTGAAGCCGACAGAGTAGTTTCACGGTTTGGCTCCGAGGAAAGGAAAGGTGAGGGAGGTCTAGAATCCATGGGATCGAGGGGGCTGCATGCAAATCCGGCGTTTTGGTATACGGGGGCTGGGACTGAGGGCCGGATGGTAAAATATACATTGGGTTCTATTCATGCCTTTGGTGAAGGGCTTGGCTGGTGTCTTTTAACCCGGCAGGCGTATAAGTGTAGTCTCTCCCTGTTGGGCAAGCATACAGACTCTTTCCCTAAGTTTACGATACCAGTACCAGAAGGCCGTGGTACGTGACAGCTATCAGAGACACGCGCAAAACACTTGACCGTACTTTTCTACGCTGCCACTCGCCTGTCGTCTTTCCAACGAGGAGGAGGTTTACTTCAAGTTCGTTCTGATCACCTTCACCACCTTTGCCTTCACTCCCCAACCTCGTTAGCGCGAGTCGGTGTGCTGCACCCGATGCGGAGGAGGTCTCGCCCTCCCCTTCCCCCCTCCCCCCTTGCTTCTTCCACAAGCCAGGGCCGGCCGGACATCAAATGCGAGTGGAAGGGGGTGACCAAGCGGTGAGCTGGGCTGTCTTGTCCTCTTGCATATTACACATCATATCTACCTGTAATGTCCAAAGGGGACGAGGGGAGGATCCACGACCAGGGGGGGGGATTTAGTTATTGTTTTTTTCTTTCACCTACGTACAGCGGGGCCAGAGCCGCACTCCAGTGCTTGGATGCCCGGAATGGAATGCATGAAGGGTCCGTACTCGTAGGCTCGAGAGTGGGCTTTCTCTGCATGCAGCCTCAGGGTCCTATTACGCTAGGAAGTTATTGCTAGCCCAGTCGATATCATATTACTGCGCCAGTATAGCCCAGGGGGGGCGTGTCTGTCCTGCTGCTGGAGTCTGTACCAATATGCCCTATTACGGAGTAGTGTCTGGACACAGCAGTACCCACAGACGGAGCCATGCTCTCTTCATTCCGCTTCCATCTCTACAGGCGGCAGGGAAGGGAACATAGGGAAGGGGGGTGGCTGGTTTTCGAAATATTGAGTGGACCTACAGAGTACATACGTCGTCAATATTTCCGTTTTCTATTGATTCGATTCTGGGCTTCTGAAGAAGGGGGCGTGTCGTTTCCCGTACCTTTACGAGGCATGAGGACGCGTACAAGTACGCCACGAGCCAGCAGACTGGTAAAAGCAATACAAGTACAAGTGATGGCCTTGAGTCGGACGACGCACTTACAGGTGGTGTCACCCATTGTGCTACGGATCCCGGTTACCTTTATTACATGTCGTGTCTCCTGTCACGAAAGGACCAGCCGTGCCTAAGCTGCCCTATGCTTGTGGGATGTGGGTGTCTCAGTGGTACAGCGGGCCCTTGTACGTATGACGAAGTACAAGTATCAATGTTCAAAACGGGGTCCATGTTCACCGACGCATTGGCCAATGGTTTTGCGGACGGATAGGATGTAAGTCAGGTTGCTGTTGCTTCTTCCATTCTTTCCTTCTATTACTCGTGTTATGTTTGGTTACTTTACGGTGCCGAGACAAAAATAAATAAATAAATAAAGAAGAATAAGAAGAAGAAGGTATGGCTCATACGTTTGTCTCAGGAGTGACAGCCGTCAGGACAGGGAGGGTTTTACTTTCAAGTACTCGTGGACTTGTCTTACACAATATCGACTTGTTGCACGCTGCAGCTCACCGCCGTTTCCATAGCTCCACGATCCTTTCCCCCGGCCACCAACCACGCTTGTTTCGATCCACTCATGCCCACTCTTTTTCTCCACTTCCCCTCCCTCCACTGTATTGTCTCCCCTCTCCTCCTCCCACTGACACACACTACGAGTACTTGTACACTGCTTATACGAGTATGCGAGACACGCATCGCGACGTTCCACGCAGACTATGGCGGGAGAGAAAAAGCAGAGCAACTCACTCACCGTCAACACTAACAAACCCCGTACCTATGCTCTTGCAGATAAAAAAACCCGCCACATCACATGGTCCCATCCCATCCTCTCCACCCCAGCCCCCCAAATCTTAAAATACCCTTAAAAAAGATAGAAAAAAAGGAAGGCGGAAAGAGCGGAGAAAGCGGTGGTCCAAGATCGGAACGAACGAACGCATGCACGTTCTGCATCCAGTGCCTTGCAGGAACGAACCCTCCCCGCCCCTTCTAAAAATACGGGTAATAGTGTACGAATAATAATAGCGAGTAATGAAGAAAGGGGGGAGAGAGAATAAAAAAAACGTGGCAAGTCATGGGGCCGGAGGAAGGGTTACATCGCTGCATTTTGGGTTCTTGATGCATCCTGTTCGTCGTCTTCTTCTTCCCGGTTATCCTCCCCACACGGTCCTATTGCCCCACGCGGTATACATGTAATTAGTTCCTTGATTCTTTACCCGTGCAATTGTGGCAATTGTGATTGTGGTAGATATGTAGTTTGCCCATCAATGGACCAAAGTGCGGCGTCATCGCCAAGTAGTCGTCCTCGTCTTGGTGCAGAGGTATTACGAGCGAAGCTTCACACTAGGAAGTGGCACTTCCCGTTTTCCTGCCATCTACGAATATCTAGTCATGGCTCTGGGGCGTGCACTTGAGTACTGCCACTAATGATGCGAAAGAGGAAGCCGGTGGATGGTAGACGCAGAAAAGAGGGTCTCTTATCCTTTACTAGTGACGCCATGGAATCTGAAGTGTCTTGCGTCTCAGCCGTTCCTTCGTTCCCCATTTACCCCTCCCCATCCGACATCTACTAGTAATCCCCGTAGATAGCCGGGTTCGAAGATCGACGGTTCTCGAGGAGGAGCAGGGGTGGTAGTACCCCGGGTTTACCAGGCGGCCCGCGCGGTATACGACATGCAAGTAATGGTCTAGGATGAGGATCCTGAGGGGAAAAGAAGGCGGGATATTTTGCCTTTCCGGCCGGGTTTGAACTTACGGGAGGGAATGTCCCGACTCTTGGGCCTTGGTAATGTTCGGTGAGGATCCGAATCCGAGACAGACTGGGTACGAACTAGATAGCATGGCCGCCTGGCGTTCACATATCCACCCTCCCCTCGGTTTAAACCCCAAAGAGGCAAGGGGCGAGAGCGTACGAGTATTTGTAGGTAATGTGGAAGAGTCGCTATCGAAGTGTCTTGGAATCCGGGAGAGAGGGGGGCGATGGGAAGTGTATTCGTACTTTATTAACCCGGTGCGGGGCGGGGTTTGATATCACGAAGTTGTTCCTGTCCAAGTAGTCTGGAAAGGTCTATCCCGGTTTGACGACTTGAACCCCGCCACAGCAGTTACGAGTACGAGTACGAGTACAAAGGATACGTCAATAGGTATCACTGCAGCGTGACTTACAAGTATTGCCAGAACACCCCGCAGCAACCGACTCACGAGAAGCTACAGAGAGAACCCTCCGTCCCGTAAAGGTCAAGTGCTACGGTAAAGAAGAAGAAATCCGTAGCAGAGGAAGGACTAGCTTTGGGAGAGGGATATTGGAGGATCTACAGCAGACCGACCTTAAGATCGACTGGCGCGTGTGCCTGTGCGCTTGATGCCGTCCTCACGATCCATTCTCTCTCTCATACTACGAGTAGTATGCGCATTACTAGTGTGAGTCCTGAACTCAACCTACTCGTAACCCAACCCCAACCCCCGCTTTGCAGTGTAAGTGCCAACTCCTGTGATGGAAATGGAGCGTGGAATGGAGGTGGTGGGGTGTGCGCGAGCAGCTTCAGCCGTGCAGGGATGGCCCAGATATTTATCTGTACTTGTATGTAATACAATACGTGCTAATACTATTAGTCGGAAGGAAGGAGCACGGGTATTAATGCTAGTCCAGCGGAGGGGGCGTTTCGCGATCGGCCCGCTTCGTGCGGGGCCACAAGCTCGCAATCGATATCGGAAAAGTAAAGCCTATCTCTCTGACACGGCGGATCATAGCCGTATCGGGCCTTGGCACCTGTTACTCGTCCGAGTACGCGCTGTAACTACGAGTGCGAATGCTACGTACGAAGAAGTCATGCATTCGTCATTCCCATTTTAGGGTGGACGAATACTCTCGCGGGGAGGGGGGGCAGAGAAAAGAATGAATAAAAAAAAAAAAAAAGAAAAGGCGTCTGAGACGGGTGTGATGGAAGATGTGCTCTCTTCTCTGACCTTTCGATGTCTCGGACGCTTCCTTGGCTTCCCACCTGAAGACCACGCACATCCGGAGTTGGACGAGCCCTGGTTCCCGTCAGGACAGGGCAGGAAGGAACCAGGGATACTTACGGCGCGAACTCAAACTCGAACTCGAACTAGTCTTGGATGCGGGGTTGGGGATTTCAAATCATGCGAGGGAGGGAGGGGGCCAGACCCGGCCGACCCGGTCGGTGTTCGCGTTCATTCGGATCTAGGTGGCACTTGAGCTTCCATTCCTCGCACTCGCGCTCTATGCAAGGGCAGACCTTGGAGCTACGAAGTAGGTTCGAGGGAACGAAAACGACCCCTCCCTCACATCGTAGCGCCTCCGGCGTAGCGCAGGTCCGATGCAGGTCCCCTCTCGTTCCCGCCCTCCAGGTATACTCGTGCTAATACTCACGCGTATAAGTGCCAATATTATAGTCTCGCCTAAACTACACACGGGGTATTATTAGACAAGCTAGCCAAAGAGAGCCTTGGCACGGGGGACTTCCATCACACCCACCAAGGCACACACCGGGGAATATATGGAAGCTAACTAGTGGACGGACGGGGTTGAACTACTATACGTAAGTAGGAATGGCTGGGGTGGGATGGGAAACCAACCGCAACCACACCACCGCCCACCTGTTCGCGCCATCCTCCGCCACGGGCGTGACCACGCATAGGCGCCATCGGCCCCAGCTGCCAAGCGGTAGGGAAACGGTGAGGGGGGGAGGGGAGAAGCTAGTACTGCAGCCACCTCTGCGGTGGAGTTCTTTTTCGGCGGGTTTACGTTCTTGAGTACGAGCATTTTATGTACTCGTAGGTGGGTGGTAATATTGCTATTTCGGAATTCGGGATGGACAAGTACCGGTGGACGACATTGGTGGATGTTGGGTGGGTTCGAGGAGGGTGGCGTCACGCACGCCGAGGAGATCAGCAGGTACGCCGTTCTCGAAGTTGGAGGTGGAAGTGGAGGTGGAGGCGGCGGAGACGGAGACGGAGACGGAGACGGAGATTGGAGATGAAGTTGGGCTGTTCGCCGAGGGGTCAGGAAAGGGGGAAACTTGGAAGTAGTTGCTAGATTGCTCCGATAGCAGAAGAAGACTAGTTATAATTTGTAGAAGTAAAAAGCAAAAAAAGGCCCCAAAAAAGATAACTCGACGAAGGCAGGATTTGAACCTACGCGGCCGAAGCCATATGATTTCTAGTCATACCCATTAACCACTCTGGCACTTCGCCTGTGTTTCTTGGAGAAATACGTCCCTCCGGAGAATAGAAGAACCGCCACCACACAGATCTGTAACCTTTTCAACAATACCTCGTAAAAATAAAAAAAATAAAAAAATAAAAACAGAAAGGGACTGGATAAAATTATGTGCTTTCAAACAAAAGAGATAAAAAAAAAAGAGAAGAAATGGAAAACCTTTACTATTCTTCAAAAAGATATATCGACGAAGGCAGGATTTGAACCTACGCGGCCGAAGCCATATGATTTCTAGTCATACCCATTAACCACTCTGGCACTTCGCCTTGTTTCTTGATGGTTGTGGGTTCGCTCTGCGTATCTATATTGGTTACTGACATGCAGGCACTTAATCCACGCCGGATTCTAGCCTGTAATTGGCTGTCCCTTGGGTGGTCTGGGCCCGAGTGGTGGTGAGGTGTGGTGACATGGAGCCAATAAGTGGGGCCCACGAATTTCGCGCTCCTTGCCTGGTCCCTGCTTTTTTTCCCCTTTTGTTTCACTTGTTCAGGGCCCTGGTTCGCCAGAGGCACCAGCGCTTGCCCTATTCGATTGAGGCGGTGGGGTCGGGATCGGAGGGATGGGCATGGATCGGGATGACAGTGGTTAGCTCTCCGTCCCCTCCTCTGAGGCGGTGAGGAAGGCAGAGGAGCTGCTGCCATAGACGGGGGGGTTGGGGGCCAGTGGATTGGAAACAATAAACCGCCGGGAATTTTGCCTGTTTCGCGATAGCGCCAAAGAGACAACTAACGGGCATGTATACTGGTACTGATAGGGGGTGGTTTTGTTCAGAGTTTATTCTGTATTATCCGGACGGAAAAAAGGGAGAAGAAGAAGAAAACGGGTGAGGCAAACGTTGAAGATTGGCCTTCCCGCTCAGATCACAAACAGAAGACTGGTACTACGAGTGCGGAATAATTCTACCCTCTCGGCACCGAACCCGCGTTTCAGACTCTACGAGAAGGATCGCGAGATGGCCCCGAGCTGGTCCCGGAAGGGGGGTGGGGGGCGGCGCTGGGTTCAGGCTGCGTGGATTGATATATACGAGTGTTAATTGTGGATTCTGGGTCGGCGACGTCAGGGTGCAGCCCAAGCCAAGGCCACGAGTCTTTGCTATCCGAGCGTTGATTGTTTTCTGGTTCTGGGCGGACTTCAGGTTTAGGTGGGAGGTACGATCATATATCCACCGTATACTCCGAGGAAGCGGAGGCCGAAGTTTTCAGGAACAAACTAAGTTATTATGTTAAGAGACGAGCCCCCTTCGTTTAACCTGATACAACACCAAACGGGATCTGATGCCAACATCAATGTTAGAGCTCTCATGTTCGGCGACCCTGCTCGTATGTATGTATCGTGCTCACTCACATTCCATGGATATGTGGGGTGTGATCAGCACTGTCCACCGAATCCGTTGCTGGAGCTTCCCTCGCGGGGACGAGGAAGGAGGAGGAGGAGAAAATACTCCGCGGTATTATTATGGAGTACATGTAGTTAGGGAAGGTAGGGTGGGTTTCGGTGTGTGCCTTCATCTCGGTTCCCTCTCTTGCATGCGCAATTTGCCTCCACTCTACGTCGTACGGACCAAGGTTGGGGGTCAGTGTCTCATCGGGTGTGGGTGACACTCATGGAACATGGCGGACTCGTGACCGGAGCCTTTTTTCTATCTATAGTAACCTTTATGAGGACAGGGTGGGGGAAGCAACCTCTTTGACGAGAACTGCAGTAATACTGAACGGATAAACATACGGCGATGGGACTACGAGTAGATTGGGAGAGTGTCACTTCGTAAGGTCCTTTACCCAAACTATGCAGAGATCATGCATGTATGATGGAGTGGAAGTTGAAAATATGAAAAGGTCCGTAGTCCTAGGGGCCTGACCCCGGCTACTGCAGCCGGGGATGATTACCAAAAAGAAAAAGAGAAAAGGGGAAAAAAGCCGTTGAGTGGATGAGAGGACGACAACGCACTAAGACTAAACACCACTGAGAGGGAAGGGGGGGCACACATCCCGCAGCCTTTCATTCCTTTCATCACCTCCTCCCTCCTTCCTCTCCTGGTCAGCTCTGCGGCAGCCCCTCGTCCTGGAGTTAAGTGGTTGCAGCTAGAGGTGAACAAAAAGGCCTCTGCTTACTCGTATTCAACCACGCGAAGTAAGGAGGGGGGTTTCCAGCTGCCCGCCTTGTGTCTCGTCACCTCTCTCGAGGAGAGAAAAAGGAGGGTGGGTGGTAAGCAAAAACCACATGGCACCATTCGAGCCCTGTGGATGACGGCGGGTGCGAAAAATAAAATCTCAGACATGTCGGAACATACATCTGTCACCCCATTGGGAGCGCACGAGTGTGCTCATCCATACGTGCTCTTACGGGTTGCTCGGATCGATCCATTTTGGGTGGCGCTCGGACGCGATGAGAATACGACTTCACGACGTCAAAAAATGGCGGATGACCATGGCGCCCTCTGTAACCCCCCACAACCGAGACATAGGTTGGGAATAATTCAATGGAGATCTAATCTTACTTTCTTCGAGGCCGGTTGCGAACACTGGTGCCGAAACAGTAAACAGAAGAAGAAAAGCAATTGTGCGAGAACGAGGATATATTTGTACTCGCCGCGTTAGACGCTTGCACGTTCTCGAGGGGAAAGAGAGGTTGGGAAGAACTGACGATCGCGACTTCCGTTCCCCTTGTGGAAATCAAGGGGGAGGGAGTGGGACCGATCAAATCTCGATCTCCATGAGCGTTATCGCTCGCGTGACAACCAAACATTTTACTTTTTTGCTTCTTTTTTGTTGCTTCTTGCCTTCGGTGGGTTTTCTTCGGTGGTAACGGAGAAGGCGCAGGAGGGGCTCGTCGTGATATACAAGTCTGGGAAGTAAGGGTACCCATGTAGGATTCGATCCCCTCTTTTCTTATCGATCCCCGCACAGCACTGCACTGCGTGCCGATCTCCCTCGCCGATCGACAGTCGGTGCTGCCCTGCTTGTTTCTTTCCCCTGCAGCGCACGGTGGGCATACGAATACAAGAGCCAACCCGCTCTTGGGCTTGGGCTTGGGCTCATGTTGGGGGGGATCCCAGAGGGAAATGTGGGGGGCGGGTTGGGTTGGTTCGCAGGTATTTTGGGCGGTCGTCGCAGGTGTGTGCGACTGAGACATGTAGAAGCATGCAGCCGACGACTAGAACCGCGGAGCGCTTATGTATGGGATGGACGGAAGAAGGATGCATATACAGCACGAGTCGTGTACTCGTTTGAAGAAGCCAGGCTCGAGATATGAGTCGTACTTGCACTTGGCCGCTAGCCGTACGAGGACGGAAAAGGTACGAGTACGAGTAGAGCCGATGTACGAGTAATCTTACGGGCGTCGAAGGAAGATACAGACTCACCTTTTGGTTCACGGCCGAATCTGGGCATCCTCCGTTGATTGTTCCTTCCTCGTTTCCTCGTGGCAGTGGCGCCGAGGGTTGGTCCTTCCTCCCCCTCCCGCCGACGCCAAAGCCGATGCGGGCCCGGACCCCACCAAATGCCAAACGCCAAACCCTGTAAATCACTCGGCCCAGAAATACTGACAGACTCGCTCCTGGACATCAAAGATAGACTCACTCAGTCAAGCAAGCATCGAGGGCACAGTCCGTGTCCACCAGTGTTCCAGCCCGCCGCCGTCCATACATCCCCATCCCCCGTCGATCATGGATCCCGCCGAGGAATACCGGCGGTCGAAGCACTGATGCCGCTTCCTTTGCCCGGAGAAGTCCAGATGCCAAACGCAAGTTCACATCCGTATCCACGTCGTCCACGTCGGCATACATCCCTGTTCCTGGTCAGAGGCTCCACCCTGCCCGCAGCCGAGCCAGGCTTGGCTTGGCTTCTGTTCGTTCGTTCTCGCCATCCCCCATTCCCACCCTGCCTAAGACTAGCTAGTACTAGTAATAATACCCTTCAAGTACCCTGGGTAGTCGTACTAAAGTACGTACCACACAGGTCCAAGCTCAGGGCCAACCTATTATCCTCCCCTGCCTGTAGGTCACTTCTCATAATGTGAAGGATTGATTGGCTGGCAGACCATATATCTCACACCCCCAACTGGGTGCCGCGCACTCCTGCGCACCCCCCCTGCCCGTTTCGAGATTTGCCAGACAGGCACCACACGGTCTCACCATGCCCGTTAAGGCAAGGGATCTCGACCTGTTAATTGATTCCACTCGTTACTTTCGTCCCCGCCAAGAGCCACATGCAGCCTTCGCCCTTCTGGTAAAGTCCCCTCATGTCCAATACCGAGCTAACCAGTTCATCAAAATGGGCCACCCGCGCAGCCCGCCGCCCTCTTGCATGTACGTGGCTGGGTATCTTGCATGCCCTCGAGTACGAGTACGAGTACACCCCCAAACCCAAACTGGGACATGATGGCCCTGCGCTAGACGACCTTCCGCAGGTACGAGTACATGTTCCTGTGTTCCTGGGCCGGAACAAGTGCCAAGTGGGAAGATGTGGGAGAGGGGGGTGGTCCAGCTGGAGATGCAGCCAGCAAGCCCGGCGCCGCACCGCACACATCATGCAAGCCAGCAGCTGTTGACCGTCTCTTCTCATTCGGGGGTCCTCCACCATTGACTTGGCTCCGCTCTCGTGGGCCGCCGATCTGGTGCTACTCGGTTCATGTAAAGATCCGTATTTGACACCTCGGGTCTCTTCTCTGCTCCATGCCTCCACACTCCGCATCTGCCGCACCGGTCCTCTACATACAGAAACCCATGCTATATTGCCTCCCCCTCCCCCCTCCCCTTCACTCCCACGCTCCCACCCTTCCCCCTTCCCTCCCCTTCGTGCATAGGCGCCCTTGGGCTTCCTTACCTTTTTAAAGCCCTCCGCCCCTCCGTCCTTCCTGCAGCTACGTGCCGCCTTCTGTCTGCGTGCCGGGCCTCGCTCTTTCTTCCCTGCTTCATCCCTCCCTTGTACAACCCCACCCTCCCTTTGGCCCCTCTCTTCTCTCCTCCTACCTGGGCTCAGACGCTCACCTGTTACCCCGGCCCCAAATCTGACACCGGTGCCCCGAGAGCAGGAGCAGGTTTTCTCTTTAGCTGAGCTTAATACCTGCAACCGACCCTCCCTTCTCTAGGGCCCTTGGGCTCCTTGTGTCTGCCGCTTTCTTGAGTGAGTCTCCTTTTGTCTTCAACTGCGTGCCTTTGACGGGTGTGTGTCGTTGCCGTTTCTTCCCTCTGTCACACAATCCTCCTCCGTGGTCGAGAAGCAAGAAGCACCCGGTAGCCACCCGTCTCTATGCACGCTCGTCCGCCTCCTCACGCAGCCCTGCGGCCTACGCAATGGCGAATATGACGATAGGAAAGCTTCTCCTATTGGCAGTGGGACTCTTAGGTCGGTTGCCCGCAAAAAGAAAGCGAAGCTGGAGAAGCTGGGAGTGGGGAGTCATACGTTTGGGGAGAGCTTCGGAGTGCGGGGGGCGTATAAGTGCTGTTTCCAGACGTCGGGATGAAGCGCCTTGAGGCGGGCAGCATAAACCCTTGGGCGCCTTCCGCGTTTTGAGGAAGTCTAAACCTGATATAAGTGCACAAGCTGACCAATTCCTTTCACCAGGTTCCGTTCTTGCAACCCCTCAACGCGGACCTCCCTTCGCCGTCCCCTTTGCAACACCGCCGACATCCCCGGGCTCAGGGCGCTCGTTGCCCATCCCCCTCCCGTCTCCACCCTCACGTCCTGGGCGAGTGCCGCCACCGTTCAGCACCACCTTGACTTCGGCACCGCAGCCACCACCCGCGGACCAGCACTCGACGGACAAGGATAGCGGGGGCAGCTCTGATGGCAGTATAACCGACAGCACTTCGGTGACAACCGTCGACGAGATCCCGACCACCCCAACCACAGGCGTGGACCTGAAACCAGACACGACCGACACGTCAGGCACGCCAACCGACACAAACGACGACATGGAACCGATCGGCACCAAGGGCGCTGGGTCCGACGACCGGACCCTTGTCATCACGCTTAGTACGGTACTCTCCGTCGTGGCGGCCTTGCTCATTGTGGCCACCGTATTTGCATGCTTCCGCGTCAAGAAGGGCCGGATGCCCTTCGCGCGCCGCGGCATCAGCCCTATTGACGACGAGGAGATCGAGTCTTGGAAGCGCAACACGAACGAGAAATACACATCGGGCCCCGCGTCAACCAGGGATCTCACCTCAAAGTCGTATCCGGGCTCCCTGAAGAAGTCGCCCAGCGTGATCGTGTACCACAACCCCTCGTCCCCGACTTCCCGGCCCGAGGACTCCTCGGGCTCCGCACATAGCCACAACCACAGTCAGTCCTTCTCACACAGACACACCATCAGCAACGGGAGCCTAAGGCAGAGCCTCGACTTCCTCCCGCAGGCGCCCGTCCTCGCACGGGCCCCCAACTCGAGGCCGGGCCTCACGGACGAGACGATAGAGGGCGACGAGGCCTTCGTACCGAACCACAGGAGGCACACCTCGCGCCTCTCGAAGAAACACTCCCGCTCGCGGAGCAGCTCGAGCTACCAGTGGCCCGGCTACCCCTCGTCGGAGCCGCGGCAAAGCGGAGATTACCCGCCCCGGACGTCGTACTCGTACGATAGGAAGGGGGATTGGACCCCAACGCACCCACACAACGGAACTCAGGAGGTGGGGGCTTCGAGGGGACCAAGCCATACGAGGATATATAGCGACTCGTCTATGCCGCCGCGGATCTCGTTTGACGAGGAGCTACTAGGGGGGCTGTCGCCGAGGCCGCTATTGAGAGGCACAGCGCGGACCCCTGACTCGCAGATTGGGCGGGCGATCGGATGAGCTTCGCCCTCCCGCGCCTTCTTTTCTTTCTTTTCTATCGGTTTTCTCTCGGGAATCCCTCTCTCCCCGGGGACGTGGATAGATGCCACGATGGGATATGCAGGGACTATTCCGCCCAGGCGGCCCAGCGATGGTGAAGTGGGATAGGCCAACCTAGCTCAGGAAGCTGGGGAATAGGGAAACTCCCACTTCTAAGCCAGCCGCGGTGCGGAGGGGTGTTTACAAAGAGAATGTTTTTTTCTACTTCTCTGAGGTACTTCCCTCCGAACCTCCCTGGCTACCCGATCCCCGAGAACCTCGGTACCGACCTCTACTGGGCGGCACTCCCCATCGACCCAGCCCACGCGGTTCGGGCCGTACTGCACACGACTTACACCGGCGTCTCGCCCAACCAACCGCCCCTTGTCCTATCTCTCGCCTTACGACGACGAGTAAGCCGACCTGAGCTGGCGACGACTCTCCACTCCACATTCTTGTACTTTTTTTGTTCTTGGCTACAGAAACGTGCCTTCTTGCGGGTTGTAGATACAGCCCCCCTTTTTTCCCTTTGTACTAGGACGGATGGACGCCACGGTCCGGAAAGAGCGTAGGATTTTGAACCTGCCCACGGATGAGGAAACCCCGTGTGTCCTGTTAACCTTCTTTTCTCTTTGTCTTGGGAGGTTTGAAACCGAGGATGAAGGGTTGAAGTGGTGATTGAAATGATGGATATACCCCCCTTCCCTTTTCCCATCTTTTCTCCGGTCTCGAAACGGCCGATGAAGTAAACGAAATTACGGTAGTTTTTTTTTTTTTGAGCGCGGAAAATAAGAGAATGTAAAGCTTCCTCCTCGCACATTTACTACTCTACTTGCTCGGGTGACCCCTTGAACTCCTCGAACTCATTTGCTCATTGACTCCTCGAACTCATTTACTCATTGACTCCCTCGACTCCCTTGGCTCGTTGCTTATTGAAACTAACTCCTTAACTTTCCGTTCTCCGTTCCTTTCCCCTAGACTGGATAGACCCCTGGGTTAGCCAACCTCCCCGCGCCGTGAAACTCCCCGGTACCATCGCTCCAGGACCCCGTCCCGGGCCGTAATCCGTCTCAAGGCACTGACTGGGTCCAACCTCCCACCAACAAAGGGATGATAGAGCCACAGGCGCATTCCACCAGCAACACCAGGTCTTACACGTAGTGAGTGGGTGACCAGAAAAGAATCAGGAAAGAAGAAACAACTCAAGACTTAATAATAGCTAATAGCGCCTCCCAAAAAAAAAGTCCATGCGAATTCTTTTGTTATTCATGTTGCCATTTCCTGCTTAGTACGGTACCGCTCTCATAACCTGAACCTCCTTATGCCGTTTTCTCTACCATCCCCCCGCAAAACTTGTCCTCCTCCCAGTCCAAATAGTCATTAGATCTCGGGTTCATATGACACGTTAACTACAGCCGTTAGCATATTGCCCCTGCCTACTCGAAGGGATAGATAGATACCCTGAACCTACAACTTGTTGGGGATCGGGGCAGCGGACGTCGTGGGCCACTGGTAGCCCGAGGCGTCGAAGAACCTGTACCCGTACGACGCCGTGAAGTCGTCCAGCACGGCGGGACCACGCGATCCTAAAACAGCGGTTAGCAAAATTTACTCGTCTTCCTCTTCCTCTTCCTATCCCCAGGCGACGACATACCGTAGGGGTACTCCATGGGGGTGATATCCTTGTTGTCGTCGAGGTAGTGCAGCAGGGGCGTGAAGATCCTCCAGCTGGCGTCCAGCTCGTCGTCCCTCACAAAGTTGGAGTGGTCGCCCTTCAGGCCGTCGAGGATCAGCGACTCGTAAGCCTCGGGGATCTTGAGGTCCGAGAAGCGGCGGCGGTAGGTGAGGTCGAGCTCGGTGACGACGGTCTGCATGCTGAGGCCGGGAAGCTTCGAGTTCATCTTGAGGTAGACGCTCTCGTTGGGCTGGATGCGGATGACGAGCTCGTTGCGGGGGATGTCCTTGAAGATGCCCGACGTAACATCCTTGAACTGGATGCGTATCTCCGTCTTCTGCTCGTTGAGGGCCTTGCCGGCCTTCATGATGAAGGGGACGCCGTCCCAGCGCTCGTTCTTGACGTAGGCGACCAGGGCGCAGAAGGTGGGGCATCGGCTATCCTTAGGAACCGTGTCGTCCTCCTTGTACGAGGGCTTGGTGCCGTCGAGCGACCGGCCGTACTGGCCGATGATGACGTCCTTGGGCTCGATAGGGGCCATGGCGCGCAGCACGCGGACCTTCTCGTCGCGGATGTCCTCGGCCGAGAAGGAGACGGGGCGCTCCATGGCGAGCAGGGTGAGGACCTGGAGCAGATGGTTCTGCATGACGTCGCGGATGATGCCGAACTCATCAAAGTAGCCGCCACGGCCCTCGGTGCCGAAGGGCTCCTTGAAGGTGATCTGCACGTTGTCGATGTGGTGCCTGTGCCAGGTGGCGCCCATGAACGAGTTTCCGAACCGCAGGATCAACAGGTTCTTCACCATCTCCTTGCCCAGGTAGTGATCGATGCGGTACAGCTCGTCCTCCTTCCAGTCGGGCGCGAGGCTTGCCTGGAGCTCTCGGGAGCTGGCCAGGTCCTTGCCAAAGGGCTTCTCGACGATAACCCTGCAGATGCCCTTGGTGGGGTAGCAGCAGCGCTTCAGGTGCTGGGAGACGACGGCGAAGACGCTGGGGGGGAGCGCCATGTAGAAGAGGCGGTGGGTCTCTGGCCTTCCCTTCTCGAGCTCCTCCATGTGCTGGGTCAAGGCGAGGAAGGACTCGTCCTTGTCGTACTGGCCCGAGACATAGGTGCACAGGCGGCAGAATTCGTCGAGCTGCTGCTCGATCTCCGGGGTAGGAGTTTTTATGTAAGACCTGACCCTCCGGAGATACTCCTCCTGGTCCATCTTTGTTCGCGCATATCCAACGATCCGGATGTCTTTGGGGAGGAATTGGTTTCGGTACTGGAATCACACTCCAGTTAGTTTGGGAGAAGGTGGGAGGGGGGTAATGGGTGCGGGCATAGAGGGAGGAGGGGCCGATCATACAAGTCCGAAGAGGGCCGGGTACTATTCCATCCGCGTTAGCAACAAGAACACAAACTATCACGACACAATTGGAGAGAAGCAGGTTGCCGGGTGGGTGGGATTGGTGGGATTGTAGGCTGGGGAGTATCACATACGGTCTTCTTCTTTGCCAAATCACCTGAAGCACCTAGGACAACAATTACAGTGTTCTCCTTTAGCTCTAGAGGGCTGTCCATAGACAATTGTCAGCATTGTTCTCAATCATATCGTGCCTGACACTGGGATTGGGATTCGCGACAGCTCCTTTTGGAAGCCATTCCGAAAGGTTTGGAGGGGCGGAGAGCGGAGAGCGCAATCGGAGGAGGATTAGTGGGGGCGGGCAAGGGCGGATACTCACGCCGACGCATCAGCAATAACAGTACCAGAGCGAGACGCCATGGTGAAGTTGATGTGCACCTGGTAAAAGGTAAAGAAAGGAGGATGGTGATGCGAAAGAAGGGTGTGAGATAACAATTGTACAGAGAAGGGGAAGAAAGGAGGATGGAGAAAGGGCGACGAGACTGGCCCGGTCAACGACAATAGACAAAAAGGAAAGAACGGTGGAGTTCCTTCTTGGCTGATACTGGGAAATTTTTGGGGGTTGGCAGTTGCAGTTGCGGTTGCGACGGAGGAGGAAGTGGGTGGGTGAGTGGGATTGGAGAGGTTCTTGGGCGGGTGGGAAGAGGGGTCGAGTCGAGGGGTCGACTGACTGGGGACTGGGACTGGGACTGGAGAGACCGGAAGGCGGGGGAGGCGGCGGTCCTGTCCTGGGACTCGGACTGGATCAGGTGGGAACCTTGAGCGCGCCAGTACGGAGTAACAACAAGCGACGTACTCATACACTCTGGTCGTTTTAGTCCCTTAATAATAATGAGTATTTACCCTTTAGCCAAGAACTGGAGCTAGAACAAGAAACTAGAGCTGGAGCTGGAGAAACAGAATTTGGGACGGTGAGATACCTCCCAAGCAGCATCTATTGCCTATGAGTACATTATCCACAAGTACAAGAAATATTTTAGCGCCGCCCCTGGAATTAGGAAATAGTGAATACTGGCAACGGAGGGGGGGATACGGCGAATTGGCCGTGCTATGACGAATCGACGATGACGAGATGAGCTAGGAGAAGACTACCCGCCCGCCGGGGAAGGGTAGCTTGTCCACCACTACATCCACATGCATGGGATGAGTAAAAGAATGCGCTAGCTCCTCTTTCCTTTTTTCCCGGCCGGGTTGGGGTGCGGTGTGCTGCTCTGATACGGAACTCCGAACTGGGGTGTCGGTGATAAAAAACGGTTGGGATGGGACAAATGTGGTGTTTCCTTCACGTAAGGAGCTTTGTGTCGTGTACGTGTACGGAGATGGAGCTGTAAGCTCCTCCCCCTCGGACAAGGTAGGTTCGAGTACGAGCACGGAGGTCCCATTGGAGACAGACAGGTCAGCTGGGGCGG
>ONZQ02000001.1:1499178-1522812 GCA_900312665.1 Cephalotrichum gorgonifer
GGGGGAGATGGTAGACCACCTAGAAGAGGTCACGGGTAATATTATGGCGATGTCGGTAGGTACCACTGTACCGGCGGAGTGGAGGGGGGAGCAGATCGATTACACCGTACCAACCTCGTGGATGAGGAACTATAGTATGGAGGAGTGTGCGTGCATGCTTGTACGAGATGCTGCTGGGATGGGACGGTCGGATTAGGCTGCGGAGAACGAGGTGCGCCGCGCCTCCTGCAGACTTGAGTCGTACAAATACAGCCAGGTAGGTATTAGGTAGGTAATAGGTGGTGGACAGTGCGTTGTGAGACCTGGAGTGGGGTGGCGGAAGCAGGCATGCTCCATGCGGTTCTGGCAACCCCCGAGTCGTCCGATGCAGGTCTCCGACGACGACGAGAGTGCGGTCCTGTCGCGCGGAGGTTGTCGACGCTCAGTCGGGTCGGGGCTGCTACTCGAGGCTAGACAAAGACGGAGCGAACGTCGTTGGGCAGTTGGACGTTGAGCCTTTACTTTAGCACAAGGTTTAAGCGTTTGAGCGATGATGGAACATGAAGCACGGATGGGATCCGGTTAAGTCACCGCTAACCGTGAATGTGAGCTAGAGGAGGGGCAGCATGGAAGCCATGGGTGGTTCTTTCCGCCGTCACACATGTACATCATGGTGGAGGTCACCCCCATCCTTTCTTCCATGCTCCCACACTCGCGCCTTCCCTCAGTGCCAGAACCCTACAACCTCCGCCCCCACCGCAGTATCAAACCCCCCCGCCACCATGGAACGTTGACAACACACAATATCTCGAGAGACAGGATACTCATACCTCTCCCCGGCATCACTCCGGCGGTAAGGCATCGTTACGAGTACAGGTAACTTGTACTCGTACTTTGCACGATAAGCCAAAACCCACTGGATACTCGTCCTACACATCGTGCCATCGTGTAGACTCGAGATGGTGGTGTAACGGAACGCCCATCTTTTTTTTTCCAGAACCCACCGCCTAGTTAATACGCCACTCACTTTGGTTACTCCCCTCTTGAGGCCAAGCGCACCAGTCCCAAGGATGCGACCCACCGGCCCATCCGTCGGTTTTTGTCTCGTAAATCCCGGGTCTCCATCCGGGATGGCAGTTTAAATCCGTTGATGGATTACTAACCCCGTTGTGCAAGCGAAGAAAGAGCATCAGTAGAAAGCGGGAAGGTGCTGCCGTCTTTGCCCTCTCTCTCATTGCTCTCCTCGTACTCGCACGAAACGTGCCCATGCCCCACTCCTCGCGCTTCGCGAATCTAGAAGCGGTTTGGTTCGGGGGATGAATTTGATTTTAGCAATTCCGCTAGCATCTCCGGTCCAGGCCCATGGAGCATGCAACGGAGATGGTCTCCTCAACCCCTTCAACTCAACACCCTCAACCCCCCCAAACGACCCCCCCCCCACCTGCCCCCCATGCTCCAGATTGATTGAAGATCCTGGATCGTCGTGGTTCTGGCTCGTGGTGCGCCTCCCGTCACAGGACCCGTTCCATCGGCGTTTGAACGGCTTCGACTAGCCCCCGCGGTTCTGAACCCTAATCCCTTGGCAGTCGCCTCGACAGTGCTCGTAGCATGGCATTTTCCCCCTCCCAACTATTTGTTACTGGTGCTCGTATCGTACACTCACTCATACGGTGTCAATGCTGCCGGGTTACGATCTACGAGTACACTAATAGGAGCGCCGCCCTGGAGTTTTGCCTACTCGTAACTTGCGCTCCGTAATATTCGTGCCTATCATACCCCGCGGAAGCCCGTCCGGCGGGGTGGGTCGTAAAGATAAGTGTGATTCGTGCGAGCCTCACTATTTCCGCGGGCTCCCCATATATTCTCCGCTGTTGTTGCCCCCCCCGCCGCCGCCGCTCTACTCTTACAGATTATTATTACGGCGCAAGATTTTAAACGAAAATGCCGCATTGCACCGTAAACCGGAGATGAGCGTTTGCGATTAGAGGAAGAACGGAAGCGCATCGGAGAAAGCTATGACGTACGGTCTAAAGGGTCAGCGGCCGCACTCGCCCGTACTCGCACAATACCTTTCTCCGGTGGCGCCTGTGATTTCGGGCGGTTTTTTTTATTACAAGCAACGTCTGGCGGCGGTTTGGCGGCCAATCCCTATCCGAGTAGATAAAAGTAGATAAAAGTAACGGCGGCGAATTTATCTGTATAGCGGGCGCTCTTATCAATCAAGCAACCGCTTGCTTGGTCATGTCATGTCATGTCATGTCATGTCACCTCCGAGGACGCCGCACGCACCTCGTACTCATATCGCCCGCGGACTTGTTGACAGTACCATGGAAGTGCTCTTCCGGCCGCACTTGTACTCGTATCTATAAGCTTACAATGATGTACGACCGAGCCTATCAGGAGTTGGTATACACCAGAAGCCATGAGCCGGAGTTGGCGGAACTCCCTATGCTTCCCTTCAGTGCTCTGGCTACCGAATCGTCGATGGGTTTCCGCCAGACACCACCTTTTTTTTCTCTCTCAGCCCGGCCGGGTCCCACTGTCGACTCCGCGAGATGCCGTTCTCGCCTAAATACGCCCATCCAAAACATGAGGAGTAGGCTGAGGTGAGGAGGAACAGGAATTCGCCCTCTCCGCCAGCTCCACCGAGAGAACGGCTCCCCTCCTAGATCCCAAGGAGATGAACTGGAGGCCCGGGGAGTATAGAAGGTGCTGCTCTCACCGTTGAAGGAGGAAGCTACCAGAGATGAGGCCCCGGTACCGGCCGGCCGTATCTCCCGAGCTTCAGACCCGTAAGTCATTCTTCGAAACCAGCGAGAAGACGCTGATGGTACATGAATTGGAAGCTCCATCCCATATAGTGTAGGGGTTATCATACCGCCCTCTCACGGCGGAGACCGGGGTTCGATTCCCTGTATGGGAGTTTTTTTTTTTCATTCTTTCTTCTTCTTCTTTTTGGGGGGTCCTCGAGACTCACGTCACCAGCGATCCGGTTCCTCGAAATCAGCGAGAAGCATTGAATACAGGGTTCCCGGAGAAGCAAGGCTCTCCGGTAGTATATTCCCTCAGCTGGACGTGACAAGGACGTGAGCTCGCGTACTTTCATCTAGGGCTGCCTAGCCCCCCATGGGACAGTCTGGATATCATGGTCCTTCGTTCTCGTAGTAAGAGACGACCAAAGCAGGGGAAGAGGAGGGAGGAAGCTGCGGGCCTCTGGCCAGTTCCATGGCGTAGCTTCCCTCCCGTCCCGAGTTCCCGAGGCCGAAGTGTTATACAGCGTTCAACGGCTGTTGCTTCGACAGTATGCTTCCGAATAGGCGCGTATGGACTTAGGAAGTAGGGAAGGACAGGGGAAGTGAGGATGATGAGCCCGGGGGACGGACGAAGGGCCAGTCACTCTGTTACTATCCACCTAGTCTGGTGGTTGTATGGATGAGGAAGGGAAGGAAAGAGGTCAAGTCGTCCTCGTCCGGACGGCGTGGTGGTGGTGGCTGCCAAAGATGCTCTTCACCTTCCGAGGCCCTCCCACAACCTCATGAGGAGCTCTCGGGGGTGTAAAGCCGGCCATGGTATGGGAGCACCGTCCAGATCCTAACACCAGATAAGAGAGGGTACAACAGGCCGTACTCCTTCGTCCCATCCCTTCCCGTTTCCCGTGGTCCATGCGACGCGAAAGTCTCGCTCACCTTTGTATATCCAACCCTCGAATCTCGTCGGAGACAAGAGCACATCAGATCAGTTCACAGCACATCACAACACAGCACCAGAACCATGGAAATCCCGTGAATTTAACCCCATAATGAAGGGACGTCCAACTGTATGATGTTTGGACAAATGCCGTGTAGCTGCCCCCCCTTCTGCCCCCCCATCTGCCGCCTCCTTTCCTGCTCATATCCTCGCTAACATCAAGAAAAGAAAGGGATATACACCAAAAAAGAAGAAGAAAAGGACCGACGGACACGGACTAACTGACCGACTGACTGCCACCCGACTCTCCACGCTGCATAAACCCATTCTTTTGTCCCACTTCCAAAACTTGTCGTCGGTCAAGTAAGCATGGAAGCCAGTCCGCAGGGCCATGCCCTGCCAAGGCAAGAACAGTTGCGTGTGTTCGCCCGCTCATTCGAGGGAACAAAAGGAGAGAAGCAAAAAAAATGTGAGTGGAATAATCAAAAACGCAACTCATGTATAATGCTCATCCCCCCTTGTTCCAGGAAACTCAACAAAGTAAATCAAGTTGGAAGCATAATGTCAAAGCCTAACCCCTTCTCCAACGCAGGAAAACAAAACGGAGCGCAGTGCAGTCGTGCAGAAAAAAAAGAATAAGAAAAACTCGTCGCTCTACCGTATTATGACGAGAATGTTGTATCAGTCCGGAGCCCAAGGCCGCCTCTTTTGTACCATATCCATCATTACATTACGGTGCAGTCCTTGTCGTCCGCTTGCTTCCGAACCCTCCCGCCCTTCTGTCCCGGCCCGGCCCCGGCGCCACCCCGGATGGCCGAGTTGATCGTAGCGATCCTCTGCTTCGCTCGCTCGTCGCCAGCGTCGGCCGCCTTCACGTACCACACGTTCGCTTCTAGGATGTCACGGCGGCATCCTATTCCCATTTCCGTGAAATAGCCGACGGTATACTGAGCTTTGGTGTAATCTAGATTGCGGGGAGAAATATGTTAGTTCCCTGAGCAAAGAAATTCGTTGGGATGCATCTCGGGGAGGCGGGGGGGGGAACGGGTACTCACCGAGCTCGGCCGAGCGTCGTGCCCATTCATAGGCCTCCTCCTCGTCCTTCTCCAGAATGGGCTCCGCGCCGACCATGTACCACGCGCATAGTCCCATCATCGCAGCCGGGTGACCCTTCTCCGCCGCACACGTGTAGAAGTGGACGCTAAGAGCCGGATCTCGGGGGCAGTTGAGCTTTCCATGCTCGTAGGCGTCGCCCATCCGATAGTTGGCTTCGGAATGGCCCAGTTCGGCCGCCTGCGTGAAGAGTTCGGCCGCATAGCTCTCGTCCTGGAACACGTCATCGCCGTAGCCCGTCTCGTATAGGCATCCGAGGTGGTACGGTGCCGCGTTGTTGATGCTATCCGCCGCTTCCGCCGCTAGCTTCAGCCACTTGAGACCCTCGCGATACCGCGTCTCGCCGAGGTCTCCGGAGAGGCACGCCCTGCCGAGTCGCGTCATGGCGCCTGGGTGGCTCTTGGTCGCTGCGACTCGCAGGAACTGGACCGCCCTTGCGGGATCCTTTCTGCAGCCCCAGCCAAACTCGTAGCAGAGACCGGCGCGGTACGCAGACTCAGCGTGTCCATGCTTGGCCGCAATGACGAACAGCGGGAACGCCGTGTTGTAGTCCTCCTTGCCCTTGTTGAAGAGCCCCGAGGCGTATCCGTCGGCGAGGTAGTACTGCGCGAATGGGTATCCGGCGTTAGACAGGCGCTGCAGGATGGACCGCGCTTCGCGCACTAGCTTGATCGGCGACATCTCTGCACCACCAGGCTGCGAGGTAGGGCTGTCTCGACTCTTGGTCGGCTGCGGACTCGATTTCCTGGCCTCGGGGGAGTCGAAATCTAGGCCCATCTCTTGAGCCGTGGATATCAGGAAGATTGCAAACGAGTATTGAATGGTAAAGTCATTCGTCTTTTTTACGTTCTGCCTGTACATCTCCAATGTCTTCTGGGTGCTGAGGAGCGCTGCGTTGTTTCCTACCGCGTTCTTCAAGTGCGAGTTATCAAAGGTCATCGCCGCGGGAGCAGGTTGCGGGTACGGCACGTTTAGGAGTTCGGCATATGACGAGGGCCGGATGTCTGGAGACCTTCGCGACTGGGCCGAGGGTGCGCGAGCGTGCCCTCCCGGGGGGTAGAACGCGGGTGACCGGCCTCGAGGTCCATAGTCCGAGTATATGGAGTATGCCGAGTTGGGGCGGGGCATCGAGCTTCTCCTTATGGCTTGCTGACCGGGCGTCAAGTGGCGGTGGATTCCGTCGGCGGACTCGAGGAGGTCTGGGTTCGATGCCGCTCGAGGATCGATGCCGTTAGGAACACTGGAGACCCTCGTGGGGTAGGTCGGGTTGTGATGATATTGTAGCTGCGGCACAGACTGATTCCTCGGTAGGCTCCCTTCCATCACTGAGCTTTCGGGCGAAACGCTCGCCGAGTCGTCAGGGGTCTCGGCAGGCTCATTGGCGCCGGACACCGAGCTGGCGCTCGTAGCACCAGACGAGTCAGTAGCTGTCTGGGGCTGGGTGGTGCTCGAGGTGGCATCGGATTCGCGACTCTGCCGGTGGGGGTCTAGGAACCCGGAGTCACCTGATGGGCTGAGAATGCTGGCATCGTCGAGTTCGGGAGAAGCCAGGGGGCTAGGAATTGCCGGAATGGCGCTTGCATTGGGGTGCTCTCTCAGGGGCAAAGCGTGGGAGGAGGCATGGCCGGGTACTGGTGGAGGTTGACTGATGGGGGCGTGATGGCCAGTCCGCTCCTGAGCAGTATCAAGACCTCTCGACTCGACGTATGTCGGGCTGTGGGGCGGAGGGAGGGGTGGCTCGGGTGACTTTGGCAATGCGCGACCCTGGTCGTACTGGAGCTGGTTGATCGGGACTTCTGGAAGTTGAGGGGCGAGCTCGATGCTGGCGTTGGACGGGGTGGGAAAGCTTCCACTCTGGTGGTTAACCCTCACAGGTGAGACGGGGGCATCTCGATATAACGCGCCCTGAGCCGCCGGGACGTTCGGTAGAGGTTTATGGGAGGTATTTTCGTCAGAGGGGTCTCGTTCGCCTGATAGGCTCGGTAGACTTGAGGGGAGTGGTTTCCGACGAGGAGAGCTCGGAGACTGTGTAGGTAGGGCGCGCGGAGGTGAAACGGCGGCCATTTCTGGGAGTGTGGGAGAGTAGGGTGGTCGAACGCGAAGTTTGCCTTGGCTTGGCGACTCGTCTACAGCCAAGTAGGTTGGAGAAGCCTGTGCTGCGGGAGAAGGGCCGGCGTTCGGAGAAGAAGGAGGATGGGATGGTTTTTTGCCTCTAGTCAAAGAGGGGTGCTGCTTGCTCTACTCTGCCCGAGGTGGATTTTGAGATGCGGGATGGCCTAGTGAAGCATTGGGCCCGGTTGATGATGGGTCGATCGGGATGGGTTAGGAGACAGTGTCGCAGAGAGTTTCACGCAATAACGAGTGAGGATCGCCGGGGCGAAGTAACCCTGGCAGACAGGGTGGGCAGAGACGTAGGCAATAGGCAGGAGGTGGGCCGGTTCTTCTCCTCCTTGTAATTCCGGTTTTCTCTCTTTTCTCTCTCCCCCTTCAAGCCCTTGTCCTGTGTCCGCAAAAGTGTGTATTCGTAGGCGCTTTCTCAGGGTAAGAAACTTAAGCCAAAATATTGAATACTCGTACACGTGAGTCGTGCGGTATGCTGTGACGAGGATAGCGATATATGCCGGGGGACAGGGACTTGGGACAGGGACTTCGGGGGGCGGCGATGAAGGGAAAGGAAATCAAAGACGCTAATAGCTTTTTCCCGATTCTGTCCTCGAACTCCTCGAACTCTTCCGAGTGCTTGCTTGCAGGGTGGGGGGTTCTTCTAATAACTTTCTGGGCGTTTGGCTTGGGCAAGTGCAGGGGGGGAAGGTTCAAGGGGAAGGAGTGGCTTGTCGCAGAGGAGGAACCTGAGTAGTAGTACAAGTAACGAGCGATGGCATCAGGCAGGAGACGAACGAGGGAATAATGTGGGGCGTGGAAGGTCCAGGCCCACCAGTACAAGTATATGAACTTTGAAAGGCGGCAAACGGCCGCCAGGGGAATGCGCCAAACTTCTTGGACTTCGTCCCCAGCCCCAGGGCGGCGCAACAGACCCGCCGGACACTAGGCAGTATTAAGTATCACGAGAGCACCCAGTGTCAGCGCGAGACACCGCTCGGGTACAAGTTTGCCAGAATTAGGGGGGTCAACGGTGTGAATGGCGGCGAACTTTGGCAAGGTACTTACATTCTAGGTACCATATACTTTATTCTGCGGGCGGCCCCGCCCATTCCAGATTCCTTTCCAAAGGAAGGAATCGCTGGCGCTGAGAGTTCTACAAAGGAGTGTTTTTATATTGGTTTGGTGGCAATAGAAGAATGCGAAGATGCTCACTAGGCTCTTGGAAGGGGGTGGTAGACCTTCTAACATGGAATGGCAGTCCTGCCGGCGTTAAGAATATAGAAATAAACCGGAAGCAGGCAGGCTGGAGGTAGTAGTGTCGCTTAGGATCACTAACAACCAAGTTATATCTCAGGTTCAAGCTGCAAAGTATTAACAACAGGGAGATGCATATTCCGCCGCCCACGCCGCCCATGTTCGCAGTCCATCCCATCAGGTCTTGGTCTTGGCTTGGTCGCTAACTGCGCGGCGGTATCTGGGCTGAAACAAGGTAGTTAGTACCTACTATCAAGGTATACCGTATGACAGGTGAAATTGCGTCACAGCCTGCTTGTACCCCTCGTAAAAGTGGATGCCAATAATGTACTCGTATGCCTCGACCTTGATTGTATTGGATGGGTCCCTTGTCTTGAGTGTGTCCTGAAAGTACTCATATGGCAAAATCGGCAGTACTACAGGTAGGATGAGAGTGCTTGACGGTTGGGAGCTTTGTGGATACATGAGGTCCAACGTTGGTCGAGATACTCATATGGTGCCCTGCCCATCTCGGTGTTTCGCAAACCTACTCCTACTCGTCCTCGTCCTCATTTAACTTGCAACTTGCTCGTACAGTGGGTGCGGACATGTTTGAGCTCCGAGGTTCCGATACCAAAAGAAGCTTGAGGAATGCTCCCCGCTCACTCCGCCCCATCCCAAGGACCAGTTCCCTTGCAACAGCTGATCAAAACATGAAGATTGGTCGAAGGCCAAGGAGAATATCGTTGTCGCGGCGAGATGTCTTGCGGCGCAATGGTTTCCTCTCTTGGGTTTCCAGGTGGAGACCTCTTACTACTGGTTGAGTGCTCACAAAAAAAGAGCCAGAACTTGGACTTCTGCCGTGGTGTCTTCCACAATCGCATAATACAACGTTCAAGTGTTTGCACACCCCTGTCACCCAGCGTCCTTGCAAGGCTTGGCCATGTCGAGGCGGCCTCCGATGAGATCCACCCCTCTCCCGATCTTCACCGCCGATTGGGCGCAGCTTCTCTCTATTGCACCACAATATTCTGAGTCTGGCGCAATCTGTGAGAGGGAGAGCGGAATAGACTCCGATCGGGCAGGCACCACCATACCCTTTCAACAAGTTGAGCATCACTGCCTCCTTACCCGCCTTCAGCCTTCTTCAGCCCCCGCACGCTTTGGGTAAGGTTAATCTGCGGGCCCACCGATGTGGTACGTGGACAAGAAGCAAGTAATACCTGAGCGAGGAACTTCGATGCCGCTTGGGCCACAGGATTATCAGCACCCAGCACTACAGACCGGCGCTAGTCATATTACATGCATGCCCACCTTGAGGGGATTACGACGTTCGACGCACGTCGTGCGCTCGTGGCACGGTGGGGGGAGGGGGTCGGGGGCTGTGAGCCCAGGAACGATGCCTAATACACAATGAATACATGTAGTGAATATGTAGGGACATCCATTTGACGAAATCGTGCATGTAGGCACAGATGCAGGCTGGCAGGCTGGCAGGCTGGTTGACCTGGGCGTGAGATGTCCTCGTATGGGTACAGGCAGTTGTCACCAGGCTCGGACCCTGGGACAATGGATGGAGATGCACGCACACGCGAAGCGGGGCGCTGACGGACAGATGGCTCGGGGCGAACACGGAGGTGGAGGTGGAGGTGGAGGGTGGAGGTGGAAGCGGTGGAGATGGAAGACGTGCAGGCTGTGGGCGAGTTCCGATGCTTCCTGCCGTATGGATGACACCCACCTGTCATAGTTCGTTGGAAAAAATGGGCAAGAGACGGAGTGGATCTAGTAACAAAATCAAATACTGACATGGAATTGAACCTTATGGGATGGTTCCACATCCGTCCGACCTAGCCGCCTTGGTTATGGTTGGGCCAGCTCCTGGTACAAGTGTAATACTGTGTATTCTAAAATTCATGTGCACTGTGACCCTTGTGCTATCCGGGCAGGCTCCATCCATCCACCCTCCCGGACCTTCCTTCGGGCATGCCTCACGTCGTTGGGGGAAGGCGCTGTGCACTCGTGCTCGTACTCGTGGTGACAGCGGGCAGGCACGGCGGATCGTGTCAAAGTGTCAGAATCTAGATATATCTTGTAGGCTACCAACACGAGGGGACGAGCCAAAGCCTTCATCCCCCTACCATATCTCCCTCTATTCTATCCTACCATGTAAGTTCGCGCCGAAATACGACAACCCCCCCAGCTAAGTCGCTGACCCACAGAGCCGGTACGTACGTGTACGAGACCCGTACTGGTAGATCTGGTGCTTGGGGATTCGGGTATCAAGTCGACCGAGGAGATAATATACATGTACTACGTACGAGTACGATACGAGCGCTCGGGAAGAGAGGCCGGGGAGAGATGGGTGAAGCCACTCCCTGTCGCCATGCCACGGCGATCCCGCAGGTGACAAGCGCCATATTAATACGAGCCACCGCAACCTCGTCTGGTTAGCCACCAGTACGAGTACGAGTCTTTCACTCGTGCAGGCCAAACACAGACCACAGGACAGGTAGGCTCGGCCGTTTCTTGGCCTGAAGCACGTTGCCCCACTATTGGAGGATATCTACCATGGATACGGAGGAGGTACCGTCCGCTTCGCTCTGGGACCGAGTTTAGAAAACCCCGATCAGACGGTGAGTGATGGGAGGTCGTTCCAGAACCAACAACCGCACCAAAACTTCTCCTAGTCGTTTTCGAGAACTTGCAAGTCCCCATACCGTACCAGTACCCATAGAGCACGGAAATACCCTTGGAGCCCATAATTTCGCTGCTCGCGCCAACCGGGGGGGCCGAGACCATCCAGGGCCCAATCGGTTGATTTGCTTGGCGAACCTACGATCTCTCGAAAAAGAACCCTCTCCCTCTCCCCCTCCTACGGAGGAAGAAACGGACAAAAAGAAAAGCAATGCGACGTTCCCTCTGGAGCTAAGTCCCCAGAAAACGCCTTGGATAATACTCGTCAGACCCTTTTTGGTTACATTGGCTGACACCGACCAACGAC
Organism: Cephalotrichum gorgonifer; assembly: GCA_900312665.1. NCBI lineage: Eukaryota > Fungi > Ascomycota > Sordariomycetes > Microascales > Microascaceae > Cephalotrichum > Cephalotrichum gorgonifer. The sequence continues at coordinate 1,510,295 of ONZQ02000001.1, forward strand.
AGCCTTCAGGTATTTCTCGTACTTGGAGTAATACGGACCAAAGAAATTTTAAATTTGCCATTTTTAGCGCCTCCGCCCTCGGGTGAGGAAGCCGAAAATAGCAAGGGCTGGGAACGCACAGGGTGAAACGAGCCGAGCGGTCAAAGTAACCTCTCGACGGCAGACCTCCAGCTCACTACACACGGCACGGAGGACACTTAAATCAGGGTATTCGTGCAGAGGAAATAGATGGCGTACAGCTTCGAGCCCTACTGATATATTATCTCCTCATCGTGGCCGACGTCATCAAGCTCGTGCTTGCCCCGATCCTTACAACAGGCCTGACCAAACTAGATTGCTCGCCGCCGCGACTGTCGCGACTGTCGGTGGACTTTGAAGGGGGCGGTGGAGAGCGGGGAAAGGTCCGAATAGACTAAGACAAAGAAGTCGGAAGACCCTTCAAGCTAAGCGGCTAATTTTACACAAGTACTTGTACGGATATTCATACTAACTAGCCTCCCTTTTAGGGGACCATCACATCGCTGTGGGGGGTGAACTGTCATAGGCGGTATCATTTTCTAGGGCCTGTGATGCTCCTATGTGCACTGTGTGACCAAACATGGTTGCCCAAAACATGGGATGAGCGTGGTGTTCCAATCGTGTGCAACACCAAGGCCATAGTAGTTGAAGTTTAGGTTTTCGCCTTTGTTCGACATTCGTGTCCCCCCCCCCCCCCCCGGCTCTCCCCGGCGCGGCTTTCCCGGTTGGCTGGATCCCAAAATCCTGCTCGTAGGTGGAACAATGCCGTGGACAGCAAGGAAAAGGGGCGGCGCGAGCGGCTCGGCTCAGCGAGATTCCCGTCATTCTCACCCACCTATTCGTTGCCCCCCGACATTGTCATAAATAAACAACGTAACGAAGTAATATCGCCTGCCAAATGACTACAGCGGCATATCACGTGCGGAATAAGGGAATCGTGCATTCTCTAGATCAAGATCGAAGATTTCCAAATTAATAACGCCATAAAATATATACTCGTAGCAGCTGGTCAACGGTCTGCATAAACGTGGAACGCTTCCCCAGACAACGCACACTCGAATGCCATGAGCGACCAAAGCAACGCACTATAATACAATGGCGTCACCACTAAGGAACCCCGCGAAATCGTTTATCTACTAGCTTATATTGCTGACCTTGCCTTGGGGTTGATGGTCCCGTGGGCAACAGAATTTTCCAAGCTAATGGTTTTGCTTTGATAGGAGTGGTCCTACTGGCGATAGCTCGGTCTGTAAGAATAATACTGGTATATATCTATTAGTAGGGACCATAGAAACCAAGCATATCTGTGGATGTGGGGCAGCTCCCGCCACACGGAGTACCCGAACAGGCAGATAAGAGTCTTTCTCCGTGTTGGTAACTATTTAAGAGGAAATATGATCTGCGGGAGGGATGGGGCCAAGGGCCATCCGATCGATCGTGCTTCGGATCTGCCTCGGATGCTCTCCGGGAGCGGCACACGTGTTTATCCTCCGTGTATCTGCGACACGGATGATGGCATGCCTCAAGGGCCAATTTTTTTTCTTTTTGCGGCCGGGGTCGAGGCTATCCAATGGGGTAACCCCTGACACTGTCGGAAAAGCAAGGAGCAAGAATAAACAGTCGCTGATCCGGGGGGGAAGTTGTGTAAGACACTATCGCGAAATGCCCCACCAGCAGGTGTCTCCTGCTCGTACTCGTATCGTACAGTGAGTCTCGCGACTCACCCGCGAATTACTCCAATGCAGGGGGCCAATGGCGAGACCAGCACTCACACTGCTTGTCTTGTCGCGGTAACTAAGACGGCTCATGTGCTTGGAGGGGTCAGCCGGATTGTCCCCGATCGGGATCCGAGAGTCTGAGGTTCGGCTCGCGGTGGAAAAGATCACGACCAGGCCACTGAGATGGGGTCGGCATGGGCTCTTCTTCTCAGGTTATATGCATCCTGAGCGGACCACGATGTGCCTCATAGGGCCAGACTGCATGGGACACTGAGATACATGTAATACCATATGCCATGCCTACCGCATATCTTGTGGGCTGCGTTGTATGGCTGCCCATGGGCAGACTGTTAGGGATCCTGTTCTGGGTGGTTGACTCTCAAGGCCGTTATTTCCTTGGTAAGAGAAAGCAAATACCTAAAGACTCGGGCGAAGGACAAAATCCATAAAATTGCTTCTTTCCCTTGCCTAGGTCAGGCTCGGCTTGATGCTGACTGATTGTCTATAACTGAACCCGTGAGGTGGGGCATTTCGTGCTGTCAAGTTTAGTATGTTTCTAAGCTTCCAGAATCTCCTCAGTACATGTACAGTAAGGGGTGAACCGGCGCTCTGAGAAATAGAGGGAGTGCCCTGGGCCTTTTGCCAGAATGAGTGCTCAGCAGGAACATCAAGCCCAGCCTGCACAGCCGATAGTGTAGTGGTCTCGAAATACATATATCTCGAGCGTTTTTGGTAATACAGGTAGGTATGGTTGTACTTGTACGAGTGGTGTAATGTACTTCTTTTGATAGTAAAACCCTGAGCAAACCCTCCTCGGTTCACCGTCTGGGGTTGGGTGCTAGTAAAACTTAAATCGCGTTGGCCGTTTCTTCGCGCCAGGAACCTAAAAGTCAATTCCTAGGGACGCTACGCCTGCAACTTGTCAGGGGCGGGCCAGGAACGGAACAATAACCCTCTCTTTGGACGCCTAAGTGGCGAGTTGATTCGCCAGGAATTTCGCCTCCGTTGGTGAGCGAGAAGAAGGTCTGGGTGTATCCGTATTTTTTCACCCCTGCTCTGATTGAACGCGCCAAAAAGGAAGACCTCGTACTCGTAAAGTGAGGACAGTGTATACAGTGTTAAGATACATGACGGCGGGGCAATGATTGCTCCAAGATAGCAGGGGACAACGCATAAATATACGGCATATATACCTAACTATTGACACTGTATGTCATATTGGATTGATGCGCGATGCCTGATCCATCGGCACAAGAGCACAATCAGGGGGAAAAGGTCGTGAGACCGGTGCCCATTCTCTCCCATCTCTTGCATCGCAAGGTGTTTGTTCTCCTCGAGTTTCTCGCTCGTCGGATATCGCAGCCCACCGCCTCACCTCATACCCACCGTCGCTCGTTCGAAACACTCCGATATATATTTCCTACCGTTCTTTCTTTCGTTCTCTTCTTTTTTTTTTTTTTATCTTCGCTTCCCTAATTTACGACCGCATTGCCACCAAAAACCCTCACTCTCTATCGACGAAACAAGCCGACCCAAGCACGAATCCGGGAGTTGTTTGGAAGACCTTTGAAACTTTCGACGACTGCGAATAAGGGGAAGCGAGCTCCGTCGTGTGCCAGAGACCAAGCGAGAGAGACGGCACGCCGCGGCTTCCTGCTACAGACCCATCGTCACCGCTGGGCATCTTCTTATTCCTTGTTCTTCCTCTCGGCTCAATTCCCGGGTGTCTCGAAATCGCCTTCAGACAGAAGACAGGCCAATTTGCTCTCGCCAGTCCCCCGCCTCCTCTTCACCTTCCAAGGTGTCTACGAAGCCGCTACGCCACCGAAAGCCACCAAATTCGGACCCGTTGGGCATTTCATGCAAGCGCGGCCTGCTGTGGAATCCGTCGTGGAGTACACACCTAAGCCCACCCACCTTCCCGTCACCTAAGGAACAGCCCCCACCCACTTAATACAAGAACGGGTACGGGTGCGCCTGGCTATTTCCTGGGGCAACCCTTCCTGTTTTGACTGGTCGGTCTCCGCCTAGGAACGCAAATCCCAATATCGTGCGTACCTCCTTCTGAACTTCTTCTTTTCTGTCGCATGAGCATAGTCTGGCGCGCGATGGCCCTTGCATTTTTGCTTTCAAACTAGAACGCCGCTTGCCCTCTTGTATTCCTATCCTGCCCTGTTACGCAAGCGTGGCCTGCAAACAATCGTCCACGTTTGTGAGTAGCACTTCACTCACTTGTCGGCTCTCGCTCGAGAGAGAAAGTGTCCGCCGCCCGCCGCCCGCCGCGCCCCCTTCCTCTCGACACCTTTCTTCCCTCGCTGCCATCAAGAGTCGCTGTCCTCGCTTTTAAATCTCATTCACTAAACGATTCCCCGGCGTCGCCGTTACAGAACCATGTCTCTCCCTGAGCGGCCAGGGGCGAGCCCCTCGAACGGCCAAAGAAATGCCTACAGGCACTCCCCCTCGCGACGGAGCCGCCCCGCCGATGGGGAAGCTGGCGGATATTATCCTCTAGAATCTCTACCGAGTCATCAGCGTGGGCAATCAGCCGTATCCTTTCCCGAAACGATCTCAACTCCTAATGGTCATGCAGACACCGCGCCCCTATCCCCCGACCTCGAACAACAGGAACATGGTGGTGGAAGCAACTTCGGGAGGAAACGGAGTCTGATTCGACCGGAGCGGAATAAGATTGGCAAAGACCATCCCAACTATCACTATCGCCAGCATGCCGCCAACATGGACACGCTTCCTTCTTCCACAGGGAATGATGCGCTTGCCGAGGAGGCTGAGCTCTCCACCACCGATCGCTCGCCTTCGCACACACACGATGGTTACTCAGACACCGCCTCTCCCCCGAGGCGCGTGCGGCCTCGTCATGAGTCCGGGAAGGGGAGGCACGACAAGGGGAGGCACTCGAAACAAGCCCAGCGCACGAAATCAACCAAGATCAGAAAGGAGGATAAGAACAGGCACGAGCCAAAGGAGCAGATCAGGCCCCCGGATTTATGGAACATCTACTGCGCCATCATCACCTTCTGGTGCCCCGGCTTCATCCTCCAGTGTTTCGGCAAGGTCTCGAAGGCGCAAAAGCGGGCTTGGAGGGAAAAGATGGGCCTCATCAGCATCATTCTTGCCATCATGGCTGTGGTTGGCTTCCTGACTTTCGGCTTCAGCGCCGTAGTCTGCGGCTCGCCGCTAATAAGGTTTCGCGTGAACGAGGTCGGCCCGGGCTACATGATTTTCCACGGTGTTGCTTACGACCTCTCTGACTCTGCCCATCCCGCTGCCGACGGCATCCCCGTGAAGCCGAACGGCGACGGTGCTAACATCATCTTCGATCTGCCCGAGAAGTTTGGGGGAAAGGACGGAAGCTTCCTGTTCCAGAACGTCAATGGGCGCTGCAAGGGTGTCATTAACCGCACCCCCAACTCGAACATCCCTACGAACAACGCCGGCGAACTTGGCTGGTACTTCCCCTGCAATACCTTCAACCAAGATGGCTCCAGTAGCCCCAACCTAACCTTCCCCTTTTACACCGGCTACGCGTGCCACACCACCACCAATGGCCGAAACGCCTTCTACCTTGGTCTCAACGGTGCAGCGGATGTGTACTTCACCTGGGACGACATCCGCAACAGCTCGCGCAACTTGATCGTCTATTCGGGCAATGTCCTCGACCTCGACCTGCTGAATTGGCTCGACGAGGACCAAGTTACCTTCCCTGACAGATTCAAGACTCTGCGTGACAAGAACACCCCCGTCAACCAGGCAATCCGTGGACGCGACGTCACGCGGGTTTTCCAGACCTCTGACGACAAGCGTGTCGCAGAATGTCTCGAGGAGATTATCAAGGTCGGATCCATCGACACAGAGACTGTTGGCTGTATCGCCGCCCAGGTTGTTCTGTATCTCATGCTCGTCCTTATTCTCGCCGTCGTTGCGGCCAGGTTCGTCTTGGCGCTCGTCTTCCAGTGGTTCCTAAGTAGGGCATATGCCGCTTCGAAGACTTCTCAGACTTCGGACACGCGAAAGAGGAACCGGCAGATCGAGGACTGGAGCGAGGACATCTACAGCGCGCCTCCTCGCCTGCCTGGTGAGGTCGGTAGCAGTGTCGGGGGCCATGGGTCAGATAGGGGTAGCAAGAGGGCGAGCACCTTCTTGCCCACAACGTCTCGCTTCTCGGCGATAAACGGCGGCGACAACCCACGCAACTCGAAGCGTTTCCCCACGACCATGGCCATCCAGGGTGCCGGCAGCTCTTCTCTCCACCCCAACTCGATCTACCAGCAGCGCAACGATAGCAGGTCCAGCTTCCTCCGATCTGACCCTTACGCCACCACGACGAGCCCTAGTGAAGGCCCCGGACCGGCCGGCTTCATCCACGACTCGGTGGTCCCGCAACCCCCCAGCGACTGGATGCCGTTCGGCTTCCCCCTCGCCCACGCCATCTGCCTCGTAACCGCGTATTCCGAGGGAGAACAAGGCTTGCGGACCACGTTCGACTCCATTGCCATGACGGATTACCCAAACAGCCACAAGGTCATCGTCGCTATTTGCGACGGCGTGATTAAGGGACAAGGCGAACGTTACTCGACGCCCGAGATTGTCCTCGGGATGCTGAAGGACTCCACGGTCCCGCCCGAGGAGGTCCAGGCGTTCTCGTACGTCGCTGTGGCCAGCGGCTCGAAGAGACACAACATGGCAAAGGTATACTCGGGATTCTATGACTACGGCGCTTCGTCGACCATTCCCAGCGATAAGCAGCAGCGTGTGCCGATGGTGGTTGTGGTCAAGTGCGGAACGCCCGACGAGTCGAAGAAGTCGAAGCCGGGCAACCGCGGCAAGCGTGACAGTCAAATCATTCTCATGTCATTCCTCCAGAAGGTCATGTTTGACGAACGGATGACGGAGCTCGAGTACGAGATGTTCAACGGCATGTGGAAGGTTACCGGCATTTCGCCCGACTTTTACGAGATGGTTCTCATGGTCGACGCTGACACCAAGGTGTTCCCGGACAGCTTGACGCACATGGTGTCGGCCATGGTCAAGGACCCTGAAATCATGGGCCTCTGCGGAGAGACCAAGATTGCGAACAAGCGGGCTAGTTGGGTGTCGGCGATCCAGGTCTTCGAGTACTTCATCTCGCACCACCTATCCAAGTCGTTCGAGTCGGTCTTTGGTGGTGTCACCTGTCTGCCGGGATGCTTCTGCATGTACCGCATCAAGACGCCCAAGGGCGCGCAGAATTACTGGGTGCCCATCCTGGCGAACCCGGATGTTGTGGAGCACTACTCGGAGAACGTGGTCGATACGCTACACAAGAAGAACCTCCTGCTCCTCGGCGAGGATCGATACCTGTCGACGCTCATGCTTAGGACGTTCCCCAAGCGGAAGCAGGTGTTCGTGCCGCAGGCAGTGTGCAAGACCACGGTTCCCGAGGAGTTCATGGTGCTGCTGTCCCAGCGACGACGATGGATCAACTCGACCGTACACAACCTCATGGAGCTCATCCTGGTCCGTGATCTGTGCGGTACCTTCTGCTTCAGTATGCAGTTCGTCGTCTTTATTGAGCTGATGGGAACACTCGTCCTGCCTGCCGCCATTGCGTTCACCTTCTACGTTGGTAAGTAACGAGCGAGCACCCGTGAACCTTTTCTTCCTCTCTCCCGTCTCCTATGTCATATGAGGAAGTATTTTTTTGGAGGGGAGACCTTAGCTAACGTGGATTTCACACCATCAGTCATTATTTCTATCATCCGCTCGCCGGTGCAAATTATCCCGCTGGTCCTACTTGCTCTTATCCTCGGTCTCCCCGCCGTCCTCGTTGTGGTTACGGCCCACTCGTGGGCGTATATCGCGTGGATGCTCATCTACCTGGTCTCGTTGCCGGTTTGGAACTTCGTCCTGCCCGTATACGCCTTCTGGAAATTCGACGACTTCTCGTGGGGCGACACTCGGAAGACAGACAACGAGAAGACAAAGAAGGGCGGCATTGAGTACGAGGGCGAGTTTGATAGTAGCAAGATCACAATGAAGAGGTGGGCCGAGTTCGAGAGGGATCGCAGGGCGCGCCAGCAGTTCTGGGGGTCCCGGGAGAATGTCGTGGGAGGTTCGTCCAGTGCCAGCGGTGGTGCTTGGCCCTCGGAGCCGCCGTCTTACCCAGATGAGCTCTACCACTCTGACCGCTACGCGTGAGAGGCATGACGGGACGGCTGATACATACTACTCTGGGGGGGTTTCTCCCCTCATGCTCATGTTCTTTTTTCTTGTTCTTTTTTCTGTCTTTTCTCGTTCTCCACCTACTTGTATCTGGTTGTACAGACGAGCACACGTTTCTCTAATACGGGTACATGGGGGGGTAGGTTACACCACTGCGCAACCTATGGTGACGCCTGCCATGGACTATCCCTGTTTTACTCGCACTCTTACTTTTCTTCTTTTCTTTCTTCTTCTCTCCTACTCCCCTGTTAGGCCTTATTATAGAAAGCGGCTTTCTAGGAGGCATTTGAGCGGCGTCTTTTTTTTTTTTTAAATTCGGTCGGTCTTCTTTTCTTTCCTGCTTCTACCACCTTTTTTTTTTCTTGTTGGTTTCCGATTTCTGTTCGGGAGTTGTGTTGGAGTGGCTTTGGCTTTGTACATGGTCTCTCTGTGGAGGGGGGCGGGTGGCTGCGTGGTGTTTCCTGCTGGTGATCTGTGACGGCACGGGCTTGGGCTCATGGGGAAGTTGATACCGATGTGTTCGACGGGAGGTGGTGGGTAAGCAGGTGGTTCCGTTCATGTTATAAACAAGCTCCTTGATCCGATTTGTGCTGTGATGGATGGATGGGGCAGCTAGGATGTTTCCTATCCATTTGCTTACACTTTCTTCGTGTCTGCCAGCAACTCAAAACCTGCGACCTCCGACTTGAAACTTGAAACGTACAGCCTCGTCGTAGTTCTCCATTCGCCAAGGGTGGGTGGATGTGCTGTTAGTCGGAATGGAGCGGGGTTGATGAGTGTTGCGAGTGAGAGGGCTCGGATACGATCCCGGAAGGGGGGTGACTTAGCATGGACGATCATGGGGATGGGGCATGGGCATAGGTATGGGTGAGATGTAGTCGGAGAACAGGCTGGAGGGAGGAGCTAGTAGAGTTACCTACCCACCCATTGCTTCTAGAACAAGCGAGGTTCTCGGAGGAATATCATGCTCAAGTACTGTTGTTGCTCTCTCTCCCTCGCGGGGCGGGCACGGGACACGGGGTTTCTTGGGCGGGCACGCGCAGTAAATGTATCTAAGACCAGGGTACGAAGAAGGGGCCTGACCGAAAGCGTGCACCTGCTTGCCTCACATATCTTGTCGGCTCAGTAATTACTTGCATTATGTGTTGTTGTGCAACCGCCTCGGGCTTTTTCTTGATGTCGGTTGGGTTTTCTGGGGCTGTCGGGGGCGGGCGTGGGGAATGTGGTTTCATGGGAAGGAGGGATGGGCGCGGATGGCCTCCGGGAAGGGGACTCGGCTTGTTTCTTTTGTCTGGATGCTTTTTCTCCCCATTGTCATTTTTCTGTCCGTCCCGGTTCCATGGCGTTGTTCCGTTTCCAACTTACCGACTTGAAGTGTGGTGTGTGGGCGGAACTGAGAGTCCGTACTTGTCGTGGTACTTGAACTTGCAAGGAGACTTTCCGGGGGAGTCCAATGTGGAGCGAGCGGGACGGAGCTGGGGGATGGATCCACAGGGGACTTCTCCAGCTTTCGAGTGCTACATTAGTATATTAATAGTGGACATGTATTCGTGCGGTATGTTACGGGTGTTACGGGTACATCGAGGGCCCCTTGTACCAGAACATCCCTGGGAGCTGCAGGCTCGCCCCGTTGTGGTCACAAGCCAACCCCGGGATGGATGGGCGGGATGTATGTGCGCCCCGAATGGGAAGTCAGCGCATAGGATTTGCATGGAAGCATACCTGTGGGAAGTAGGATACGGGGCTACAGCATACAAGTACATGGATCGATCCACGACAGGGAACGGCTAGCAATGCCACTTGTAGTAAGCGGGCAGATGGATGCCAGCGGGGGGAGGACGGGAGGAACCGTGTACCTGTACGAGTACTTATGCTTGCCTGCTGAAAGGGGAGAGCTGCGTCCATAATACGAGTACGGTACCTACTCACCCCCACTTGCCCCTATCAAACCCCAGCATCTTGCTCCCGCCCCCAGCTTCCTTCGCTTCTGTGCCCCCGTGACCCCCCCCCCCCTTCTACCCCCCTGTAGTCCGTGGCCTGGTACTGTACTTCTCCCAAGACCCAGGGTGCGGAACAAGGTGTGGGTAGCAATCAATCATTTACGAAGCAACGCCTCGTTTTTGGCTCTTCCAAGTGCAAGTTTTATGCCCGCCGCGAGTGAGGCGATAGCGAGATGATGGTAACACAAGCCCCCCAGCACGGAGTACAGTGTACTCGTACTCGATGGTAGGTACTATCTGCCAGGTTTGCTTCTCCCCATTCGTTCCTGCGCATGAGGGAGGGGAAGAAGATGTGAGCGACCCAGCCCTTTTTTGCGCCCGTGCCGTCATGGCTGATGATCACCCTTCCTTCACCTTGGTAAACTCCATTTTCACAATTTCACCATTTCGCCCTCCTCCACCTTCCCAACCACCCCGTCCGTCACCTATCACACCGCACAGGCATGCTTGTATATCCCTTCACTCCTCCCCACATCGTAGACATGAGCTTGAGTATGAGCATGAGCACAAAGCTCCACCGAGCGAGACGACCACCCGAGCGGCGTCTGGGTTCTCTCGCGGGGCAAGCTTGGGCTTCTCCTACCTACTTGTTTACAACGTGATTTGATCGTCATATGAAGTGTCAAGGACAAAAGAGAGAGAGAGAGAGAGAGAGAGAGAGATCTACCTCCGTTTTGTGGGATCCTGTTCAGCTGGTGTTTCCGTAAGGTTTCCCGCTATTAATAATGCCCCAACGGGACTGGGGACTCTCCGCCACCCCCGACCGGCCGGGATGTAACTCGCAAGGTGGGTAGGTTGCAATATGCTGGGGTACAAGGTACTTGTCGTGCCTGAAGAGCATCCAAGTCGTCACCTTGGGACTCGTCGGGTCTGACCTCACACCTTCCCTCGCCCGAATCCCTCCCACAAACTCTCTCCCTCCACCCCCTTTTTACTTACTTCCAACGCAGTAATACTTTCACTCCGGTATATAGAGCCTTGCTAGATTCCATCGTCGACCCAGCTGTTCGTCTCGCGCCTACCAATCTAGAGACGTTTCTTACCCCTCCCCTCGCTCACGACCCTTCCTTCCGCAGCCGCCCACCCCCGATCGACCGCCCCTGCCCCATTAAACCTTACCATACATTACCTCGACGATCGCCACCCGCCCCACCTGCTTTTCCTACCGTCCGCCCCCTGGGAAACGCTCCCCTCCCCTCCGCAACGCAGACCCCTCCGCCAGTCTTGTGGAAGCTGGACAATCCCAACCGAGCACCGTAGTCAGACTGAACTGCGGGGGAGCTTGCTTTAATACCCATACGCTACCCCGAAGCGAAGCTCCCTCCAAGAGAAGGAGAGGAGAACAACTTGGTAGCTGGCCGAGGCCCACAGAGAAGTTAGCTCCGAGGGATAGGATCGCGGACGACCGGAGCCTTCACCGCCTGCCCACCCACCCGACCCATCTCATCTCTCCGTCCTCGGACTGCTGTCGCTGTTACCCCCCCCCCTTCACTGGGAAGGGCCCCGATGCGCCCCAGGTTCAAGAGTCTGCGGAGCGCCGCGGCATAGAAGTCGAAGAAGGCGAGAGGGAATACACGGGCGTCTGTGCTGGCCGGAGGCGGAAGGCGGGAAAAGAGTACCGGCGAAAGGCCCCCCCGCACCATGCCTCCCGACATATCTCTCGTCTCTCTGCCCGGCGGCGGCGGCCACTACGACTCTACCGACGACCTCTTCGACGTCGAGCATGACTCCTCATTATACGACGAGGCGACGACTTTGAATCAGGCACCTCATACTACACACAGCCCCCACGTTTTCGATTACTCGTATACCCTCGCTTCTGCGCAGGTTGGCGCGGGAGAGGCACAAGAAGCTGCCGCCGCCAGCGCAGGCATGAACGCATTCACCGATGATGCGCTCCTCGCCGATGATGCGCCCCCGAGCGAGCCCGGCCAGTCCCCGGTTTATTCGGCACCGGGCCCGGCACCGGCATCTGCACTCTCGACACCGAATCACCCACACCCACCATTCCCCCATCATAATACAAATACCTCGAGCTTAAACGTCGACAGCCCGCTTCTACCATCTACTTTCTCCTATTTCAGCCTCCCTTCGGACTCAATCCCGATTTTCCCCATTCACCAAGCCGACTTCCCCCCCACCGCCGTCGATCTACCCTTTGGCGGTCTCGACCCCGGACCCGAGGGACTGGACCCTTCTTACCCGCCGGCCTCGCTCCATCTCGACACGGCCATCTCAGAGGTCTTAACGCCGGGGATCCTCCCTCCTCAGAACCCCAACCTACTACGGTTCCTAGACCTATGGGCGCGTAGCCGGCCTCCCGAGGCCACGGGGCCGTCAGCCGCGTTTCCGCGCCCGTCGTATTCGGGTATACAATCGCTCGTCAAGGACAACATAAGAAGTGTCGGCCGCCATGACCTGAGGGGCGATGAGGCCGACATTCAGGGGATAGACTGGTCGAGTCTCCACATTAAGCGGAATGAGGCCCGGAGGTATCGATTGCACACATACCAGAACTTCGTAAACGTCCCCGGGTCTGATGTTGTATATGTCAGTCTCCCCC